>VZTS01003524.1:46809-193790 GCA_013400795.1 Pluvianellus socialis
AAAAAAAAAATTGTGATGGCACCTTAAATTGTTTAAGGAGTGCTGTTTTATGTTGCCTTGCCAATTAAAAAAAACACTGCTTGCTTTGGCAGTCTGTTTGTCAGAATTGTTCCTCTTTGCAGTCAAACTCTTCAAGCTCTTAAAAGCCCAGCAAGTTACCCCACTGCTGCTTCTAAGAAGATTAAAGCTAAGGTGGACATCAGGAAGTAAACTGAATGTCACCACACATGATGTGAAACCTAGAGGATTTTCTACCCTTACTACAGTAGCTTGCAGAATGGTATCTTGAGGCTAAATAAGCCTCACTTGTCAAATTCAAACCCTACAACAGAAGAAATTATATTCAAAATAGTAATATACATTTAGAATCCGTGAAATAATAATAATGATAATAATAGTTCCAGTTTGTTCCCAAATCCTATGCTCCATTAGCTAGACAAGGGAAACCTGCTATAGAAAGATATGTTAAGATGATGAAGTCAGGCTTTTAGAGGAGATGGTGGGATATGAGAAGAACTTACGTGAAAGAAAAATGGAATCTCTTACAAGGAAGGAGTGCTGGAAATGCAAAATCGTACATCAGCCTGTAGTTATTGAGTATCTTCTGTATCTTCATTCCTTGTTGGAACAGATGATACTAACTTTAGGAGTTTTTGTGTCTGGAAAGCAGTCAACTCCAGTGAGCTTAAAAAAACCAACCAAACAAAACCTGACAAACAACAAAAACAATAAATAGTGGAAAATCTTAATTGTCTCCTATATATTGAGAAACTTCATATGGTATTTTAAGATTGAATGGATTCTTTTAAAGATACTGAATATGTGAAGTCAGCACAGAAGAGAAAGAAGCAATAAAGAGTAAAAGTCAGGTTCTGTTTAGGAGACAGAATAACTAAAAAGAGAATATATAAAACATTAAAGCTTAAGACATCTACAAACAAGACAAGTGGTACAGACCTTATGTTAACTTATAAGAATAACTAAGGAATTTTTAATACATAATTGCATCAACTTACTTGGAAGGCACACTGAAAAATAAGTCTAGAAAGCTCAATAAAAAAAATCATAGCAGGTATCCCAAAGTCCTACTACTTACCATCTGTATATTTTGAGTGTTATATAGTACAGACAAAAACTTGTAGGGACAATATCGGCAGCTGCCAGGCAGTGGTACAGTCCTATCACCTGATTTTAAAAAACAAACAAACAAAAAACCCAAAAAAGGGGGGTGAGGGTGGTAGCAACAATAAGAAAACATGGAGAAGGTCTAGCCCTGGATCTCAATTTCTCAAAGTAAAACAGTCTGTCAAAAACCATGTACTGAAACCTCCTTACCCAACACTAATTAATGGAAAGCTTGCGTTTTGGGTGCTTCTGAACTCATTTCAGCCTCTCTATGCTAAGGGCACAACACAGTTTACAGATAGTGTTGTAACTGAAGTGCTCTGTTTTAACCGTAAATCATCATTAAGTAATCATTAAGTATTAAAACCAATCAATTTTTGTTATTTCCATTGCTTTCTCCTTACTGTGGAAATTCAGGGTTCTCTAGACTGCCACTGATTTTTCTTAGACTGTTGCTCCATCAGAGTTCTCACAGATGCATTCAGTGAATCTCTGTCTGTCCTGTGTCCACCTGCTACCAGGCTGTCCGAACACATCATGGGCTTCATTTGGGCACTAGAACAAATGACATAGTAGATACACTGTCGGAATCAAAATGAAGCATATATTATGGAAGTAATCCATTGGAAGTAATAACAATACTACTGAGATATATCCTGAGATGCCTGCAGCTAATAAACAGAAACAAAGGAATAACTTTGTCTTGAAAATTTCTCATTTGGGTGAATTTAAACTAGGTTTTTAATGCTGTCTTGGTACATTCAAATAAAGTAAGAACTCCCATTTGCCCTTTTACTTTCATTTCCACACGCTTCCGTGTACTTCATTTTCAAGCTGATATTGTGATCCAGGAGCATGCTACGTCAAGAGTCTTGAATAAATTATGCCACGGAAGCTTCAAAAGCTACAGGGAAACTAACCACAAAGTTACATATTGGTTAAAAGAAGGCCCAGTAACCTAAGGGGTGTTGGTGTTGATGTGCTACCTATACTAATGACTTTCTATTAGTAATGAATCTTGACTAATGATTCTCTATCAGCGTGTCCCAATTGATGTGCTTGTCAATGGATTGGTGCGTCATTTTATTTCCTCTTTAAGACCGTCCTTCTAATGTGGGTGTGATAGGATTTGGCTTTAAATGAACTGCTCTGCAAGCAATTTCTTTATCTGAATGGAGACAGGGAAATATTTTCACTTTCTATACTATGAAGTTTGTGCTTTTTTTTTTAAGTTGTGCATAGTTTTCTTCTGAATTCCTAAATTATTTGTGCCAAGTAACTACTTCTGTGGGCTTTTTGTATTTATTAAAAAACAGTAAATGAGTAAAGATGCTTGGAATGAGAAGACGCTCTGTGGTAATGTTACTGTAGCATTTAAATTCTATACTCTTTAGCTGCACTGAGCTTTTAATGAAAGTGATGGATTTAAAGCTCCAGCAGACTTGCTTGAAAATATATCCAATGAATTAATATTTAATTTTTAGCCTTTCTACTGAGCTACTGGAAAAAAGCAATGGCAGCCATTTTCTACAAAAGACTAAGGCCTTGCCAGTTTTATTAGGGTAAAAAAAAAGAGCCACCTGCAAATACCAGTAAACTGATTGGTTTTGTCCTTAGAACGTTAATGTAGGTGTTCTCTTTCTCATTAGCAATCAGGGATATAAGAATATACTATGAGTGCTTCAAATCTGTTTTTTTTATTCTCTTGATGTGAAGGTAGAGTTTCCAGTAAAAAACCAATATGCGATACAGAACTATCCAACCCATTATAAGTTTGATAGAGGGGGATCTTGGAAAGGTGCAGGGCTTTAAATGATGTGAGATCTAGGACAGCCATATTGGTGATCAGCTGCCCTTGGTGCCCTACCGGCACCAGCTCCTCCTCTCAAAGTCAGACCATGTTGAGCTGCAGGAAGTCAGTGCAACTAACTCAGCGAGAGATCTTTTTGAAGGGAGAGGGGACTTTATTTTAGCTAAACCATAGCTGAGTTGATTTTATCCGTTTGTGTTCTGACACTGGCATGCTCACAGCACTGAGATACATGTCCAGCTGATCTGGCCAGATTCACTTGCGTGCAGAAGGCCAAGAGATGCCAGCTGTTGCATCCTTACCAACTCTTTTGGGTTCCTCTTGGTTTGTCTTGGTGACAAATGAGTTTTGGAGGTCATTTATATGGTATAGGACCCAATGGTTGCTATGGTTTGCTTGTTCACCTCAGATTTTTGCTTATTTCATCCTCTGTAAGTGCCAGACAAATCTACTGCCAAATGCTTGTGTGTTCTCCTTTCATACTTCTTAGGGTGGCTGGGCTGTCAGGAGGAGACACGTGGCATCACCACGTGTGGCATTGCCTCTCCTGCCTACTGACACTTCTGACCTGCACAGCAGCCTGGTTTACAGTGTAATTAATTACACAGTTGCAGTTCTATATGCTTAGCTTGAGAAAATATGCTAAATACTTACTATGAAAATTGAGGACCTTAAAGTTACCTAAGATTAAGCACCCAAAAATGTGCCTAGAAAATGGTACTTTGGTTCTTTTTAAGAAAAACTAAATAGATCCCTCTCCTGTTTGGTGGAAATTGACTGCTGGAATCAAATGGTGCTCCCATATCCCTGAGAAGCCTTGAGTTGGATAACTCCCAGAATTTCTCACAGAAAGGGTTCAATAGGGACTTCTGGGGGCAAGGGTGGAAGTATGCTGTTTTGCTGCTTAGCCCAATCAGTAATTTTTTCTTTTTTCTTTCATAGTTACAAGGCAAAGTTCCTTTTTGAATGCTTATTATTTTGGAGCTTTTGGAGGTTTATATTACATAAATGTAGATGTTGGAACTAGATTTTTATATGAGCATAATTCTGAAATAAACAAGATAATATTGAGATATTTAAAAGCTATGTGGCCCCAGCTATGGGAGAGGAAAGCAGGCCTTTGATAATCAGAATATGTGATATTATTTTTCTTTTTAAAAGGCAGTATTTAAAAGACTGATTTACTTTTTTTCTTTCTTTTTTTTTTTTTAAATCACTTAAATAATTAGAATCCTCATGAGTATTTATAAAACCTATGGGCATGTTGGCTGTAAGGCCCTTGGGAATTGTCGTCCCACTCCAGGCAGGACCATCGCCCACACAGATGAGGGCAGCTGTGGGTACCTTGTGGGGGGTCGCTGCCCATCCCTCTGCTCCTGGTCCCACTCACACCAGGGGTTATTCTGTGCCACGAACCCACCTTGGCACCTGGGGATCATCATGAGGTTTCTGTTGGCCCAAACTTGAAATGTATAAAGGTCTTTTCAGCTACAGGCTCTGCCATCAGCCATGTAAGCAGTCCTCCTAATTTAATGTCAGTTGTGTATTTGCTAATAGGGAGGGACCTCCTTGGTAAGCAGCAGGAGACTGATGAAACAATTGAACAATAGGGCACTGAAATTTACCTTTACAATGAGGTATGGATTTGTTTTTTGTCTTATTTCGAATTATTTTCAGCATACCAGTGTTATCGTATAATTTACCTGATAGCAGAGAACTGTTATAAGGACATGTGCCTGAATTAAGCATAATCATTTTAAAACTCGTTCAAAAAATAGCTAGCAAAGCACAATGTAGAAAACAGGTAAGAGTCACTGCAGTTCTGTGATTTCCAACTGATCAAATGTGTTATGGTATCTATATCTCCTCTGATAATCCTCTTAGCCAGCATTATCAATAGGAGAAATGGGGAAAAGGGGAAACTGCTAGAAAAGACATAGCTTCTAAGAAGTAATTTGCATTTCTTAGCTCAGGGAAACTAAATCTAGGCTTTTGAAAGGACTAATGAAGTGCTTGAGAAGGGGAGGACTGAGATTCATAAGTTTAATTCATGCTGTTACAGCAGGCATCCACACTTCCATTCAGCATTCATTGTTTTTAGATGAGTTCTATATTAAATATGAGTAAATTTATTCAGAAATTTAGATAAGCTTTTTTTTTCCTTTTACTGTTGTTAATAAAAGCATCTAGATATTGGTAATTTGTTAGCTTAGAGAGAACTATCTCGTTGAGATCAGAACTGTTTCTAGAAAACTAGATCAGTGCAGATTTTTACAAGTAGATCATTCGTACTTTCTCATAGAATAACTACCATTTGTAGATAACGTTCACCTTTTTAGACTCTCGGATTACAGTGCAATGCTATTGGGTATCATTCTTTACCAGAGAATTAACAAAGCTGGGGTAAACCAGCATATAAAATCCTGAAAACTTTAGGAGTGTCTTGTGGAGTTGCTTTTGACAAAAGCAACCGAATCTTTAATATCCTTCTCTGTTAAGTTTAATGTCTGCTTTTTGTAAAAACACGCAACAGTTCCCCTTATCTCATTTTATTTCCCTTTGCATTATATCATTTTCTACGGCTTTACAAAACATGTCTTTTGACTGCATTTTATGTGAGTTCAGTCCATTTTACCGGAGTTTTTTTATTTGTGCTATAAATTTCTCTGGGTATTTCTCTTGGCAAATTTTAATTTTTCTCTTAAATTATTTGCTTAAATGCTGTAGTGTATAGAATTTGTATCAAAAGTTGTTCTTTGCCATGCTTATAATATTATTTAAATCCTCAGAATACTGATTTTTGAATAATTGGTATGGCTGGCTTAGGCATGGTAGTTATTATACTAAGCATTAATATTTGCTGTTATATCTCAATGTTAATTTGCAGTATGTCATTAACTGATGTATTTTTTTGCGTGGTGTATATAAGTATATAGACGTGCACATATGTAAAAAGATTAAAGAATAAATTATACAGAGACACTTTAAAAAATAAGTTGTTTGGGGGAAAACAAAGAGGATCGTTCTCATGTGAGAGATGAGCAAACTTGGAAAGTAATTTCTTTCCTTTAAAATAAAACCTATGCATTTTTTTAATTGCACACTTTATCTGTGTTCTGAATCCATTACTATGCATCTCTTATTACACAGATCTTTATTATAAAGGTAGGACTCATCTGTTGTCTCTCAGCTGTCAATGGGGAGAGGCAGGCAACTCCAGAAGGCAATTCATACCTATCTTGAAAGGGAATATGTTACCCTCTGGAGCTGGCTGTGCATGCAGTATTGTTATTTCCTATTTTTAAATCAGGCCAAGATAAGCATGAAAAGCTTAACGCTTCCTATAGTTCTTTTTATTTTGTTGGAGCTTGAGCAATTGTATCTCTGGAGTGACCGCACTTGTTCAAGTGGATTCTACATTTTAAGTACACAAAGGCTCTCGCAAAATGATAGAAACTTTTAGGTTGGAAGACACAATACTTTACTGTTATTATGTAGCACAATAATAAAAAAAAAAGTCTTTAATTATGCTAGTATTTAATCCAAATTGGTCGTGTTCTTTCGATCTTTTGTTTGCTTGATGGCTCGACATTCACAGAAATAACACACTTGCCAAGTTGTGTTCTACTTGCTACCTTTTTATATATAAGCAGAATGTTAAATTTATTAAAACTAGGAGTTTCTTTGAAGAAAAAAAAATAATCAGGAGAAGCAAGACATTTTGAACCATTTTCTACTTTTTCTGTTTGTTACTGGAAAAGAGTAATGTATATCAGCAATATTAATTTAACTACTTTGTGCAACATATAATTTCTATTATATTGAATCCTCTGTCACCCCTTCTCTTGTTTTTCTACAGTTTTTTCTGGTTTGGACAAGCTCGTGCTGCTTGTTGCCTTTCATGGTGGCTATACTAACTGAAGCAATAAAAACCTTTGCCTCTGTTAGATTCCTTTGACTTACACAGGGTCAGCTATAAAAATACAGCGATGCTTCAGTGTAGTGTCAAACCAGAGTTGCTTATTTACTCACTAAAGTAGCTTTTATCCAAATACTTTTTAATTCTAGTGTTCTTGCCATGTCCTCTCTTTGGCAAGAGCTTTACCAGTTTAGCATGTTTACTCATCCGTAGTTTTCCATGGATTAGACAGTCTTCATCTCCTCTGGTAAGGGAAAGGGGTGTTGTGCTGTTCTGTGAAATAGTCAGTGTTTCACCACAGCAATGCAGGCATTTTAGTGGTGTGGAAACTATTTCTCATTGGAGAATATATAGCTTTATTCAGCTTAATACAGTCCAAGTTTCATCTTCAGCCAGGTGAAGTTAATGGCTTGACTCTGTGTTACGCAAGACCTTCTTGTATAGTGCTAATTAATCAATGCCATGCATTAAAGCTGAAACGTTTCAGATAAGAAATAACACCAAGGTTTTAACCATTTGTACCATTAAAAGAAAATGCGCCATTTGGGGTTATGCTGACCAGATTTCAGTTTGTGTTACATCCTGTGTAATAACCTTCTTACTACATTTCAATGACAGAGTCTGCCGTTGTATAATTCTTCCTCTAAGCTGTTTTGTCGCTTGGCACAGTTGAGCAGCTGCTGTGTTCCCTCCTCCAGGTGGCTTCGCTTCAAATGCCTGGAAAAAAATGATTCCACTTAGAAGTAGGTAACACCACAGTAACATATAAGAGGCATTTAAAATATTTCATGGTCCACTTTTTCCTGCCTGAAAGATTGTTGATGTTTTGGCTTTACTACATTAGAAGAAGGAAAGAGCGCTTTTCATGTTAGGAAAATGATTTAATTGCTTTATAGGCTGCCCAGCTATGTGGCTTTCAAACAGCAGCTGAAGGCTTCTGAGAGAAGATTTGTGGGTGTGATTATACTCAGGGGAGAGGAAGGAAGGGAGGGATCTGCCTCAAAGCAGTGAATCCTGTGAGAATTGAGGCATCAAACAACCTTTCCAACAAGAGCCTGAAGCAACACATTAGCATCTACAGCAGGTGATGCCAATGAGTCTGAAAAAGCTTAGATTAAATGAATGCAGGTGTTGGTGTTAGAAAATCAGGTCTCTAAAGAATAGTGCTAGTTACTATCAAGGGATTGTTCTTGCCGAAAGAAGTTGGGAGGTAATTTAAATTGCAGTGCAACTTGACTTTGTGTTGACTCCAAGCAAGGTCATAAAATAGTCATGCGTATGTTTTAGTGCTGAATGCGAGTCAGCCGTGGAGCAGGAATACTCTTAGATTTCTTTTGTTTGGAAAATTTACATACTTGAGCTGATTCCAGCACAAGCTCACACATATTTGTTAAAGATCTAGTACAAATTTTTAAAACCAGAAGAACTCAATCCTAACTGAAGAGAAATGACTTAAATTAGATTTCTTTTTTTTTAATGAGCTTGCCAGTTCTCTGTCCTGTGCACAATAAGGAAGAACAGCTCTCTAAAATAAATCAATAAATACAAACCTTGGAGTGTATGTTCAGGGCAGTATTTAAATTCTTTTTCAAGTATATTAGCATTTTGAATAAGCAAGATGGGTTATTCTAAAAAAAAAAAAAAAGGAAAAAAGTGTTCTTGCAAGATTTGGGAACTTTTTTGTCCATTGTGTTTGGGTGTAATCTAGTCGCACAAGTGTCTGGGTATGGGCTGCATTGGCCCAACAGAGTGGAACGGCAGATGCTCTCTCTCTCCTGCTGTTTTGAAGGGAGGCAGGAGAGAGAGAGAGAGAGGGACTAATAAGTTTAGAAGGAACTAAACTACTTTAATGGAATATTAATAATAAAATAAAAATAAAATAATGGAATATATACAAAACCATATCAAGTTCCCCGGATGAAAGTCATGTCACCAGCTGGCACTGGGAAAGTCCCAGGCTGGACTCAGTGACAGACGGGAACTGGATTCTGGATCTAGATTCAGGATCGAGATCAAAGGCAGACAGTCAGAGTCCTCCTCAAATGTTGACCATTGAAGGAAGAGGGCTGACCTGTTTATCCCTCAGCTTCTATACTGAGCATGATGCAGATGGGAGGGAATACCCTGTGGGTCAGTTTTGGGTCACCTGTCCTGCCCGCTTCTCCCCACAGGTGCGACCCCTCTATGCTTTTCCCCTTCCAATCCCCCAAGGGGGCAAAGAACAAAGTTGGCTGCCCTTGGGTGTTACAGCAATGAGTATAAGCAAGAGCATCTCAGCGTACCATTTCTTGGCATCAACTATAAACATGGGTCTTATCACTCTGAGAGTGAACATTTTTCTGTAAAACATGCTGTTAATTTCAGCGGCTAGAAGAGGCCTATCTAAAAAGAAAAGTTACTGAACAAAATTGGTCCCATTTTACCTCAAACCAGGACAAGAAAGAAGAGAACCTTTGGCCATTTTTAAAAGGATGTGTCTTTGGGAAGGGGCGACTTCATTTCTGTGTTTAGAATGGACATGGTGTCTCCATGTGAGGCGACATTGTCCAGCGCTCCCAGCCTTTTGTGGATGACAGAGATGAGGGAAAGGAGGAGCTTGTAACTCTGATGCTATCCATGGGAGGGCTGCATGTGTCCTCTGCCACTACATATGTCTATAATCCTGAGCCATCTATAAGATAAGGACTAATTCAGCTATGCCTGAAGAGTCATTGTTATTTCAGGAGATAAAGAATGCTGTCATACTATCATAATTATCATTATCACTGAGTATTATGAGACTGCTAACATTGACTTCCCTTCTATTTGGTTAGTTTAAAGAAAGCTATAAACCTTGCTTGTAAACTGTGTTCTGTGCAGCTGCTTTTATACCACGTTTCTGTGAGCTGTATCACTGTTGACAGAGATTTTGATTATGTTTGACTTTTATTTTTGCTCCCGGTGTTCTATGAACTTTGGATTGAATTCATGATTATAAGGTGTCTGATTACTGATAAGCTCCTAACTACTTGAAGGACTGAAACAAAGCTCTTTTACTTTTCCTCTGCCTCTCCTCTCCCTTTTCTTAAACTAGCCAGGTAAGAAAAGAAAGTCAAAGCAAGACACTAATACTCATATGCAAACAAATTTGTCATAATCTGATTACACTGTTGCCAAGAATGCTTTAATTTGTCAAAGGTAAGGGATACAATACACTTAAAAAGCTGCCTGCGCTTAGTCTGAACTAAATTATTGGAATAATGGGACACTTCTCAAACTTGATGCAATATATAACTATATTATATTTTCAAATACTTTCATTAATCCTTAAGGTTTCTGTTTCCTATTGTGACAGGTGAAAAATCAACTAAGTGGAGAAATGGTTTTGTGATGGCATGGTTGGCCATCCCAGCCAGGAACAGTACTGTACAACCAGAGTTGAGAAGGGCTCATTCAATGCTGAAGCTGAACGTGCTCCCTCTTTCCCTTCCCTGTGTCTGATCCCCAAGCAGCATAGATGTCACTAACTTCCAGCAACATTTTGCCTGTCCCCACCAGTTCTTAGGAGCTGGGAGATTCCAGGAGGTTTTTCAAAACAGACTTTTTTTGTAAGTTTCCCAACTTCATGTTTAACATTCTCCAGCATCCCAAAATAAGATTAAGTTCTGTGATTACTTTTTTCCCCCCTGCTAACTAAATCCATGTTGCTTTTCCAAGAAATCTTTTAAATTTTAAAATTTAAAAGCTATGTTGTTTTTTCCCAAAGGGGAGTTTTGTATTATGCCAATTAAAAATAATAAACCAACACTTCCCCCCCCCATTTTATATGGGCAGTGATTGCAGTGTAACTAAACCATTACCTGTGACAAGCTGTTACAGTGTGGGTCTTCACGTGCCACACAGTTTATGTGAGGAATTACACTAAGCATAAGAAGTAAGAGCTTCAAAATTCCTCTACTGTGGCAAAAGAATTTTATTCCCAAATATGTGAGCATCTGTTGGCTGTAACCCACTTCATTTCTGCCGAGGTCATACTCCCCTGACTCAGCGGAGAGGATGGTGGTTGCTGTGCCCCAGCACAAGCTCATTAGGAAAAGCCTGTCGTTGCTTCAGAGGGGGTCTGGAGGTGGAGGAGGATGGAAGGGACAGGCATTCAGAGGAACACGAGGGGAGAATAAAACAGGGCTGGCCAGCTTGAAACTGTAGTTGCACAGCAGTAGCTAACACTGGGGTTTCAAAGGCAAGCCCCATGGCAGAGTATGATTTTATGACCTTGGGACTTGCTGCTGTTCAGACGTGAAATAATACAGTTAAGAAAATTACTTACAAGTTAGAGAAGCAGACTTTGTCAGGAGGTTACTTCAGTTCTGTGATATCCGCAGCTTGTCAGAACTCTTTTGCAGCCTTTTAAAGTTCTGTAGGTCCCTGAGATCTGGGGAAAACATGTTTTATGGCCTACCGTGATGAGTGATAAACTAGCGTTATGTCTGTTTTCACTGCGGTGTGGGGCTTCTTTTCTATTTATGGAGTATATGGATACATTAAATCTCTTAATCTGGAAAAAAAATAGGTGAGGTTCATCTAAGACTTCTGTGACACAGTGGGAAAAGACCAGTAAGTCAGTTTAGTAGCTAGTTTGTGTGCTCTTACACATATTGGAGGTATAAAGAAAATAAGCAGAAATCAGGAATAATGGGAGGGCAGGAAGGTGGAGGGACATTGCAAAGAGAGAAAGAAAAAGAGCTCATGTAATTTGAAATTAAATCTCTTTTGTACGGAAGTCAGAAAGTTTCTGCTATTCAAGGCTTTCTGCTACTTGCCTCTCAGGGTGGGAGTGCTTCTTTGGAAATCTCTTGCTTAGAAAGTAGGTCGAGCGTCTTCTGTCACTGTGGTGTTTTGTTTATGAGGGAAAGGGCAAAATGAAAATAATTTACTAGCAATCTTGAGACCTGTCACCATCTACTCCTTGACAGAGTGCAGATGACAGTAAGTGTCATGTTAGGGTCCAAGTTAAATTAGCAATATTAATTAGCTGTCTGAGCTCTCTGTTTATTGTTTTTCCGGCTGTGAGTTTTTTCTAAACACAGTTTGCGGGTCACACAAAATATAATCAAAGCAGCTGACGCTACAGTATGTATATTTACTTATCTCTGTTTTATGATCTACTTGTTCAAATGAGCAAACTGTTCTGATTAACTCTGCTTGGTTAATCTGGCCGAGAGTGGTGGTGTTTGTGCAAACTTTTTTTTTTGTGCTTCAACATGGAGATTTTATCATTCAGTTTAATTAAAAAATAAAAAGTACGTGGAGTAATATTGACTGGTACAGGATTGATTTTCAGAACTTTAAACAGAGGAGAAAGTGGCAGTGTATCAAACTTGCAACCTGTATATCCATCAAATTTAGATCGAGCAGACTGTGGAGATATTTTTGAATTATGCAGCTATTCAGCTTTTACTTGAGTGAAAAGCTGTAAATGTGTTCCTTATAATTTCGTCTTTGAACCATGTCTAGTTTGATCTAGGATACCGACCTTTTTAGTAGGGCCAGGAGAGCAGCTACTAACCTCTGTAGGTGTTTTGGACTGTCTTAGTCAGTTGAAAATCAATTTAGATGTAACCCTCATTTCTGGAAATGAACTCTTCTCACATTGCTTGCAGAAGGAATCCAGTAATGTGTAGTTGAAGGTACGATACGATGCAACATCTAGCACTTGCTCATGTCTGTGCGTGCGGAAATCTCTGCCTGTCCCAGCACTAGGAAAGTGAAAGCAGTTGGTTTCACCGTGCATCGGCTGTGATGCTGACGTGGTTGGTTATCTTCCCTCAGCCCACCATCCCCTTGCCTTGCTTCTGAGGTCAGGATCAGCTGTCTGCTGGTGTGCCTGCCCAAAAATCTGATGCCGGGCTGCAGCAGGAGGTACAGCTACGTCACCCAGCTGGAGCGGCAGGACTGGAAGCCGGTCCCGAGCTGTGTGATGCCATCGTAGCTGTATACAGAGCTCCAAGAAAAGAGGTTAAACGGTGCCTCAAAGGCATCATTTGTAACCTGGCTTTCTGTACAGGGGCGCCTGGGCTGTGTATCCCAAGCGTTGGCAGGTGTAGTGCAGCGGGGACGTTGTCCAGACTTAGCGCTGCTTTGCACTGTGGTTCCTGTCCCCCTGTTTGCCAGCAACGCCCGACTGCGTGTGTCGCTCGCTCCTCAGTTCCTTCAGAGCCCTCCCTTGTTTATGGGAAAAGAGCAAAATTTTCTGTCGTAACTGAAGTAGGAGGGTGCCTGGAGGAGGGGGCCAGTCTTTTTTTCAGTGGTTCCCAGTGATAGGACAAGAGGTGATGGGCATGAACGTGAACACAGGAAGTTCCATCTGAACATGAGGAGGAACTTCTTTACTTTGAGGGTGGCAGAGCACTGGAACAGGCTGCCCAGAGAGGTGGTGGAGTCTCCGACTCTGGAGACATCCCAAACCTGCCTGGATGCCATCCTGTGTAACCTGCTGTAGGTGGACCGCTCTGGCAGGGGGATTGGACCAGATGATCTCCAGAGGTCCCTTCCAACCCCTAACATGCTATGCTTTGGCAAAATAATGATTAAATTGACATCCAAATGAGGTTTGCACTGGGCTTCAATATGAATAGAAATTTTACCTTTTTTTTTTCTCTCCTGGACCTCTTCTAGTTTTTACTTAGTTTTGTAGAAGGGGATGAATAAGCGCTGATGACTTAGTTAAGTTTCTGCTTTACCTGCTTTTAGAGAGGCCTTCTCAGTCACTACAGTGCTTGTTTCTTTTTGTTTGTGAAAGAGGTTACAGGTTGTGGTTTTCCCCCTATTTCCTGATGGATTTATTTATGGATTCAAAACTGGTTATTGCTTTGTTTGCTGCCGCTAATTGCTTTTCAAACTATTTTGGCTTATATTGAGGTGCTGGGTTGGGGGGGGGGATTGGTTTTGGTTTTCTCTCACTATTTGAAAGAAAATAGTTGAAGACCAACCCTCATTACACAGAAGAGCAGCTTTTACATGAGACCAAATGGTATAAACCATGTATAAATGTAGTTTAGGAGTTAGAAGGGAAGCTCTTAATTAATAGTGCAGTTGGACTCTGCGGCAGCCCTGAAATATGAACAATGAATTTGAGAAATATATTAAATGGATCATATGACCCTTTGATATTGAGCACCTCAGTATCTGGAGCTCACCTTGCTAGTTCCATACATACAGAACCAATGGTTAATGGAAACAGAGTGACTTTTAGAAGCGTAACTGCTTTGGTAATTTATCGGAGACCAGTAAGACATGGTGGCATAGCAACTTAACAGAACCAATTTGTTGTAAGCTAAATCTAACGAGTCTGAAGAACGGCATTATTTATCCATATGGGTTCCCCCTTAAAACAAGCAAAAACATAACCTCCTAGCTGCAGCTCTTTTACAGAGCAGCTACCAGCATCAAAAAAAGCAGAATAGATAGTGTGGTACCTCAAACTGGCTCACTTTCTACAGGCTGTCAGGGCTCAGTAATCTAATCTGCTGTGTTGATGATAACTGATAGAGTTAAGCACCGCAGAGCAGGGCCAAATAGGAAGTTATAAACAGAGGTCTCGCAGCACTGGAGAAGTATGTTGAAATCATCCTTCTGAACAGTGTGTGTTGCAACTGACAGAGTGACAGAAATGGCTGCGAATGTTTCAGCACCTGAAAAGTATGTTACAAGAGTCTTAGCACAAAAAAAAACCCAAACCCAACCAGCTTTAGATTTTAAAAAGATGCTAAAATATGTTTTAAAAAATGCCTTTTCTTACAGCTTTGAAGCACTCTTGCATCCGACAAAAACCTTCAAGGAGTGTCCCATTCCTGCTCGTGCCTTCCCTTTCTCATGCAGGCCCTTCTCAGCTAATCCTGCACTTGATCAGGAAGCCAAATGCACTGATGAAATTGTTCTCTTTTTAATTGTACCCTCTGATTAAGTCCTCCCCTCTTCCTTCTCTCCCTCGCCCCCCCAGGTTATTTTCTCAGACTCTGGAATGTTGAAGACTCCTTTTTAACCTGAAGTCTCTGTTCTTCCACTTGAAGATTTGTCAGCTTTCTGAACTCTAGTTGCTCCTACAGCCACGACAAAAGATAATTCCTCTGTAGCATGAGACTGCCAATTGAATGCAATCCATAGAGGCAACTAATTAATTTACTCATTAGCTTTTCTTTCATCCTGCTGGGCACAAACAAATTATTCCCTCTGCTTTTGCTATGTTCTTTCTCACATCTGCATGCTGTACTGGCATGACCTGAGGTTACTTTATGGCCGCTCTTTCCTGGCAGATGAGGCTGTGCTGGCTGATCTTCCTGCCTTCTGCCAAATCCTGAGATGGTGGATCTGTGTCCCCCGGCCCAGGTAGATGGGAGAAATGCTGTGTCCCAAGGACAAGCATGAGCTGCCACCTGGACTCTTGCTTCTTGGGATCCTGTCCCAAACTTTCAGCTGCAAGACTTTGGGAGCCGCTGTGCAGATCCAAGAGGTTTGTGCAACCTGTAGCTCAGACACGTGTTGTCTGATCCTTTCATCAAGGAGCCCAAAGCCTTGTACAAAGTTCTCAATCAGTTTCCCACCAAGCCTCATAATACAAGTGAGGATTTGAGTGGGAGAAAAGGTAGGGATATTGTGTGTATGAGCAGTGACTGAAACCAGCAAAAGCTTTTCTAATCAGACTTTTCCTTTTTTTTTAAATTTTGTTTTTACTTTTTAATGCAATGGTGTTGAAGAAGCTGAAATGCTTTCAGCCACAGTGGTTGGAACCATTACACTTTCACGTGGTATGAATTCAAGAGCAGCATGTTGTTGATCTGTTAGCTTAAAGTTCCTATTCTATAAAGTTTTAAAATGTCACTAAAACAACAGTTTGCTAAGATACGCTAGCACTGCTTTACAGAGCTGCGACATTTTACATTATAAAATAGTTCTTGAAGCAACGGGGTTATTTATTAGCTCATTCCCTTAGGCTGATAACCAGTGCAGAGGTTGTCACTCAAGATACAGATTACAGTATGTAACAAAATTTATTTAAATTGTTTGAGATGTATTTGAGCAAGAGATACAAAATATGCTAATGTTAATTTGTGATCTTGAAATTAAAAACAGATTTGTTTTCAAATGAAATTTGTGCATTATGGAAGATTCACATTTCAGAAGATCTGATCGTAATAATAGGATACAATAATAGTTTCATTTTTCTCATCTGAAAGGTAAATTAATATTTAGGCATACAAGTGGTCTTGATCCTTCTTCCGCTCCCCCCCCGCTCCAATCCTATCTTAGAAGCACTGAGTCTATGGCAATTTTCTGTACTCTGCAAATGCAACTTTTTTTTTTTTTTGTCTGCAGCTTGACACAGTGTAATTTTGACACTGAAATGTTAATAGCATTTTCACAGGAATAATTCATACGGTTCTATTGCTTATGTCACTGTCAAAAGGAAAAGAAATTTGCCAGACCTGGGTAGTTGTTAACAGGCAATGTAAGCTTGAACAACTTTGTGAAGGGTGCACATTTCCTTCATGGTGCAGAACCCTGCCCGCCGGACGAGAATTGAGGACATCCTTCAGGTTTCAGTTTCTGCCTTTTCCTTTGGTTTTGGCAGCAGTGGATGATATTGCTGAGCTTTCCTTTGAATGCTTTCAGTACTTTCTGTGAAATCATTTTCTCATGCTTGGTCCATTTAGGAGCATACCCGAGCCATGAGCGGGCTGGGAGACCTCTCTGACCCTATTAATGTACAGCCTGTCAACTAGGATAGTTTTACCTAACCCAGTGAAGTGATTGTGTTAGTTTTAAATTGTGTTTTGCTCTTGTTTTTAATATAGCTTTACTTTTTCAGGGCATAATCCGGCTCTTTCTGTACTGTGACTTTCTCTCTGAATTTCAGTAGAACTGCTCATGGGTTTAAAATAAAACATGTGCCTAAGTGCTCTGGTGGCCAGGGGCCAGGGCTGACAACATGTTGCAGGGCTGAGCCCTAAGTGCATGCTGCTTTAATGTATAGTCTTCTCTAGCCCAGGATAAATCAGGATTAACTCTATAGGAAGTCTCACAGTACTGGGAGGATTTGGAAAATACCTCGCTAGATAGAGGGTGGCTTGGGCTTCTAGCAAATACAAGTGCAAAAGGAGCAACGCCTGTGGCATAATGCCTTTTTAAGTTGTTGTCAAATGAGATGCTTTTTGTGGCTAATGAATTGGTCAGTTAATTTTCTCATCACCGTGTTCAAACTTGTTCCTCCTGTTGAGCACTACTCTCTTCTTTTCACGCATCGCTGAAGATGGCATTAACTTAACATTCCTTCCTGTTACATTGGCTTTAAACACCTTCGTGCTAATATTGAATAAATGGAACTTGTAGTTTAATCTGCCCATAGAGTTCATTATTGTTGCTGAGGAAGCAGAGGGAGGCAGGTAGGAGATTTTCATTCTCTGTCGTTTATTCCCGTTAGACCACAGAGGCATTCCAGGGTCCTTATCAGCAAAGCAGTTAATGTGGTTTTTTCCATGGTAATAGTGCCATAAAGTGTGATAGAAAACAGGCATTTTGGCAACTGTTATTTGGTATCTAAGTCTTCAACATGTCATTTTTTGTGTATTCTATTTTTCCTTTGATTTCTATGAAGGAACCTTTTCTGCTTGGAGGATAATTGAAAGACATCCTTATTATTTATGCAATTTTTAATGACTTTCATTTGAACAAAAATCTGTGTTCTTTTGCTTTGGATAAGATACTTAAAGAAAGAAGATAAGAAAGGTGAAGGGTGATAATTAGTGTATGGTTAAATTTTGTTTACTGATTACTGAACTCTGGATGGCTGGTTCAGTTGCTTAGTTGTCTGGTTTACTCTTGTTCAGCTTTTTTTTTTTTTTTCCCAGTCATCTAGTTTTATATAAATTGTTACACAGCATCCTGAAGAGGCTTTTTTGAACTGCTGGTTTCCAGAGGATATTTCTTCCCTTATGTTTGCCAATGCTGGTCTGTTTCAAATCTGACTTGGTTGAACAGGTTAGCTCCAGTGCTCAGGAAGCCTGGGGAGAACACCTGAAATGATACACAAGCAAAATTCAGGAATTCTGTTTACTGAGACTGTTAAGCATGGAAAAGGGGCAAGTGGCTTTCCAGTCTCCTGAGGGGAGTATCTTGGCTTGGTGACAGAAGATGAAATTATGGGTGTAGGACACAAATAAAATGGAGTGTATGGAGATAGTAAAGCTTAAAAATATGAAAGCCAGAATATATAAACAGAGCGCTGGAAGTGGGACAGGGCTCGGAGTTCTAGAATGTGACATGGTAGAGGGCAACAGTGGAACATCTCAAGTCTTGGGGATTTTCTCAAAAAGGCTCAACCTAAAAAAAAACCCCCAAACCTGAAAACAAACAAACAACAAAAAATCCTGCAGTCTCAACTGTGTTGATGGAGAGGTATAAATAATACTGAAAATACACTAGCACTTCAGAGTGTTTGCAATGTGTTCTCTGTATAAGAAACACAGCTGGGTTTTGTTCTGTGTAGGGGGCTGTTTCCCCCCCCTTCTGCAACTACGGTGTAGTCCTCAAATGAACTTCCATGTGGTCAAACATTTGGGTTTCCTAAACTTGCCGTGGCTATTGTAGCTGATAGAACATCCTGCTGGGCAGCGCTGCTGCCTGCAAGTTAGCGTGAAGTAGCTCAACACTGCTTATTCCCCTACCTATTGCAGCTGGTTATTTCCGAGCAAGTTTAATTGTGTGTTTCTAGTCAAAACATATGCTGGCATCTGCTAAGTGCGAAGTGCTTGCTGTGAATGAAAATAAATGGAGCATAGGGTTTGCCTCTTTTCTTCAGATATCATAAGTAGCGAAATAACAACCGTTAAGCCAGGTTTTGTGCATTTTGTATCCTCTGCAAGATTTTGTACTTGCCAATCATACCTATTTCTCCATAGTAATTCTGAACCCTGTTACTTGCCTTTTTCTCACTCTGTTCCTTTTTTTAGCAGAGATCAAATCCCTTCTCTCTACAGATTTTTTTTATTTTCACTGAATTCATAGGGGGGAAAAAAAAAGTCACATATATGAACTCTAGTGATCTTACAGAATCATAGAATCACTTGGGTTGGAAGAGACCTTCAAGATTATCAAGTCCATCCATAAATCTACACTGCCAAAACCACCCCTAAACCATGTCCCTCAGCACCACGTCTACCCGTCTTTTAAATACCTCCAGGGACGGTGATTCCACCACTTCCCTGGGCAGCCTGTTCCAATGCTTGATAACCCTTTCGGTAAAGAAGTTTTTCCTAATATCCAACCTAAACCTCCCTGGCACAACTTGAGGCCGTTTCCTCTTGTCCTGTCGCTTGTTACTTGGGAGAAGAGATTGACCCCCACCTCGCTGTAACCTCATTATAGAGTTCCAATGAAAATAGAGGATGAAGAAAAAGGGTCCAAAATCTAAAACAGACAAAAGGTCCAAAAAGGTATTTATTGGATGTTATGCTGTTTGATGGATATATGTGACTTCGTGCTTGCCAAAATCTACAGGTTAGGAGGTAACCAAGAAACACATTCCTGTGTCCAGGGAGATCTTCCTGTATGCTATTCAGGCAATATTTAAATATCCCTTAAAAGATATTATACTCATCACGAAGAGAAGTTGGCACAGAAGTATGCAGAAAACAAAAAGAGCTAATATTGTTACACTCAGACTTTTGCATTTTCAGGGGGGGGGGAGTGTGAGAAGGGGAAGAAATAAAGGCTACTTTAGGGTAGAAAGAACCTCTGGAGGTACCTTGTTCAGTCCACTGCTCAAATCAGGACTAACTTCATAGTTTGACTGGGTTGTGCCCAGAGCCTTGGTCACTCAAGTTTTGAAAACAACCAAGGGTGGGATCTCCCACTTTCCCTGGCTTCTGGCATTGCCTCTGCTCAGCCTCCTGGTCCCAGTGTGGTGTTGCCGGGTTCCTCTGGCTACCAGCACCGCCAGGAGGCAGAGAGACGTGTCAGCTGCTGCCTGTGGGGGACCATGTGAAACCTGTGAGGTGTAAAGAGTTTTTTAGCAGAAATACAAAGACCTCAGAGATAAGAGAACAAAAATGCTCCTGTACAGTTTGAAAAGCAAAATAGTAGCTGAAATAAACAGTTCCACTTCTGGTAGCCAGTGGTGTTGCTTTGATTGAAATCTGGGAGGTGTCCACTTCTACCTTGCCAGAAAGCAATGTTTGCATTTTTCAAAGGGGAAAACAAAGTTTAATTATCTTTAATTGTGAGGGAGATTAAGAGCTTTCTAAATGGCAAAATCTTTGCATAATACCATAAATTGTGCTAAGTGATGTCTTTCAAGAAGGTTTATCTTCACTAGTAGTATGTCTTTGCTAAGTGGGTTATCACTGCCAATAGTCAAAAATTGCTCTGTCACTAGCAATTGTAATTCACTGTGGTACTAAAATACATTTATTTCTCACTGAACTTGTCTCAAACACCCTACTAGATATTTCAGGATACGCGGTACTGCAGTAATGGTTTTACATCATATAAGGAAATAATAAGCTTTTTTATGTTGTATTGATGTTTATGATTTGAAAAGTCAGTATTTATTGCCATTAAAGGATATGTTGTCAAGAAAGAGTAAGCTGATGTTTGTGGACATAAGTAATCCTACAAAAGACCGATTAGGAGGATTGCCAAATGCCTTCTTTTTATGGAGTGTAATGACAGGCATCAGATGTGTTTTCCACTGAGCTCCCTCTGAAGAAGCTCAGCACCCACAGAATAATGATGTCAGAAAGCAGTTTGTGTTTCCGCTCGATTAGCTCGTGTCACTTTTGTCTCTTTTCTGAATTTGCTTTAAAATCCTGCTAAATCCTTCCGTTGCTCTGTACATGCCTCAACCCTTCCCGTCAAATCACAGGGGATGATGATTATGAAAGCATCTTGCTGAATCATCTGGAGCATCTCTGGGGTTTCTCTGGCTATAGCATGGCAGGGCGCTGAGCCTGGGGAGGACAGGGCTGACGGCAGGGAAAAGCCCATCCCTCTGAGGGAAGAGGGGCTGCCCCCAGGCGACATCTCTCCTTGGTGCCCACCAGACAAAGCTTCTGCTCGTGTAGGAGCAGGTTATGATAATGTGTGGCCAAGTAAATGCATGGTCATAGCCAAGGTCCTTTTTTGCCTGTCCCAGAAAGATGATTTAGAGGCTGCTCATGACTGGGCGCTTTGGGAAGGGTATCTGTCTTACTTCTCCCAGTGAAACACATCATGACCTGTCTCCTGCACTTAGAATGATCTAGGTGCCTGTTCTGAAATGGTACGAGCAAGTGCTCCTTTGATAGTCACCCATCCAGGAGTGTTAGCAGAAGGCAGTTGTAGTAGCCTGGCTTTTTAACAAAAGTTCCAGAAATTTCTAAGGGGGCTCATCGTTGTTGCTCTGCATCAGACAGGGCACCTGGGCGGGTTACAGTCCTTCTATGTCCAGCAATGACTATAAGCCTGCTGCTTTTTCCTTATGGTGATTCTGGGTGATCTGATCGCCTCCAGAGGGTGAAGTAATATGGGTATGTGACAGAAGAGAGAAATCTTGTTTAAGATTTAGAGTGCTAGAGATGCAATTGTGAGGAGATACCTCAATGCAGTTTGAGAGTTTGACTGAATGCAAACCTTTCATGATGACTCTGTATTTTGTCAAGTCTTTGTGCTGTGGTTATTTTACAGAGCTCTCAGTTTTTCCTTTTGTTCAATAAAATAGCACTAAAAACTAAACTAAAAGTAAATGCAAAAAAAGAAAAAAAAAATCAAATCTATCCTTTGGAATATTATTCCAGGCAGTACAAAAGTGACAGATAACATTGTATGTGTTTCCTTTGTTTTCCGCAGGCTTCTGTGGTTTTATGTCTTTCGTTACTGTTTCTCTATGAGAATAATAGGCGTAAAGGTTTTCTAACAATGTATCAGCAGCTTGTTCTCATTTCTGTACACAAAGTATGTGTCCTGTACCACGTGTTTGGGGGCAATTAAGAAGTAATTTTAATCATCTATGTAATATTTTTATAATAAATGACTGAGAGGCAAAACCTCTAATACAGAGAGATATCATTAATATCTGTTAGTCTAACAACATCTAGAATGAAAATATTTTATCCTTTGCTAAGTTACCTGTAGTTGTTCGCAAAGTACCGTATCCTAGTTTGTCATTTTCTGCTGCAGAACACTAAGTACTGGTGAAGTGGTGAACGCTTATAAAGACTTTCCATGGCATGCTATCTTTAATGAGAATCTTGAGGTCTGCATCTGTTAGGATTATATCAGGATAATACATTGCCTGTGACTAAGCATTATGGAAACTTTCGGACTTGCTTAAGATCAAAGAATTCAAAGCTTTTAATTCCATGCATGATTGTTTCCTTAGTTGATATTTGACATACGTACACATTCACGTTACATAGAGCTGAGTTCATGCATTACTCTTAAATGAGGCACTGAGCAGGAACTTGGGCATCCAGCACAAAAATGTCCTAATTCCTTGGTGAAGGATAGCTCAGAAAAGGAGAGCTGGTGCAGCCATCGTCTGGAAGGAGGCATGGCGGGACTCCAACCTCACGCCTGAACTTTCCATTCGTGTCGAGCAATGCAGAAAATGTCTCAGGTCTCTTACAACTCAGAGCGTTAAAGCTGGCAGGCTGTATAGGAAACACTGAGACCTGGGAACTAATTACAGGAGCTCTTCTTCAGTCTGTTCTGGAAAAAGTGGAGGAGAAGTGCCCATATGCTTGGGTACAAGTGAAAAGGAAGAAATATTCAGCTCAGTGAAACTCCTACTGATGAAAAGTGTCTGTCCTTGCATACTGATTTGGATATATAACACTCTGTAACAATAATTCTCAGAGGAAAAGTTGGAGGAACTTAATAGACCAATTTTGTTATAGAGCAGGGGAAACTGAGGCAGATGCAAAATCACCGTCCCAGGACAGAGGAAGTTTGGATACAAACCCTGGCTTAAAATTCATCCTGTGCCCCTGAGATGCCATGATTTACCACCCAGCAACAAGCACTTCACCTCCTGAGGCCCTGCAGCCACCTGCCTTGGGCAGCCATGCGCTGCCTCTCTCCGCCAAAGCCCTTGGGGATGCTTCCCTCAGGAGCAGCCCGGCACAGCTGCTCCCTGTGATGTGCTGAAGGCATCCAGGAGAGGGCAAGGGAGCTACAACAAATAAAGGCAGGCTCAGAGGGAAGCCTGGAGCCTGCTCTTCACCGTCTCGTGGCAGAAAACGGTAGCTCCTTCGTCCTCCTACCTCTGAAGAGTAGGGCTGATGGGTACAAACGATACTTTCTCCAGTCTTTTTCTCATCTCTTGCCTCTGTTACAGTCCTTTTCATCAGTCAAAGGCAATCTTGCAACCATCCACTTAAAAAGCAAGAGCCAAATTTGTCTTTTAACTCCTGCTCAGTCTCCCTGCTTCAGCGTTTTTACATTATATTAGAAAGCAAATAGTCTCTTCCATGCCAGTTTTTCCTTTCCTTTTCATGTTTATTTTGTGTGTAACTTTCTTCCAAGCCTAGCTCTGATCTTCAGCAGGCTCTCTCTGGAATCCCAGAGATGAAAAGCGTATGCCAGGCAGCCAAGCACTGTCTCTTTCAAAAACCATTTCCTTTGACAAAGGGGCAGCAGTTTTTCTCCTATAGCCTGTGCATAGACTCTAACACCCCTTCTTCTTTGAGGCCTTTGCCTTTCCTGTCATTGAGGCCATTAATTGATTTCTGGTGTCTATTCTACCAGGCACCTTGTCAGTGTTGCAGTGGCGCCTGGCCACTTCTCTACAGGCTGTGATGTCCAAGCTGACTTTCAGCTGGATGCCATCCCCGACTTTCATTTTCCTCTCTGGATACTCGCAGAGCTGTACCAGACAGTGCAGATATTTTTATTGTAATGTAAGTACCGGAGGGCGTATCCTAGTAGGATACATCTAGAACAGTCTTTGTGCCCATTTATTCAGACATTGAGACACACTGGTCCGGGATCTTTCTTTAAATAATTCTTTGAGTTACTTTTTAAATAAATTCTTTTTTTCCATTTAAAGCATTGTCTATGGTATTATTGTGTTGGGTTTTTAAAATTACGTTCCAGGCTAGATTTTGAGTTGACTTTTTCTTCCATCGTATCAGTATTTTACTGGGTTTTGTTTGGTTCTTACTAATTATATATGCCGTTTGGTTTGCTAGTGTAACAAACTTTGAAAGTAGTATTCAAAAGATAATTAGTAAGATTTGTTCTTACAATTACTTGTCTTGACTGGCTTTATAAATGTTGTGTAATGCAGTGCCTGCAGTAACAGGGAACCCCAGTCGGCAACTCATGAGGTACTTTCTGATCCTGCAAAGTTGGTGACTGAAAATCAATAATATTTTTTGTGTTGCACTGATAATTTGTACCAAAATTCTTTGTAGGAAAAGAAAAGGATGTTGACTTGTATGGCAAAGTTAATCTCGGAAGTACCTAAACATACTCATTTTTTCTCTTTGAGATTGCTCCCTATCCTCCTCGGTTGACCATAATGAGAAATAATTCACCAAAATTTTCTCTTTAGACAATGGCAATGAATTACAGCACTGGACTGTTCAAAGTATTACACCTCCAGTTCTGAAATGAGTGCACAGATGAGTCAATAAAATGCTGAATCATGTTAATAATTTATTGTAGGGCTAATTATACAGGAAATAAAAGGGACAGAGAACACCATCATCAACTTGCATCATTTCTGAACATTGAGAGATGTGTTGTGTGCCTGATGGAGGCTCTTAATGCTGCTTAATAAACATTGGCCTGTAACTATGTCGAGCACCGTAGAGAACTATTAATGCAGCCCATAAAATACTGAGAGGCTAGTTACTTATTAAAGGCCTGAACATCAAGGAGAAATAGTGCAGCTTAGAAGTTTTAGTTGAGCTGAACGGTAAAGTTTTAATTAAAAAAATTTTAAAAGATTGTAACAGTCATTTAACTTTAACAATCAGCCTTGTCAATATCTTGCATGCTTTTTCATCAGTACATTTCTCATGCTCAGATATGACTTTTGGAGGATCAGAATAACGATCACAAAACAAGATCCTTTCTTCTAGAAAGGTGGAACAGACTTTGTTAGCTTTCATAGATCCAGGTTTCATTCTGGCATCTTCCTGCAGACTGAAAAATAATTCATTAATCAATAAAAAGTTCTGTTGTACATATAAAATATTTGCATGCTAAGTGAACACGAGGATCATTCATAGATTGAATCCAGGAGGGAGTGTTGGAAGCATACAAATTCTCCGGCTGTAGCAATATCCTTAGTTGATTTCAGCTGAACTAGAGATACTTTCCCTGCCCCCACTGGGAAGGGAAAAAATTTTAGACTCCCCATCCCCTCCCTGTCCTAGCCAATTTTGATTTGTAAACTTGGTGGTAGTGAATTTATATGAATCTTAGTGAAGTATCATGTTGCGCAAGTGGTTTGATGAAAAACCACCTTGCACATCATGTCTATGCTAACTGCTGTCACTGAGAAAAGACTATTTTTTTTTGTGTAAGAAGAAACCTTAAAGAACAACCACTCTTCCCCTTAGGGTTTTTTTTTTTTTTTTTTTCCCCGAACTCAGAAGGTTGGGCTAACCAAGGCAGGCGAGCATGGTCCAGTTACCTATATAATTTTGGATGCTTGTTCTCTGTTAATTGTCTATACAGTGGGAAGAATTTATCTGGAGAAATTACACACAGTACCAAAACTAAGCTTATGTGGCAAGTCCCAGCCACTGAATCTGATCTCTCTCAGGCCAAAAAAAGCAAGTGGGTTAGTATCACTCATTTTTTTTTATTTCATTATAGCTTATGTTTCCCAGTGCTCTGTGTCATGTTTTAAAATCAGTCACTGGAAGCAATGTGCCCTCATTTCTTCAAGCCTTGCTGAAGCCCTGAGACTGAACTTACGGGGTTTTTGTGTGGAACTGAACCTGTTACAACAACAGGAGCCACAAAAGGCTCTCTAGGCACATTTTTCATATTAAGATCTCACAGGAGACCTGGTAATGAATTGCTGGGGCAACTTTCCATCCTGCAGGGGGAAGACAGCAAGGATGCATGACTACCTTCAGTTATTCCCCTCCCACACACACCCCCTTCCTTCTCTTTAGGCTCCCTTAACTTCTCCTGGCTGCCTTTGGCACATCACAGGGAGCAGCTGCTCCTGAGGGAAGCATCCCCAAGGGCTTTGGCGGAGAGAGGCAGCGCATGGCTGCCCAAGGCAGGTGGCTGCAGGGCCTCAGGAGGTGAAGTGCTTGTTGCTGGGTGGTAAATCATGGCATCTCAGGGGCACAGGATGAATTTTAAGCCAGGGTTTGTAACCAAACTTCTTCTGTGTCTTAGGAGAGTGATTTTGCATGCATCTTGTAGTTGTCCTCACATCATAATAGAAATTCTCTATTAGTTTCCTTGGACTTTTCTTTTGAGAATTAATGCTTAGGGAGTGTTGTTAAATATGCAAAGTAGTACAAGACAAAGCTTTCTGTTTGTTATGGTTTGAAGAACCTGCAACAATTTATTGTCGTTTAAATGATTATTCTATTACTCGATGACCCCTCTCCGCCTAGGAAGGGGAGTCAGGGGAAAAACCAAGGAAACCCAGGGGTTGAAAGATAAACAGATTTAATAAATAATACTGGATAATTACTATTAATAATATTAAAGGACCAATATTGATCCTGATACCCATATAAAATATACATGGATTATACTTAGCCAATTCTATCAGTAGGAAGCTGTGCACTCCCAGCAGTGGACAGCAAATGTCAGACACTGCCAGTGCTACGGGTTTGGGAGGAAGAAAAGGGCTCCGGGGTCTGCCACTGGGGAAAGAAGTTCTCAGGATCACAGCCATCAAGGAAGAGAGAGAACTCCTCAGCAAACTTTCTAATTTATATTGAATGTGCTGTTCATTGAAATAATCCTGTTGGCCAGCTAGAGTCAAGTGCCTGGGTCTTGCTCCTCATCCCTGCACCTCGCTAACTCAAAAACACTGAGACCTTGAAACCCCGACACCATCACTGGTTATAAAGAAAATATTTTCACCAATTCAGGCACTAGAGTCTTCTAAAAGTGTAGTTTTCCCAAGCATTAGAAGAGACCTTGCTGAAAAGTAACATTACTGAAAGAGAAATTAATCATGCGTCACTCAAACCAGGACACTGTTAATTCCATTGCATGCTGTCACAGTCTTTTAATAGGTAATTTCAACTATTTTCATTTGAGTGCTTTTTGTTTGTTTCTTTTTTTGCGAAGAAGGTTTATTGTATCTCCCTGAAGAGGTTAGGGAGTTAGGGTTATTACCTCTAACTTTTGTTTTAATTTTTGGCTTAAAGGAGAGGAGCTTAATCCAATATAGACATATTTTAGTGCAGATAGGCAGACTTTTGAAGCACAGTAGACATTTAAACTGTGATTTAAGAAATTGTTTACCATTACAAAGAGCAGCTCTGATGGAACCATGGAAACGTGTATATGTGTGTATGTGTGTAAATCCTTCCCGTCTCTTATAATATGCCTATACTGAGCTGTTTACACATATTTTATAAGAAAGAATTGTGTTAGCCACTGTAGAGGGTGTTCCCTTAAACATGTAATAAAGCATTCTCTTTGAAGAACGAGAATAAAAGGAGGTGGTTTGAAGCGTAGTCTCTCTGCCATAAATGCTGACTTATGCCTTGTTTAGATTAGGCTGCGCAGCTCCCTCTTAGCCAGTCAGTGAGACTGGAGGGAGCGTGTGTGTGCTGGGGCAAGGAAGAGTCCTTTGCCTTTTAAAATTCGTCAGAGCCAAATTTCTATCTGAAAGGGACATCTCCTTGCTGTCAGTGCTCGTGGCTTAGTTTGGTGTTTACGTGGACAGGATTCATCCCCATTCAACAGCTCTGAAAAAGGGCTCTCGGCCCTTAAAACGTGATATTTGCAAAGAACAGCACCAGCTGTTGAGTGCTGCAGCACTTACTGATGTCCGCGTAGCCCCTGATTGCTCTCTGGAGACAGATGTGGCCAAACCCCAGGAGACAACGTTTCTAAGGTGTGTGTTTGGGTTTTTTCCACACATCCCCTCCCCCCCTTTTATTTCTTTTTTCTCCTTTTTTTTTTTCCCCCCTGGATACAGAAAAGTGAGCGTGAAGCGTTTTTGCTGCTGGATGGAAACCCAAACGCATCACACAGGACAAGCTTTTGAAGAGATGAGAGCTTTCCTCATGTGTTTGGTAGTTAGGGTTAGTCTGAGGGAGTGACAGCTTCCTTTGATATCCTGGGCTCCAAATATTTAAGGAGGGTGTTGTAAGAAAGGAATAGAAGACTGGTAATGTGCTACTTCGCTCTGAAATCATGAGCTGTGCAAAGAAAACCTTGAAACTGTAGGACTTCAGAAAAAGAAATGTTCATGCCTCAGGAGAGAGATTATGAGTCCTAAGAACCTGAAAATCAGGTAATTCTGTGGTTTGATGTCATATCACTTTATATCACTGCATATCGCTTTATCTTTTGTGCTAATTCACTCAAGCACATGTGGGCTTTGGGTTGCTGGGAAGGTTTTGATTAGGAACACGCTGAACAGATGAACAGTAGCTGGAAATATTTGAAAACTATGTTTAGCAGTGAATTCTAAAGAAGGCGAGACGTTTACTGTTAACAGTCTCTCTCCATCTGCCCTTTCCTTTCCAACTGGCGTTTGAATGGTGAAAAGTCAGTGACTGAGACAGCATTTCAAATTGAGTTGTTTCACTTCATCTCTATGTGTTGCAATCCTTAGAGAAGATTTTAGTGGATGATTTTGTAGTGGGTAATTTAGGATGGCCTATGTTGTACACAGGTGATGATTTCATCTCAGGTCTGCCTGTTCCAAGCTGTGTTGCTGGGAAAGGGAAGGAATCCTACAGTTCCTGCTTTGATACCAAAACTGTAGCAGTTTGGTATCAAATTGGCCATTTCTGTAATGGTATCATAGCTCAATTCTGTCACTTTAGCTGATCAGAGGAAGAACTCCAATTAAAGCACTGCATAATCTTTGAAGTAATCGATATTTTATTCCTCTCTTTTCTTTAAGAAGCCCTCATTTTTTACATGTTATGACCATTAATACTTTTTCACTTCAGGAAAAGTGATCTGCTAACATTTTTCCTCCTCTTTAGAAAGGGTGGGGACTTAAAATATTTCAGAAGAACCAGCAGATTTTCCAGACCTCTCAGTCTGGCCATGCAGGTATATATGCATTTCCAGTGAAATTCTCTTTTGAACAGTGATAGCATAAGGTATTCAAGCCGCAGCAGTCCCATTAAACTATCAAAATGAGTCTTACTAGGACTGTGGTTGTGTTTGTGCTGCCTTGATGGGAAGGAAGGAATTTTCATGTTAGATCACCCACCAGTAGCTCCATAAAAGAAACACGGGTGACAAGGCTAGATGCATGTTAAAGATAACCATCTCTGTCTCTACTCTGTTTAACACAGTCTTATTTCAGTGGAGTCATACCAGTATAATTCTGGGGTAGTGAAGTGGAGAATCTGTCCCCAAGCACATTTGTTTGTTCAGAGCATACAAGCAGTTCTCTGCCTGTTGTTTTGTTAGAAGAAAAGTATGTACTGTAACATCCACTTGGTGATGATGCTAATGAGAGAGTTTATTGGCTTCCTTCAGGGGCTCTGTCTAGCACACTGAATTTGTATTTGTCATAGGAAAGGGCAAATTTTTCTAAGTGTAGGCAGCATATTGGTGTGTGTAGGATTTCCTCACAGCCTTGCCCCAGCATTTCCCACATTCTCTTGAATCACAGAATGGTTTGGATTGGAAGGGACCTTTAAAGGTCATCTAGTCCACCCCGCTGCCTTGGGCAGGGACATCTTTCACTGGATCAGGTTCCTCCATCCAACTTGACCTTGAACACTTCCAGTGATGTCTGGTCCAAGAGGCTCTTGGGACAGCAGGAGGTGGAAGGGCCCTCTCCCTGCAAGGGTGGGGCAGAAAAGAGGAAGGTAAGTGTAGAAGACGTAGTGAAATCAAAACACCTCACTGTAGTATCAGTGTTAGTCGTGATCCTAAGGCTACGGGGTATTCTGAGGTGCCTCCCTGTTGTTTTGACTTGTAATTTGATTTGGGAGAGTGTCTGAGTAAGAACTCTATGCTGGTCCAGCAGCCATCTTCCTTCATCATAATAGTACCCGTGAGATGTAGCTGAGTCACCAGGCTTGGTTATATTTTCTACCATGCATCTGTGTGTTATTTGATTATAAAGTCCAGATCCTCCTGCTTTCTGTTACAGGCTTTTTATCTTACTATGGTCGTGTCAAAATCAATTTGTAATTCTGTGGTGTACACATGAAATTAGTTTTAATTTGCTATGTGTTTCCAAGGGTGACTGACATTTAATATTTTGTTCGGAGGGTCTCATTAGTACTGTGTACCCATAATCTATTCTATGGGTGCAATGACAGAGCGTAAGTGAGCTATTGAACAGCATCCATCTGTCCACTTAGTGAATGGCCAGAGGGAAATACAGGGAAAAAATAGATGGGTAATTGTCAGCATTTCTGTATTTGTAGTTTAGAAAAGTCAAATACAATACTGTGGGTGTGCTGTGAGCTTCAAGGATTTTGGCCCTCCAAGGAAGGAGGAAGGCATTTCTTAGTCATAATTCATAGATACCAAGTGATGAGAAAATCATGACAAAACCTGTTGAGGCAAAACTGATTTTCCAGCATGAGAGCAATTGATACGCTGTGAAAGAAGTAGTGCCTTTTTTGTCCCTAACCTCAATATTGAGAGGCAAGTTATTTTAATCTGGTAACTGTGAGCCCATCCCTTATCTGTGCCATAGTCAGTATGTATGTGGCCATCGGTTAGCTTTATTTTTGCTGTCTTGTGAGTGACATGTCTCAGGGGTTATGAAGACCTGTTTTGAAACCAGGCATCGATCAAAGTTGTAGATGAAAAATTATTTTTTCATCTGGTCTTTCTGTGGTCACTGAAGTAGCTGTCTGCTTTGTCTCTAGACTTTAATAAGCTTGGGGGAATGGTGGTAAGACAATGAAAAAAAATGCCCAGAAGGCACAGCAAAAGGAGAAGAGCACAGGAGAAAAAGCAAGAGGTGTAAGTGTCCAGGAGAAAAAGGAATGTAACAGCAGTAGTAGTGCAATGTAGCATGGAGGAAGATCAACTGGAAGTAGCATTTGTGCATGCCACTAGATGTATTATTAACAAAGTTCTCTAAAGTCTTTGAGAAATCTATCCATTGCTCTTCTCTTTAGCTGTGTCTTTGCCCTTGTTCTCCCCCTGGAAAGATGTTGTAAGTATTTCCAGTGCACTTTGAATTAATATAGAAGAATCAGAGATCCACAGTGGTACTTTGTAGAGAAAACAAAAATACTTTATTTGGTATTTAAGGAATTATGAAGGAATTTATATTTGTCTCCAACTGACATGAAATTTTCGTTTACTTTTTACCTATAAGTGACAATGTGGCTGCTTCCTTTGCAGTTTACCCAGTGTTTTGACTAAAAACTTGAAGTTGATAGATTGGAAAGAGGTTTGCTTAATTTAATCTGTTTAGGGAAGTGCTACCATTTTCTTATATCATGTATATTTATATTGTACTGTACAGTGGAATCCCCACAAGTAACTTAGCATATTCTGTTTAAAAAAAAAAAAAGGAATAAAAAATCAATACCAAGAGCCTATTCACTTTGCTAAAAAGTCATCAGATGTGACTATATACTTCTTGAGTATTTCTCAGTTTTATTATTAAGCTGCAGTGACTAAGTTGCCTTATAATTTTAGTATCTGCAATTTACTGCATTGAGGTATTTTGAAAAGCTTTCTTTTTCAGTGTAGTGACTAGGATTGGTTGGAAATTTTTGCCCAGCAGGAAAGTGTGTTTTCTAATAGTCATCTTATAGTTTTATTAAAAATACACTATTTTTGTTGGTTTTATGTGGCAAAATTAATGTCTGTTCACTAAAATAACAGTGATTTCTACTAAATATAAGGATAGAGTGGATTAGAAAAAGCCTTTTATGTCATCAACATAAGTATTGACTTTAAAATATTCTAAGATTGCTTTCAATAATGGATTTTTTAACTCTACATGATAAAAATTAAATCATAGAAAAATAGAATGGTTTGGGTTGGAAGGGGCCTTAAAGATTATCTAATTCCAACCCCCTTGGCATGGGAGGGACACTTTCTACTGGATGAGTTTACTCAAAGCCCCATCCAACCTGGCCTTGAACACTTCCAGGGATGAGGCATCCACAACTTCTCTGGGCAACCTGTTCCAGTGTCTCACCACCCTCACAGTAAAGAATTTCTTCCTAATATCTAATCTAAATCTCCCCTCTTTCGGTTTAAAACTGTTACCCCTCATCCTGTCACTATACTCCCATCTTTCCTGTTGGCCCCCTGGAAGTACTGGAAGGCTGCTATAACAGTCTCCCTGGAGCCTTCTCTTCTCCAGGCTGAACAACCCCAACTCTCTCAGCCTGTCCTTATAGGAGAGGTGCTCCAGCCCTCTGATCATCTTTGTGGGCCTCCTCTGGAACTGCTCTAACAGTCCGTGTCCTTCTTGTGCTGAGGGCTCCAAAGCTGGATGCAGTACTCCAGGTGGGGTCTCACGAGAGTGCAGTAGAGGAGCAGAATCACCTCTCTTGACCTGCTGGCCACGCTTCTTTTGATGCAGCCCAGGATGCAGCTGGCTTTCTGGCCTGCGAGCGCACATTACCCCCTCGTGTTGAGCTTCTCATTAAGAAACACCCTCAAGTCCTTCTCCTCAGGGCTGCTCTCAATTCATTCTCCACCCTGCTGGTATTTGTGCTTGGGGTTGCCCCGACCCACATGCAGGACCTTGTACTTGGCCCTGTTGAACTTCATGAGGTTGGCACAGGCCTACCTCTCAAGCCTGTCCAGGTCCCTCTGGATGGCGTCCCTTCCCTCCAGTGTGTTGACCATACCTCACAGCTTGGTGGTGCTGGCAAACTTACTGAGGGTGCACTCAATTCCACTGTCCATGTTGCTGACAAAGATGTTAAATAGTACTGGTCCCAGTACCAGCCCCTGAGGAACACCACTTGTCACTGGCTGCCACTTGGACATCAAGACATTGATGATAAGTCTGAGTGCGGCTGTCCAGCCAACTCCTTATCCACTGAGTGGTCCATCCATCAAATTCATGTCTCTCCAACTTAGAAGCAAGGGTGTTGTGTGGGACAGTGTCAAATGCTTCACACGAGTCCAGGTAGATGATGTCAGTTTCTCTTCTCTTATCCACCAACGCTTTAATGCCATCGTAGAAGGCCACCAAATTTGTCAGGCATGACTTGCCCTTGCTGACGCCATGTTGGGTGTCACTGATCACCTTATTTCCATGTGCCTTACTACAGTTTCCAGGAGGGTCTGCTCCATGAATTTGCCAGGCACAGAGACCAACTGGCCTGTCGTTTCTGGGGTCTTCCTTTTTTGCCTTTTTAAAAATGGGGGTTATGTTTCCCATTTTCCCGTTAGTGGGAGCTTCACCAGACTGCCACGGCTTCTCAAATATGATGGATCTGAGCATAGAATTTTAAAAAGTATTTTTAAAAGTATATTTAAACTAAGGGCTATTATTTAGTTAGAAAAAAATGTCCATAATGGAATAAATCATGTAAGCCTAACATGCTGAATAGCATACCAGAGACTGCTTTTATAGTCTGTATTGATATACAAGTTGTAAGGTGACTTTGGTTTCAATGAGAACTTCATCTCAAGTTGAGATGAAAAACCCAGTTAACCACAATTACAGCAATTGCATTACAATTACTCATAGAAATACCATTAAATGATTTCACGGCTACTTTACCTGTTGGTTTGAAAGGATAAGTTGTCTAAATTCCAAATCTAGAAGGAGAAGCATCTCAAAAATAAAGCAGTAGTTTTAACGGTGAGGTGCTACATATAAGACATACCACTACTGATTAAAATTACAGTGCTGAGGCTTCTTCCCACTTATAATCTTTTTGCACTTACAGCCTCATATCCCATTAACTTCGTGTGAGAGAGTGATGTATAGAGGAAATGGGAGTGAGATCACCACTTTCAGAAACGTTATATGTCGTCTAGAAACTTCTGTCAATCTTACCTGGAAAGATATCTTTATGTGGGATATTTTAAATATCTGTGGTATCTTTAGAGATCCTCACCATGTTTAACAAGAAATATTGGTTCACAGAGAAGTGTTTCATTTTAAACTTCTTTGTTTCTGAAATGTCAAAAGAAATTAGTATTTTTTTTATACAGTGAAGATGTTTGGAGAACTTTGTGTTGCCAGAAACAAACTTTATAGTCTTGGCTTGTTAGCAAGACCATTTAACCTATAACTCAAGTAAGCAAACCCAGGAGTCAGTAGTTTTACTGACTACCGGGAGTAGTCAGTAAAATCAGCATAAAAGCAAAGAAAGAAAAAAGCAATGCAGTGATTCAGAAACCTGTGTAAAAGTGGGTAAAGAGAATGATGACTCATTGTAAAGCAAAGTATTTCAAATCCCTTTTGTCCTGGAGAATTCTTGAGATTAATTATTTCAGGATATTCACTTTTATCAAACTGGGACATAGTTCATGTGAATTGTCTTGGTGGTTTTGGTTTTGTTTGTTTCTTTAGGGAAAAAAAACTACCTGCAAGTTTTTTTTCCCCTGACCTTTCATTAGATTCCTTTTAAAAATCTATTTTCCTCTATGTTGTTCTCTACTTCTATCTGATAAAATTCCTCTACCTCACTCATTATAGTTGAGGTGCCTACTGTGATTATGCAAGAGCAGGACAAACGGAGAGGGCAAAAGAAAGAGCAGATTGTACTGTTAGATTGCACAGTTATTTATACCAGGGCAAAGGACACGCAGAGGATTGCTTTCCAGAACAACTGCTCTTATCTAGACTTTTTACGGGGCTTTTGAAGTTGCATCTGCTGCTTATAGTGTCTGTCATCACTGAGCCCTTGACTTTCAGCAGTCCATGAGACCTTCTGTACTACAAAATTCTCTCATTTGGAGAAACATCATTCTACACTGCAGAGGGCTTACATATGCTTTTCTTACATTTGATCCTACTATGAATTCTTGCTTTTGTCTTGTACGTTTCCATGTTCTTTTTATAGAAAAGTTTTTAGGTGATTTTTGTTCTTTTATCACACAAAATCCATGTAGAGCTTGCACTTAAAGAAATTGTAATATTCTATTAGAATTTATATTTAGATATATCTATATATTTACATATTCTATTGAAAACATAGATATATCGCAAATAACTAGTAATAGTTTCATGCAATACTTACCCTCAGAATGTTTTATAGCAGTATTGTAATTAACCAGAGGTAGCAAAACATTAATTATATCTATGTAAATCTTCAGACAAAACAAGAAAAAATACCTTCCCTGTACTTTCATTTCACAATTTTTAGCAAGCAGTGGAAACTGCAGGAATCTGCCATAAATACATGCATCTTGCTGTTAACTTTCTCCAATAGGCTTTTAATTTCTAGTCCATTTGTAGAGATATTATTTTTACTTTGTAGGTAAAATATAAAGCTTATATCTTTATAATTTAAAACTACAATATAGCCTTATAGCTTTTATGTTTTATATAATTTACATATTCATATGCATACAATTTATAATCTTTATATTATAAGGATATAATATGTCTTTATACTGGGAAGTTTCTTTGGATTAGGAAGTTATTACAAAGAGAGAGAAAGAACAATCAACGGTATGTGTCCTTTTAGTCTGAAACAAGGCAGTTGTATTCCTTTTTCAGGTGCCTGCAAAAAAACTGTAAGGCCTCGTGTCTCTTCCTTTTCTCACCTTAAAGAACAGGCTAGGCTGTTTGACCTATCTTATTTGCTAATCAGTAACACCAGCTCCTCTCAGGCCCCATATAAGAAAATTGTGTGGAGCTAGGAAGTTTAGTATTGCGTTAGAGTCATCTTTCTATATGAGAAATAGCATCACCGTTTATCATGAAGCCAGTTTGGTTGTGTATAGGAATTGGCCATCCTTGTATGTAGGTACCTCCCATTTACGTTAATGGCATATGGAAACAGAAAAGGAAAACAACAAAAAAATATTCTTGACGTTCAAAAGTTAAAAATTTTCTTTCCTTATTTACGTGCAGTGATTTTATCACGAAGTATTGTCTCCTGAAGACGAGACATGGTAATGTTGGTATCGGCATTTTTCCCTTACACATTTTAGTCTCAGTGACAAGGGCTGCTCAAAATTCTTCTCCCAAATGGTTTAACCATTTGGAAGAACATGTGAGAGGACGGAAAGGAGGGGTCCGTCTCCAAAGTTTGCTTCCCATACAACGGAGTGCTCCCAAACCCCTCCTGCGCCTAAGCTGACTTTAATTTAGTTTGGTCACTTATCCCTAGACTTCCTGGCCTGAAGCAAGGTTGCTTACTGCATTTTAGCCTATCAATCACAGCAATTACATCACTTCAGAGTTCAGCTAAGCTTGTCCAGCTTGTCTGCTCGGTTTAAGCAGAAAACAAGAAGGACAGGAGAGAGGAAAACACGGGAAAGAGGATCAAGTGCTGCATGAATGAAAAAAAGAATGGAGCAATAAGAATCTTAAGTCTTTGTTTAACATATTAGCCTATTTGCCCATATTGAACACGTTTAGCACTGGCATTCTGACAGGGTACCAGGCTGTTTTTACAGTCACCTTCTTTTGGACTCCAGAGGCCAAGTGTTTGCTGTTGCAGGTTGAGGGGAATCTTGCCTCTTCCAAAATTATATAGCTGCTGGTTTGATACCTCCTCCTTCAACTGCAGAATCAAACATCACTACCCCATCCAGTTGAAGAATCAAAAGGAATTTGTAGTAATGGAATGTTAAGTCTGTCAGTTTTGTTTTGTTTTGTTTCCTGCTCCAATGGTTTAGGCCATCAATATCCTAGCTTGTAACTTCAGTCTGTATAAACCAATGTCACCATGACAGTCATAAAGTGAACAAAGACTAAAAAAACTGCCTAATTCTTAAAATCGATCTTGAATAAGGGTCTTTAACAAAGCTTACACAAGATACCTGTCAGATTTTCTCATGCATCTACCATTTTTTGGTGAAAGAATGCACACCGCTAAAACAAAGACACACAGATTCTTTTTAATTTAGAATATTTTGTTATTTTTTTTCTTCCGAGTTTTAAAAAGAAATAAAGAAGACTTAGAACATAAATGTGCTGTCTTGCCAAAGAGGAAATTCTGTTTCAGTTGAACTGTCTTCAGTTGAAGTGGATATAGGTCTTTTCTCATTGTTCCTCAAGTAGCTTTCAGTGGGTAAGTTTATACAAATATAAATGTAATGTTCTTATAGTCACATAACAGCAAGGATTTGGACTCTGCAGTTCAGCAGAGTCAGAAGCAAATATTCAATGTCCCACATTCTATTATAGTAACTGTCTAATGTGAGTGTATATGTAGATCTCTTGCTTATGTTTTCCATAAGGCAAGAATAACTGTAGAAGGAGGGTGGTACAGAAACGAACTGTGCCCTTTTGGTGACTGTTGGTCTACCAAGAGTTTTAGTTCAGTTGAAGGGGGCACCTTTGGAGAATATATCCTAATCAGCAGCTTTATTCATGTTGTAAAGCCACCTTGGCATGTGCAAAGTAGGTGCCTATGATGAAACTAAACTGGAAGAAAAATGCAGTTTAGAAGCCAAAATTGTAAGTAAAGGACTTTGGAGATTTTGTATATTTCATGTGCTTTAATTCACTGTTATCTCTTTCTCAAAATGGTTCGCTTGTGATTTTGAATCTCTCCACTGAGCAGTGAAGCAGAAAACACTGGATGTGGGTTTGAAAACCTAGATTTTGGCCTGAAGTTTTTCCAAAATCAAATGCAGCATTTTTTCAGTATTTCTAGGTAGTGATCAATATGCGAAATAGAGAGATTAAAAAAAAAAAAAAAACAAAAAAGCCAAAAAAACCAAAAAACCCCCAATTAAACAAAAAAAACCCCAAACCCAAACAACCAACAACCCCCCAAACAAATAAAAAAGCCCAAACCAAACAAGTATTAGTATTAATCTAGGTTTATTTAACTTTTTTTTTAATAGCGCTCCACAATATTTTGTTTCATGCTAATGCAAGCAGAAAGCAGAATTTGCTTTTCTCTGTCTCCAGTCCTTCTGCTCTTTGTTGAATTACTTTCAGAACTGATTTTGGTATAGAAAACAAAAGGGCTCTTATTTAATTCTTTTGGATTGATGGATTCATTTCATGTTAATATTAAGAATGTCCCATTATGAAGCCTTTCATTTTAGAAATATGCTGAAGACAATTTTAAAAATCTGTATGATTTGCAGTCTTTATACCTGGGGCTTTGGAGAAGTGTTGTCTTGAAACAAACAAAAAATTATGAGACACTTTGAAATCTTCAATGTTTTCTTATTCTTTTTATCCATTGGTTTTGGTTTGAAATTTTGGATTTATTTCATCTGAAAACCAATTATGGGAGCAATTGTTTGAAGCCTTGTTGTAAGAGATATAAAAATTGTAATCAGTCTTGAAGTATGATCTATATCTATTTGGAGACAGTAAAACCGCTTATCTAAGTTTTGATATATGCAGGATTAAAGACTATAAAACCTGTTATCAGAGTTTTGATATAATATATGTAGGATCAGAAATATTTGTTGCCATGGTTTGTGGCCTGTTTATCATCATTTGGTAAGTATGCATTGTTGGGATACAACTCCACATTCTGGGCTTATTTTCAGGCTACAGATTTAAAATGCAAAAAGGTAAATCCTGCAGTGTTTAAATGTATTAAATGTAAATAAGGGGACTTGACAAGGCAGATGAAATTCAGCAAATCCCTTTCTTCTATGATCTAAATTTTCCTTTATTTGGAAAAAATGCGATGTAAAATTTTGGTTGGAATAATGTGTATCTTACCTCTGAGGACTGATTGGAACATGCATCTGTGTAAAACATTGTCTCAGGGGCATCTTAGTTACATTACAGACCAAAACCAACCTTCTCTATCTATTGTTTTTTTGTGTTCTGCTCCCCCTGCAGAATAACTGTAAACGGGGGCAGACAGAACATATGTGCGTCTGCTTATCAGTTCTGACCTTTCTAAAATTTTAAGGCTGCTGAAATTCCACAAAAAAGTATTTATATGAACTAATTAGTTGACATTTATATGAACTAAAGGTGACATTTAGATATGACATGCTAAATGACGATATTATCAAAATCCCCTTTGCTTATTTTGAAAACCTGTTAGTAGTTTCATTTGTGTCTTTATAGGCAGTGTGGCAAGATCCTAAAAAAGGTTCCAGTCTGTGTGGAGAGAGATATATATATAGATATATAGATATATATGTATTTATTCAGTGGGCTTCCTCAGAATTCACACTGGTCTGACATTAGCCAGAGCGAATTTCAGTCTCGAAAAGATCCCAGGCGGGACTCCAAACTCTTCCTTTTGAACTCCTCAGATGACGTAAACTCACTGGCTTTGCTGAAGCTGATATGAATTTATACTCGGTCTTTTTGCCTTCTGAGTGAAGATTTTTTCTATATGTAAGAGTATTAACATGTCATATCCAGCTATTAGGTGTAAGTATACAATATGCATTGCAGAGCCTTTCGTGTTAATTCATTGTAATCACCTGTGGGTGTGACAGTGAGGTGTTACTAATGTAAAGAGATTAAGAAGTAAACTGTACCGACTCACCGCGTGATTAATTTGCTCTGGTGTGCCAGCAGCAGAAGCGGGGACTGGTCTGGCATCTCAGAGCTCCTCATCTGCTGGTTCTTCCCCAGCTCCCTCTTTACCCTGCTGGCTCACTGCAGGGGCTCCTGCGGGCTTTGCTAAAAGTTGGGCTGAGCATGAAATGCAGGTTAGCTAAGTTTTACTAGAGTGCGCTTTCTGGTCAATGGTTATAAAACTAAAGCGAGTGAAAATGGGAGAAAAGAGGAAGGGGCAAAGTATATGCGAGTCATGTCATGAGGGAAGATCGCCTGTCATTCTCAAGCAGGTTACTCTGTTTCAGAAAAGCAAGGCTGATATTAAAGACGACAGGTGGTGACATCTGATTTTTACTGTAACTTTTATATCTTTACATCCTGTGTGTACATAGAAAAAGAGATATAAAATACATTAATTCTCTGCATTGGTTCACCAAAAGTTCAGGCAGATAGAAAGAGCTGTCATTTCAAAAAAATACTTCTTCAGTCCAGAGGTGCACCAAGAGTACAGTGTATGTCCTATCAAAGGGGTAATCCCACATACTGTTTTCTGTTTCTCAAGTGGATTCAAACATATAATTGACTTTTACAGCTTTTCCCAAAGCTCACAGCTCTTCCTACCTTTTCTGTTTTTCCTCTTGTGCAACTAGACCAGAGCACTGGGGGGACATAGATCAACTAGTGACAGCTCAGGAGTAATTGGTCAGGTGCCTTCTTTAGGAGTTTGGGGAAGGATGTCAACAGCAAAACAATGTCAAAGTGGGGAATGATGCTTTTGAGTCTTCTTTTCTCTTACACCTTCAGGCTTTTCCCAGCTCTAACAAAATCAAAAACTGATTCTAGGGAGCATTTTGGGCAATGACTTTTGGATAACTCTCTTTTGTCGAGTTTTCTCTTTGCTGAGATTACTGTTGGGAAATTCATCACATCTTTGAGTGTTCTCACCATTAATAGGGAATTTGTACATTGTCAGAGATATATAACCCTGCAGTACAATTACAGATGAAGAAATATTAAAGCAGCATTAAGAGCTTGAGATATCACCACCGCTACTTGGAAAGTCAGAGATAAGTGTGAAGAATGGAGTTAGTAAAATCTTTACCCATACAGAAATGTCTAAATGAGGTGTTTTTAAATTAAACATTCACTTTCTATTAGATAGGAGAGGTCCTTTGTCTGTCTGGTTTTGAGTTATTTTCTGTCACCTCTTGGTTAGGGCACCCACATCTCCCTGCCAGCAAATAGGAACTGAAGACTGTTCAATATGCTTTTGGGATTTTGTTTTTTTCTTACAGAGAATTTCTCCAGTCAAGACTGAAAAGTAAAAAAAAAAAAAAAGGCTTAGCTACTCTTCAAATGTTTATCAAATTGAAAAGATAAATGGCACAAGTTAAATTTCAGTAACATAGCTGCAGCCTGACACCAAATTTTTTAATGGACTAGATTTCATTTTCATCAGAAATGTGTCTTGCTCAAAGGATTTTGCCAGGAAGAAGTCATGTGACTAAATGTTGTTCTCCATTTAATACCTAAACAGTTCTCGGTTCCTTAATTTTGTTTTCAATCTACATTTAGGTTGTGTAGTCTTGCCAAGGCAGAAGTTGCCACCAACCCAGAATGCCCAATTTCAATTTAGTAGAAGTGCAAAATAGCTGTTAATAATGGCTTTTGGATTTGAGGAATTTAGCAAATTGTTTTTAATGACTTGTGCTAATTTACTGAGTTTGTGACTAAGTATGTTTCATTTTGCAAAACCCCAAAGAAGACAGCAAAGTTAATTGGAACCTTCTTAGATTATTTTTTTTATGAATACCTTTCTTGGTTTGAGGTAAAACAGGACCAATTTTGTTTAGTAAGTTTACTTTTTAACTAGGCCTCTTCTAACTGTTGAAATTAACAGCATGTTTTGCAGAAAACTGTTCACTCTTAGAGTGACGAGACCTGATTGTTTATAATTGATGCCAAGAAATGGTACGCAGAGACTCTCTTGCTTAACCTCATTACTATAACACCCAAAGGCAGCCAACTTTGTTCTTTGCCCCCTTGGGGGGTTGGAAGGGGAAAAGCGTAGAGGGGTCACACCTGTGGGGAGGAGCAGACAGGACAGGTGACCCAAAACTGACCCACAGAGTATTCCCTCCCATCTGCATCATGCTCAGGATAGAAGCTGAGGGATCAAAGGGTCAGCCCTCTTCCTTCAATGGCTGGCATCTCAGGAGCATTCTGTCCAGATCCTGAATCCAGGTCTGGAATCCAGTTCCCATACATCACTGAGTCCAGTCTGGGACTTCCCCAGTGCCTGCTGGTGACATGATCGTCATCCTGGGAGCTTGATATGGTTTTGTATATATTTCATTATTTTATTTTTATTATCTTATTATTAATATTCCATTAAAGTTGTTTAGTTCCTTCTAAACTCTTAAGTCTCTCTCTCTCCTGCCTCTCTCTGAAGGCAGATAGGGGAGAACATCAGTCATTCTGCCTGAGTGGCCAATCCGGCCCAAAGCATTACAATATCCTTTTTTTAAAATGCACTGGAAATGAGAATGCATAGTTTTCTCATTCCAAAAAATTGCTATGATCTGACATCCCTCTTACCAGTACATCGTTATAAACTATACGATTATGTGAGTTACATCCATAATACATGTTTTACACATTTAGCAAAAAGGGGTTAAGCTAATCATTGAATGCAATAATAATTAGTGAAGCATTAAATGTTAATTAGGTTTTTATATAAAATAAACTTCAGTAGAACAACAGAGGAACTTACTCAACTGCATTTTTTATAACTGTTAAAAGTTATTAAAAAGATGTATTTGGAATGCCTTCTATTTCTTAGGTAATTATGCTATTAAATATGCTATTGTGAAGGTAATACTGCATTATTAAATACTTGTATCTGGTACAATTTGATAGATGCAAATGACTTTAGCAACTGCGCTGCTTGTGAGAATATTACACAAGCCATGTAGCTGATGCCTTTAAAAGCTTAATCCAGAGGCGTATATGAGATTTGCTGGAACACTGAGGGGATGTGCATAAGTACTTTCCATCCATGGTTATGCTCAGTAGCAGCCAAGAACCCATTCAGCTCTTAGACCAAGTCTTTGGCTTGCTCTGATTTATTTTGGCTGATGTAATGGTCAGGCTAATTTCAATTCCAAAAAGTAAAATATGAACTAGAAATTTCCCAACCAGCTGTTAAGACAAGTCTTGGGAGATTTCTACTTAGGGGAAAAAGAAAAAGTCTATAGTACAGTATTGCTGCTATAGTAACTTTGTTACCATTCATTCTTTTTAAAATGATGAAGCAGAGGCAAAGAAGATGGCCATAGAATTTAAGTTTGTACAGAGATTTTAATGTACTTTTTCATTCTCATCATTCTTGTAATATTTTTCCACTTGCAAGTGATGCATACAGTCCAATCTCGTGGCAATAAAAGCTTTCGACACACCAATCTATCGTAAGTATTGGCATGCATAATATGCGCAGGATAATTCTGTTAGATTAGTTTCAAACAGAGTAGGCGGGGTTTTTGTCCCCTCTCAGCTACTACTTGTCATTATCTATCTGAATGATACTCAAAGAAAAGCTTTTAAAACTCTTCTCAAAATGGCTATTTCTTTACTTTGTGCATGTATGTGGCATTCAACATTTGAATCAGCGGTTACAAAGTCAACAGGGCCAAGACTGGCATTTAGTGTCCACTAAAGTTGGTTCAAGTGTTCATCCCAAGCCAAGAAAAACCAGATTCACTAGGCATTTGTGAAATATCCTGGGTAATTTTTCAGGACTAATGTTCATGATGGTCTTCAGACACTGTCTTTCAAAATTTCAAATTGGCACTGTGTCAAATGCAGCACTTCACAATTTAGCTTAAAAAATCTTTTGCTTTGTGGCAAAGGTGTAAATCAGCATGGTTTATTCATTAAAAAATGGAATTGGCTGCTTCCTCCTGGTTTGAAAGGAAAAGTTGGCTTACATTAGTTATATCCAGAAATTGTCATACAAATTATTTTCCCAGTTACAAAACTTGTCCGCCATGCTTCTCATGGAAATTCTTTTGGTAAAGCCCACATAAGGTCAGGTGTTTACTAAACCTATTGAAATATATCTATAGTTTATCAACATAGAGATTTCTTCCAACCGATGTTACTTCTAACTCAACCTGGGATTTAAGAGTTTTAATTGGATAGTCTTGCGTATTTAATCATGAACAATAATTAGGCAATTGCTAACTATTTCCTAGCCATTTCCATCTTCTATAGATTTGATGGTTCTGCAGTGTCAATACGAATTATTAACAATAGTTAATAAAAATTAATAGTTAACAATAGTTAATTACAATAGTTAATAACTGTACCAATACATAATGTTGCTTCTACAGTAAACAAGGGATAGATCTTCTGAGCAAGCAGGTTCTGCGTTGTTTCTTAATTGTGCAGTCTCAGTTTCTGGAGAGATAGATGATGAACTTTAAGAACTCTGAATAATTCATTCGTCTTGAGTAACGTCATGTGAAGGAAAAGATACTCTGTGGTCTCAGCAGCACCGACAGTTTCAAAGCAGTATTAATCTTGGGTTTCACAATACAGATACCCAGCTATGCTGAAGCTGGGTGTTTTTTGCCTGTCACACGTTCCTGTGTTACCACAAAACTGTTTGTGCAGCTATGTGATGAAACAGATTGGAAAACTGATTCATCTTTTTTCTTGAGAAAGGTAGAAAAAGGAAGAAAGGAGATTGCCAAGAGGTTGTGTAATGTTTTATATCATAAACTGTAGTTTAAATCTTTCTGTATGCAACCAGAGAGATTGCTTACCGGTTATAGCCTCTATCTGCCAAAAACAAAATGCATTAGAAGATTTAAAGCATAATTCAGAAGCATTTTGCAGTTGGCTCTAGAACAGAGTATGTGCAGTTAAAAGCTGGTTAAATGCTGCAAGTACATTTCTCCTGATACAAAGCTGTAACCACCACATTGTGAATAACTCTGCTGCTGCCATTTAATAGTAAAGCCGCTGTTAACACAAACTGACAAAAAACTGGCTTCAGATGCGGAACAGTACCAGCAAAAGTGGAAGTGAATGATACCTCGCAAAGATTTGTAGTTCTCATAAAAATGTTAATACCTTATGTACAGGTAATTACCACTTTCTTTTAGAGAGGGAAGAAAAAAATCCATTATTAAATAGAGATGTTTTTAACTTCAGCATCTGCGGCTGTGCTTTCATCATCATTAATAATCAGTCTATGCCCTCCAGGGTCACCAGCATTATACAGGTATAATCTGCACCAAGAAAAGGCAAAAGTCTTTTGTTCGTTTCTGTTCCAATTTATCCACCTGTGTGATAGGGAGTTTCTACCACCTTTATCCTTCTATACATCACAGTACATCAGAACAGTACAGCTGACACGTAGGAGCAAAGAGAAACACACAGAAGTGAAAGCAGAAGGTTAAACATATTAGCCTAAGACAGTTCTAGTCCCGAAATGAGCATCTCACAATCTGTGGAGCTGGTTGCTTAGCAAAAGTCAACATCAAACACGTAGCTCTGAGAGCGCCGAGTTAAAGTGCTGCATGAAATGTAAAACAGAAAAATAGTTAATGACTGTTGCACTGGAGTAAAGGCAAAGTGCTAAGGTAAGCTGTGTCAGTGCCATGTATTTCTCAGGTTCATTTCAATACTTTGCTAAGTTCTGTTGTAGCTGGCATTTGCCTGTTGATCACACTTGAAAAATCAAGTTACAATCATGCCTTTTTCCTGCAAAGCTGAATTGATACTGTAATTGTGTAAAAAATAGAGAAGCTGCTGCTTGTAGTCATGTTCTCCATTCTGGAGAAGTGGAATAAGAGACCAAATGGTGCTCTCTGCCAGAAGCTGTAACAGAGCAAGCATTTCACTTTTATAAAATCTGTAAAAAGGGAAGACAGTATTTTCCTAACACGCTCCTTGACATGCACAGTGTTGTGGAACATAGAGAGAGCCAGTCAGGCACAGGAGGAATAAATCTTTTTTCTATAATATTTGAAATGGACTGAAAAGCTGATGCTAGGAATTAAAAATAATAATTTTCGTCAAAAACAATCATAGTAATAGTATCAACTGAGACTATCAAGTGATAACATTATATCAATTTTCAATAAAATCAGTCATGTCACTGGTATCTTCTGGTTAAGTGCTTTAATATGCTTTAAATGCAATAAATTCAGTCCAGTGATATCAGAAGTGGACTTGCTTGTGCCCAAACAAAATTTCTGACATATACTTCTTATATGCTTGAAGTGTTTTAACCTAATTTACATTAACTTAGAAAATTTGTAGTTTGAAGTTGATTTCCTTCTGGAACTAGCGTTGGAGATAAGTGTGAATGGCAAGCATTTTTGCACAGGATTTGCCTTGCTGCTTGCTCTAGATATGGTTGGGGAGACTTTTGATTTGGTTTGTTTTCTTACAAGAGATCTAATTGCACGTAATAGAAGAAAATGCAAAAGAGTGATGGTGAGAGTACTGACACTAATCCAGTTCAGATGCTAAAACATCTTTGGGAGGACCATTGTCAGAAAGTTTATTCTGGCCTAATTCTGTTGATGAGCTCTCTTTTGCAGCCATTAAAAGATGGAATGTACGGCATTTAAGCTACCTGAAATATTCATCATCTAACCAGACCACTTAAAGCAGGTTAGAGACCACAAACCTTAAGTAAAATAGGAAAAAAATGGATGCAGGTAGTTGATTCTTCTCTAGTTCTCCTTAGTAGTTTACAAAACCTAGTCAACTTTCTAATGATGTAAGATTTCTAGCTCTAATTTGTATCTCTCTATGAAGTAATGCTAAAGTTGCATGAACAATTATATATTTTTAATCTTTATCTGTTTACAGAAAAAAAAATAAAAATTCATGTATTTTTCATTGATTACCAGCAGTGCTGCCATCCAAAAGGTTGTCAATAGCTAGAAAGAACTGAGTAGGCTTAACATACTTTTCCAGTTTTGTGTATGGCCTAGTTCCTTAACTTGCCTCTGGCTGTTAGTAGTTACTAAAGATGTTATCATGCTGTCCACGTAAGCACTGTTCCTATCAGCAGACGTGCTCTTCAGGATGGAATTCAAGATACTCTTCTCTATGTTTATCCTCTGTTTAGTAACAGATTCTTCCACCTCTCTAGTCAAGTCAGGCTTCAAACAGTTTTCATTTCACTGACGGTTTGCTTTCTGTAAGCCCAATAAAGTGTTACTTAAATTTCCCAAATTGCCTAACTAATCAGAATAATGAAGTAGCCCCCCCCAGAATCATGGAGCTGGTTTTGAAAATGAGAGAAGAGAAAATGGGATGTGCCATTATCTTTTTATGTACTGGGTTGGTGTTTTTCTACAGCTGTGAGATGTAGATTTATTTTATTTTCAAGTTTGTGGGGGAAAAAAAAAAAGGAAATACTTACCCAAAGGCATAACTGTATAAATCTGTGGCCTAAAACAAGAAGAGAAATGTCAGAAGACTCTCAGAAAAATTGTCAGCTAGGTGGTTGGCTGGTTCAGAGCTTTCTACTATTTTCTGATTCTTCTGAGGTTTTTTTCAGACCAACTCCTCTGATTTTTTAACTTCCTTTGGAAAGAAATCTTCTCAGGTGTTTTAATGACACCAGGTAGTTCTTTCTGATCCACTTGAGTGTTTTGCTCTTGCTGAAGAACCCTTCTTTGCCAAGATGTACTAGTTCCTAGATTTCCGTTTTTTCTACAAGTATATGAGAATTCCTGGAAAGTGAAATATCTTGTCAAGATTTAACATGTTATCATCTGAGGAAGCAGATATATTCCCTGTAACTTGGATTACATCCCCTTGTCTTTACTATTAGTTTTCCAAGCAAGACTGGGGAAAAAAAAAAGAATCCTAGGAATTGAAACTTTAGGGGTTTTTTTCTTTCTTTGTGTTTTCTTTTTTAATCAGTTGTGTGAAAGCAAATAGCATACCTAGTTTTCTATTCAAGTGTTATATTATAAAATATTAGTCATCTGTAAATATCCCTGAAGAAATTTCACAATTCTTGGACTTCATTTTCTCTTTCTACCTCAAACTAGGACACCTATGCTTATATCGGCACTGATTCCCAGCGTTTTTCTTCATAAGCTTTCATAGTTGCAGTTCATAACTTACAGTGTGCCTCATCACCAGGTTTGTGCCCTTCTTACCATACTTTGTAAGGGACATATGCAGAGAGAAATAACTCCAACCTATACACCAGAAAAGTAAATTACAGCAGAAGTAATGCATTTCCTTATCTCTCTCTCTCCATGGCCCTGTTAGAGCATCTTTTTGAAACAGGTCCAAATTCTAAATGTCCTTTCTACTCCCTACTTGAAAGCAAAGGAAGGTTCTGCTACGCTCTTGCTCCCTGGGACACGATGGTGGCGGGTCTCGATGTCCTGACTGAGTTAGAGGCCACCTCTTGCCCTTCTGAGGGCACCTGGCAGTGGAATGTAACTGGGGATGAAAGCAATATGTTTGTTTTTTCTTGTTTTGAGATTGCTGTTTGCAAATTGTTTACAACTGTTTTGTGGTGTTTACTTGCCTCTGCTTCCACTTTCGCTCTCCCACAAAATCTCCATGAAAAGTCCCATCCAGAACACAAAAGTTTAAAGTGTAAGTCAACAAAATAGACTGTGACAAAAGAGTTCAAAACACACCATTTAAACATTTTAACTTTCCAGACTACTGTGGCATTGATGCAGCAGTTAAGATACTACTTGTTGCTACTGTGAAAAGATACTACTTGTGAAAAAAGATCAAGCGGGGTATCAAGAAATTGCTGAAAGAGTGAAATGGCTCAAAGAAATGAGATCTTGTGGGAAGAAGGAAAAGAAACAGGGAACATCTCAGTAAGAGGGAGAGAAAGAGGAGGGAAGGGTATGAAAATGAAAACGAGATTTTAGAGGCTTAATAATGCTAAAGGCACCCACAAAAAATGCTACAGCTCAAGAAAAAAGAAGTTAAAAGATTGAGATTATGGTTACAGAAGTGGAAGGGAAAGTAAGGCAAAGAGGGAAAGAAAGATGAAAGAAAAGACAGACTTCATTTTGCATTTGTATTACTATATTATAAGCTAGTTGCTTTTTTTCAAACGTAGCATGAAATTTGATGTTGTGGGGTTCAGACTGCTGCTTGCTTTTCTTTTCAAAGCAGTCTCTGATTATTATATCCTTCTTAATTTTGGGAGGGAAAGGGAAGTATTGTTGTCACCTTTCCTTACCAGAGTGGGCTAGTCAGCAACCAGGTTGGTCGTGGGTTTGGTGAGCACTCTCATGGGAGAGACCCGCTTGATCAAGTGTACTACAAAACACAATCAGAGGGAAGAAAAAGCAGAGAGTTGCAGAGACAAAACGTTGGATCTGAAATCAAAGCACGTTTCTCAGCAAAGGCTCAGGTAGTTTGTGATACTGCACGCAAACACCTATAGAACCAGCGGGGTGGGGTGGAGTGGTGTTGGTTTGTTTGGTTTATTTTTGGGGGGAGAGGGTTCTTTTGAGAATGAAGGCCAGGTTTTGTCATCAGTTACAATGCATATGGAGAAGTTACCTATGTTTTGTGTAGACTCTTGTACAAAAATTAGAGAGGTATTTTTCCCTCCAATGCATTTTATAATACTCCTTTTGTTTGTATAACTGCTGGACCACTTCAGCTGTCTCTTTGGAAAACACTGTCCTCTTCCATTTATTTATGTTGTTTTATGACTTCTTATCCTCCTTTAGGGAAAAAAAAAAAAAAAGGAAAAAACCCACCCTGACCCTAAAAACAATCCCACAACAACAACAACAACAACAAAACCACTCAAAGTTCTATTTAAAAAAAAAAATCTTGTCATTGAGTAAAGTGCTCTGTGTTTTTAGACTGCCATAACTCTTGAGCCTGGCTAGTAACAGTATCCTTTCATCTTATCTTGTAAGAGCTGGAGTAAGATTTGATAAATGCATAGAAGTAGTCTTTAAGCTGCCAGGATTTAATGGTCATCCCAAGGATGCTTGGAACAGGAAAGATTCCAAAGAAATTCTCATCCTTTATAGGAAAATGCTTTGTAAATCATCCTGTACGCTACTTTTTATTAGATTAAGTACATAATCAGAAAACTTTTCCAGATCCAAAACTTTGATTGCTTTGAAGTCACAATTCAAAGGGAAAGTTATCTGATTGTTTTAGGGCTGAGGAGTAAAATATTGATGCGAATGCTGGTTCAAGGAGAGTGCATGGGTTATGGACTGTCCCTTCCTTTGAGCTCCATGTATATCTCTGGGAACTTATAACACGACACATTACCCAAGGCAAAGTGTGCTCAGGCTGCTTTTCGTTTTCTAATTGCCTGTCTCAGTTTCTCCATTCATCTCTAGTAGATTTTTTGGCCACAACTTTCTTTTGGTCTCGATCTGCTAGAACTAATACACGGCAGATACCGTGTAAGAGTAGCTAACAGAGGATGCTTCTACTCTAATGATGCTCCCAGGATAGATAATGCAGTGTGCTTAGCTTCTCTGTCATTAGTGTCTCTCACTTGATGATGTTTGGGCAGTTACACAGACAAGAGAAGCAGAACAGAGATAACAGATAGAATAATGTTAAGATCCAGTTTTCCACAAATGAGGCTACAGAACAGTCTCCTATAGACGTTTAGTTTGGTTTAATTTGTCCAGGTTGAAAACTAGCTTGGCAAAAAAATAGAAAATGTACCAATTTCCATACAGGGTAGACAATAGTTTGCTCATTACTCTCTGGGATATTTGCTTACTCTAACCTTTGCTTTCTGAAGTAGATGTTTCTGTCAGGAACATGAATGAATAAGATTATTATATAGTTAATGAATTTAAAGTAAATTTACACAAATTCCTTATTTTGGATCTATGAACTGTAGAATTCAGAAGCAGTTCCCTAGAAATATGTACTTTTATTAGGTTTCAACAAATCTTATAAAGTATGCAAAAAAAGCCAAAGAGAGTATAGTTTAAGTGACTTTTTAAATATATCTACACATTTATAGGTATTATTTCTGATATTTGAACAAAAACTTGCCTTGAATTTCTAAAATACGTTGTCAATTTGTCCATTTCACTATTCATTTTTACCTGCTTCTAAAGCAGGTAAGGGATCTTGTGAACAATACAGATCTGTATCCCCCAGGCACAAGTGAAAGAAAAAAACCCTGATAACTTTGTAAAATAACACACAAGACTAATGAAAAGGAAAAATAAATTAGTCTCATCGCATTTACCATTCCAGCTAATCGTAATGTCGTGGAATTTAGCTACATGTGTCTTGCTGTGGAAACAGGCAAGTTAACGTTTATGTTATTGAAAAAATATGTAACTAATTGGCAAGATTAAAAAATAAATAGATCTGTATTTTCTTTTGCTAAAATATGTTTAGGTTTTGTTAGCAAACATACTGTCCATCATTAGTTACCCATTAATATTCATCTCTTACTTCAAACACTCTAGTTGATCAGGATACAACTCTACAGGGATTGCCATCTATTCTGTCACATCAGATGGTTCCTCCATCTTTTTTCCTTCTTGGATGGCAATCACAAGATGCAAATGGCAAGTTCTTGTGAGATATTTTCTAACAGCTGGTTCTTGATGGGCTCCTCAAGCAGCTGGAGTAGACGTGCTGTAAGAACTTCAGAGCTACTCTCATAACGAAGTGCCTTCTTGGCCTCTTAAATCCAGTGGCCCCTCCAAGTGCCCTTTAGATGTGAAATGTTCTGCATATTATGTATTGCTGCAGAGTCCAAACATGCAGATTATTATACAGCCAGAAACTGCAAATGTATGGCGTAAATCAGCGTAAATCAAATGTGCAGCATAACCATGAGGCATGTAGACATGTGGGTAATCTGTTGTGATGGCTGCTGGGTTTCACATCAGTGTGTGAAAAGCCAAAACACCCGAGTTGTAGCAAATGATTTTGTAAATTTTTGGAATAACAAGGCTCAAAGTAGAGGCAAAGGGAAAGAAAGTTTAGATATCTTGATTTTAAACTGGAAATGAAAATTTGCTTTTTGTGACTTTCGTCTGTATGCTAATTTTTCTCTTTTTACTGGATATTCTGAGGCTGTAGTCCTGTATTACAAATAGATAACCAGGGCCTCTTTGTAGCCTAGTACTTTCAGGCACCCCAAAGGAGAAAGTTTACCTATAAGTACAACTCAACTGCATTTTTTTTATGGGTATGGAGTTTCAACATCAAGTGAATGTGATGCTTAATATTTAAGATTGCAAAAGTATACCAGCCTAGTATGTTAACGATGGTAACAGGAAATCCAAAAATAGACAGCATATCTTTTTGTCAATTTAATTAAATTGTTGTTATCTAACCGCACAAGTGAACTTGACAGTTATTTGTAAAATACCTGCTTTCTGGGTTTTGTCATTGATTATTGTCTTAGAAAATCAAGATTGTTGTCTTGATAACTACTTCCCAGTAAAAAGGAAAAACAAAAGATAAAACTCAAGGAACTTTAGATATCACATTAAGAAAAAACATTGAGAAAATATGGGGATAAAAACCAAAAGCACATCTCATTTGAACAACTATTTTCCAAAATGCTTTTGATTTTTTTTTTAAATGCAACAGTTTTTCTGCATAAGTTGATAGCTGATTGTAGCTAAAACTCTGAAAACTCAAAAAATCATTTCAATTTGAATGAGAATATAAAACTAGAATGCTTTTGATTTCTCCTTGGGCTCTATTTGTAGAAATAACCTGGATTGCATCTGGCTGGATTCTCTGAATTCCTTTGGCAATGAAAAGAACTTTAAGTAATCTTCAAAATGTCAATATTAACAGTACATTGATATAAGATCTCTGTTTACTCTTCTTGTAAAGAGAAACTTGTTTTTTATTGATGATTTGATTTAAATACTTAAAGGGAGGGTGCCTGGAGGAGGGGGCTAGTCTTTTTTCAGTGGTGCCCAGTGATAGGACAAGAGGTGATAGGCACAAACGTGAACATCTGAACATGAGGAGGAACTTCTTTACTTTGAGGGTGGCAGAGCACTGGAACAGGCTGCCCAGAGAGATGGTGGAGTCTCCAGTTCTGGAGACATTCAAAACCTGCCTGGATGCCATCCTGTGCAACCTGCTGTAGGTGGACCTGCTCTGGCAGGGGCGTTGGACCAGATGATCTCCAGAAATCCCTTCCAGCCCTGGTGATTCTGTGATTCTCTGGTAAGAGAATCTACTCCTCGGCATCAGTTGAGGTGCTATAATGATGTAGAGTTTGAATTTCTTTCTCTTTATTTTGTTGTTTTGTTTTATTACTTGATCTGTAGCTATATTTTACTCTTGATGTTACATATTTGCTAAAAGGTTTTTTTGGACATTTTTGTCTTTTGACTGAAATTATTACAGGTACAGAAATCCCAAGTACCTGATCTTCTGATCCTGTGGCTAGAAAATTAAAGTTAGTAGATACAATTAATCTGGACATTAGAAACTTTAGTGGTTCTTTGGCAGAAGGAAAACTTAATTTTCTTTTGGTAAATGAGCTACAGCTCAACATATTTTTCTGATATGACTTGCAGTACAATATCTAGAATGTGCCACCCTCAAGCATGTAGCAATCTTGCCATTTTAGTAATTCTTGTAGGAGAATTTGGCAAAGGAGTTTCTTAAACAAAGAGATAGAGGTAGATTGGAGAGTGTATAGGTCATGCACTCTAAGTTAGGGGAAAGATGTTGCTGTATTTAAGAAAGGCAAGGAAAGGGAAATAAAGAAAAGTGTTGCTGGAAATTTCTCTGTGAGGCTTTCTTTTGGAGTACCTGTGTGGTTCCTGTGTTACTCTGGGACTAATCCTGGCATGAGACTTGCTGGTCTGTGTGAGGAGCCTAGGGGAACTGCTGTGCTGTACAAACTGGTTGGCACCGAGGCTTGCAGGGTGCTCAGTGCAGCAGCATTAGTTCAGCAAAGCCTCCAAATTCCTTCCAGCAGTACAATGGAAATTCAGGATCACCATAAACTGTCTGCTCCTGGCAATATCTGGTTGGGTTTTGGTTGACTTGTTGGTTGGGTTTTTTTACTTACCCTAAAAGCTTTAGCATCTAAGAGTGAATAACTATAAACTCTATGCATAGATTTATTGGAAAATTATATCAACATCATCTTTTAAGAAACAGTGATCTTGACTCTTCATCTTGAGCAAAGGGTGTTCAGAAGCGGAGAACATTGATTTCTTTCCTTGCACCTCTTCCTTCTCAGTTGAGCTTTAGGTTGAGTAGAATAGTTGGGTTAGAGCAGCTTTAATTAATAATTGGGACTACTGGCAGGAAAGGTTACGGGCAATAATCTATCCCTCCTGAGCAACACAGTAAGTTGAAGGTGAACTATTTGTCTAGTAACCTCATGTGAATTTAAGGATTTTTTAAATAATCTTATAGTTCTGAGAAGAAATTAGGGTAACCTGCCCTATCACTTAGTAAGAAAGTACTGTTGCACTGATAGAAGGACTGGAAGCAAACTACGAAAAGATACTTGTACAGAGGAGAGTTTCCTCCCTTCCGCCAAACAAAGTACCTGTTTTTCATTCCTCATTAAAGTATAACATCTTAGAGAAAAGTTCTTGTCTGAAGAGAACAGCCATGGATTTGTTGCACATTGATTTAGTGGTGAGAGTATTATGAGTTTACCAAGTCGTTTGAATGCTAGACAGCTGGGAAAAGATAGGCTGCTTTTAAGTAAAAGCAACTGTCAAAGTCATGCCCATTATAAAATTCTGTTCTCTGCACCAGAGCAAATCTCTGTCTCAGCTAACATTGCTTTGAAATGCTCTCATTTAAATTTGCAAGTAAGGAACCAACAGGTACTCCTTCTGCCTGAAATAAGAAGACGATTCCACCTGGTTGAAGGCTTACTAACTTACTCTTACTCATCGTGCGTCCCTTCACCCTGCTTTCTTCTTTTTCAGAGCACAGTGGTATGCTTTTAAATTGGTGACGATTTTACATCTAATGTAAATGTAACAGTGTTTGAGACATCAACAAACTTTTCATAATTTCACACTACTTTTTGAATTTACAGGCCTATTAAAATGTTCCCAGTTATTCCTTTTGTTCGATGGGCTGGGAAAGAGCTAATCCTATACTATGTAACCATACAAATAGCAGGGCCTTGAAAAGTTCACTTGTTTGAAGTAACACAGCAGGGAAAAAAGTTTTGCAGATGGAATTTATTTATCTGCTGCAAGGTTGAAAGACTGTCCTTGAAAAAGACTAGCTATTAAAATATAAGCACCCAGTTGTTTGAACTTATACTCCCATTAAATTAGCTCCCCATAAGATAACTGTGCTTCTCAAAGGAATAGATGACATCAGAAGCAGTTTCATCAGTTTTCTGCCAAGCTTTCTTCCTATATAGGACTGATACTGAGCAGTTAGGAATGCTTGCTTCTCTTTTTACCTTGCTTTTGCTTCATGGGTGTTGATGCTGGATTTCTTTAATTGACTTAATGTAGAGTGAGATTATGACCTGATTCCTAAACTAGAAAAAAAGCACATACAGACTATTTATTTTTCAAAGAGATGGATAACTATAGGAATATGATAACATTCCATGTTGAAGCAGCTCGTGTTCCTGCCTGTAAGCAATATATTTACTTGGCTGGCAGCGCTGTTTAAAAAAATAGGAGGGCATGAAGTACTGCCTTAATGCCTGTTGGAGCTGAGCTATGCTGTACCAAGGTGTACAGAGGAAGGGAAGATGTCTGCCAGACCAAGACGCCTACACTGAAAGAAAGGTGGGATGAGTGGTGCTGAATAGGTGGTATCATAGCTCTGTGCTCGCAGAATAATCTGGTCAATGCAAGGACCATCTCTTTCCTATGCGTAATGATGGTTAAGGGATGCAGTGTCTTTGGAACAAGGAGGGAATTTGGAGCAGATGTGCAGAGAAACATCTAGCTCTCTACTCTACATCAACGCTCAATTCAACAACATACTGTCCTTGGTGGAGTTCATGGCAAAGCCAAAGTTTAGCTATGAATCATGAAACCAACTGATTTCTCCATTGACATACGTTTACAAAGGTGTTATGACAGAGAACCATAAAATGTTAACTATTCCTCTATGTGACATCAAACTCGTTTTCTCATACATTCTTAATGCTTAGACTTCTGTTCAGAAATGTTGTCAACTAAACAATGGCCAGACAAATCAGGTAGAGATACGGGAATTACTGAGTAATCTGTGTATCCTTGGCAGACTTGATATAAGCCTTTAGTAGTATAGTTCAGCAATTGACAGATTTCAGACCATTTTGAGATGGCTGTGAAGAGAGTGATATTTGTTGGCTTGGAAAATCTTCAGATCTTGACTGTATCACTGCTTTATAAGAAGGAAAAGGTCAGATTTTTATTCAGAGTCTTGACTTAATTTTGGGTGGAATCCAACTTGCCTAAAGTTATCTATGTAGATGTTGGATGTTTAATGTAAATTAGCCATTGGGCTTTTTCCTATGATCATGGAGAGAGGCTGCCGCAAGATGTGATTCACCTCAGACTAAAATAAGTAGTTAAGTTATGTGTTATCAACAGCCCTCTTCAGGGTATTTCCTATGTCACTGGGAAATTGAGCTGTAGTAATATTGCTGAAGGAAAAGATGCAGTGTTTTTTAGAATTGATGCAGTTACCATTTTTGTAACACTGGAGAGGTATTATTCCTCCTGAACTCAGTTAATTCAAAAGTTTTCTACAAGAAAAAAACCAACGCAATAAATTCTGTTTGGTATTCTGTATTGGTATTTCATTATACTAATGCAAGACCACTATCTGAGCTCACTCTTGGGGCTTTTAACTCCAACTCTGACGTTATTCTTCTTACTGCATTTAGAAAAATAGTTGAGCTTACTGTCTCATTTTCTGTAATGTTAGCAAGATACATAATTTCAGTCATTTCATTGTTAGCTTGTAGTAAATCAGGACCTTACTTGACTCATGAACCCCATGAAGATGATCACAGAATTTTTGCCTGTAAAGTCTTTATTAAGTAATTTAAAATCTTATCCCAGTGGGAGGCTTTGGTTGGGCTGCTGTGTGCTGATGTTGTGTTGCCTTCCAGAGGCAGCAACTGTCATAAGGCAATGTTGCTTCAGATCTTAATTGTCTCAATACATCTTGGTGTGCTTTAATGCCTCTAAATTAATTACGCAACTTAATACTGTTAATAAGTCTTGAATTGCATTACCTCAGCAGTAACATAAAGCTAATGTGATTGTGTGCCATAGGAATGAAGTACCTGTGTTTTTAAGGATTATTCCCCAACACTGCATTTATTCAGTAAATGTCCAGTTCAGAAGGTTCACAAAACAGTTTGCTCGTATATTCCTGGGGGCCACTGAAGACCTTACATGTAACTTATGACTTACAATAAAAGGTCAAAAGCTACAATTACAAGATGTCTTAGAAAGAGTATAAGAAATGAAGGCCATTGCCAATAGCTTAAGTGCCTGTAGAAGCAGAAAATATGTTAAATAAAACATGCTTGTAGGGAATACACTGTACCTCACATTGCAGGGAAAGGCAATAATAAACAAAATCAAAACCAACAATCCCTGCCAGTCTAACCCGGGGACTTTTCTTCTTAACCTTCAAATTTAGTTATTGGCTTAAAGGTGGAGGTTTGGGGTTGGGTTTTTTTGGTTTTTTTTTTTGTTTGTTTGTTTGTTTTCTTAAGAGAACCTAGCTAGGTACCTGAAAATTTTAGTATTGCTGGCCACATTGGCTCGCATCGCTTTTGAGATTGGTCTGGTATAGTTAGCCCTTCCTTGAAGAGGAAAATGGGTTTTCATTATACTTTCACCTCGTGTGTGTAAAGGGAAAGACAACAGGTATGAATCCTCTCCCCAGTTTCTGAGGCATCTTTCTTAAATATTTAACAATCTAAGTCACCTCCACTCATATCAAAAAACCCCATTGTTTTCTTTGCTCCCAAAACATCACTGTGAAAACTGTATAATCAGAAAAAACAGCATCATTATGCTTTAGGACATATCACTTCTACTGTGAATGTACAGAAACAATACCACCACTCTTTCGTTTCAATTGAAATAGAGAAGGAAATGTGTATAGGCAAAAACCATGGTTGTCCCAGCTAGAAAATACAACAGGGGTTGCTATCAGTTTGCAAGGGAAATGTGTACTTTTACATTTTATCTAGATGACAGCACTTCCATTACTATAATGACCTGTAAAATTATGGAATAACAAAGCAGCACAGCAACGCAGAAGTGATTATAGGGAATCAGCCAGAAGTGCCTGTTCTTATGATACTGCCTGTGGAAGTCAAAGGCTACATAGAGTGCACAGAGCTTCTGGTCTGCACCGATTCTCTGTCCTGGTGGGGTAGAGGTCATTCTGTTCCTTTCATAGATACATCTCATTAGAGTTTAATCTCATAAATCACCAAATGAGTTTATATACTTCTGGAGTTTTTTACAGTACTTTTCTTGTATTAACTCCTCTCAGAAAACATATATCAACAACAAATATTTATTACTACTGCCCTCAGTAGTAATCAGTTACAAACTTTTTCCAGTACTCCAAATTAAATACATCATATGCAGAGCCAAACCCGCATTATCTGAGCAGAAGAGTTAAATGGTGATAGGAAAACCATTGGTTTATTTTCCCTGAGCTGTCTGTCTCGTATTAGTAAAGTATTGGCATTGTGATGATGTAGTAATTTTGTAGGAATTAGTTGATTAGTTGATTAAATTGTGAGTTTAATGTCAGAACGTGGCATGACATAAGGGTTTCATGTTAGGGTTGTTATCTTGCCATGTATCATTCCTTTCTTCTTTTTTTTTTGTCTTCCTCCTCCCTTCTCCCCACCAGCTGAAAGCTGTTTAGCTTTTTAGTTTATCCAAACAAACTTCAAGATATTGATAGGGAAAGAAATGGCTGACCTCCTTTTTCCAATACTCAAGTTCTGTGTACTAATTCAATACAAAATTAATAACAGATCACAAAATTAATACAAGATTAATAACAGCAAGCCATACCGCAAGCCATCTACAGAGGTTAACAGTTTTTCAGAGATGATCGAAGGCGTGTTACAGTCCCAAAGCTTACCTGAGCTGTTAACCCCTAGGGGCTCAGAAGTATGTCCCTCCAGGGAGCGCTTCTCAGTTTTTGTTCCTTAGCCCTGACGTGCCTGTGCGATCACAACACCACAGGACAACAGTGAGCAGTAAGTTGCATTCTTAGCAATGAGAAATTTTGGTTAAAAGTCAAAATCAGCGGTTTTGCCTACACTGGTTTGTGTTATGTTAGGTACTTCTGTAGTCTATTAATGGTATGTAATTCTATGGATTCAGTCCTGGGGCGTAAGTGCCATTGGGCTTTCATACAAAGAAGTGCGGATCTCCTCCCTCTTGCACACCGAGACCTGACCCTTTGAAATACAGCATCAAAGATAGCAGCGGCTGCCAGACCCTGCAAACCTGCCTTTGCTGGATAGCAGAAACACCCCGATAAAGCCTGGGGCTGTGATCCACGCCGGCGTGTTGGGCGTTTCATGCTGTATGGAGCCGTTTTTCTGCGGCAGTTAGTTTTGAACCCAGGCCACCCAAAGAGCAACACTTTGGGGCACCACTCCATGGAGCAGAGCAGCGGAGCTGCTGCTGGGCCGCATCCCTGGGTGGCGCAGGGGGACGGGGACAGGGGCTGTGGTCAGCCCCCGGCAGCTCCTCTCTGCCCCTCCATCCTCCCCCCGCTGCTCCCTGCTCCAGCCTGGGGCCTCCCGGGGCTGCCCTCCCTCAGGATGGACCTGCCCCAGCCTGGGCTCTCCCTGGGCCGCAGGGACACGTCCTCCCGCTCCTCTGTGGGCTGCCGGGCAGCGCTTTGCCCTTTGTGACAGGCCCTTTCCCCGAGGCGCCACCGGCGGCGGCTGCGGGGCTCGGCCCTGCCCTGCGGTGGGTGGGTTGGAGCCGGCTGGAACCGGCTGTGCCCGGCTCGGGGCAGCCCCGGCCGCTCCTCACAGGGGCCACCCTGTGGCTCCCCACCACCTCAACAGCCCAGCCTGGGCACCCACCCCCAAAGCAGAGGTAAATCCAAGGCCTTTTAGCTGATTTTATTTTGTCGTTCAAAGTGACATTTGCACTGGAGGTTGCATCGGTGCTGCCATGTTTGCTGGTGTCCCCAGGGCATGCAGGAGCCTCTCCCAGCCACACCATTTTGCAGCTCCCCCAGGTGCCTGGTAATAGCCGCAGGAGATGGCACCGACACCTCCATTGCAGTGTCCCAGGGCCCTGTCCCCAGGCCTGGGAAGCCGCCTGGTCCACAAGGAGCTGAAATTCCAGCTGAAGCTGGGCCGGTGGCCACAGGCCAGGCTGTCAGCCCTGCAGGGCCGCTGTGGGGGTGGGCAGGTTTAGTGCTGGGGGGTTTATGGGCAGGGTGGACCTGGCCTCAGGTCGTGCCTCCACCCCATGGCGGTTTTACAACTCCTTTCTGAGCTGTCAGGATTTAAAATTACTCTTTAGTTTAAAAGAAGAGAAGAGAGGGGAAAAAAAAGTGATTTCTTCAGCTGCTCGGCTCTTCCAGCTCCACTCTGAAAGGAGTGGAACATTTAGTATTTCATGGCCTTTCTTCTTTGCCTAGAAACACAGTTTTACATGTTTGAATGTAAAAGCTGCATTACAGCCACTGTCTGGGTTCATTTAGGGCATTGTTTTAAGGTTTGCATGTACATACTGTTAACTTTGTTTTGATGTAGAAGAGTACATTTTGGCAGGTGAATGTGGGAGATTATTGCACCTCTTGCCAACAGCTCATCTCTTTTCTCTTCTTATAAACATCTTCATGAACCCCATAATTTCTCATCGGAAGTTTCATTAAGACAACTGTTGGGTAATTTTGTGTATACTTTATACAAAATGGAGCTTAGAAAGAAATTCCTGATCGCTGAGATTTTCTGTTGTTGCCTAGCAGGCATAGTTAGGAAAGACCAAATTACAGGACATTTCGTACCAGGGTACCCCAGTGAACAGGCAGCACATTTCCATTAAGAGACTTACCATCCTTTTTCAGGAAAGTCCATCTGCTTCCAACTGATAAAGTAGCATATTACCCACAGTGCATTCAGCTGCCTCACGTGATAATTCAGAACTTTACTTATGCTTTCCCACTCCCAGATTTAACACACCAGGCATGTATTTTGTGTACATAAGTCACACCCAAATATTTCCTGAAATATTGAAATTTCTAATGTTTTGTGAGAGATTTTTTTTTCTTTTCTGTTTAATCAGTGACACTGAAAACCACAGGAGGGGGAAACATGTTTCTCAATTGCAGTAATAGGTGGGAAAAAGGCTGTCAGTAAAGGCGGTCATGAATATCTTAAAGCTTTTGAATAACTGTTAATAGCGAAACTCTGTAAAGAAGAAATGGAGCAGTATGTTTTCTCAGGACCTGTTTTCCAGATACAGTTGTCTTCCATGAGAAGGCATACGTATATAGGTGTGTATATATATATATAGAAGCCTAATCTCACTCTAAATGGCTGGATGGATCAGAATATTTGTAGACTAAAGAGTGGATGAAAGGGATTTGTAACAACATTTATTACAGATACCAATTTAATATCATGAGAAGTGAACATTTAGGATGGCATTCATCAAACCAGATTTAGATGTGCTATGGAACGGATGGAGTACATTAGCTACTCCTAAGGCTTACTTCCTCTCATCCTAGGATCAACTACTAAAATACATCAGCTCTGTTGAATAGTCCTTTGATGTGGCAGCTTTTCCTGCATTGATGGCTCAAGTCTGTACAGATCAGGGGTAGATGCCTATAACTGTAAAGGAATCTGAAGTTAAATGCAGCCACTTCCTAAATAATTAATGCTGATAGCTGTATACCAAATACTGAGCATTCCTGTTTGGTCTGTTTACCCACGATTATCTTGTAGTGTTGTGTGAAATTACACATGACATTTAACAAACAAAAAATAATCAAATAATCTTTGTTTTTGTAAAAACAGAGGTGCTAGAAGTCAGGCATCAGCAACCACCTGAAGGAATCAAAATCTAAGCAAGATTCTAATCACTCCTCAAATTTTAAAAAGCTTTGGTGATTAGAGATCAGATACATAGAAAATATAAGTAATAAAGAGTAGTTAAACTGAAGTACTCTCCTAGTAGTTGTTTTTTCCTGATGTTTCCTTATTCCCGTTTGTGCTATTCAGACACGGTAATGCACTTATGAGATGCTTTGTATGTGAACTGAACTCAGTTGAACAATTTTATGCTCAACAGATCTAACTGGGTATTTCCAAAACAGCCGCTCAACTTTGCCAATAAAATGCTGAAGTCACTATTCTTGAGTGAAACAAATGTGATGTGTCTTGACTGAACAACTTTTGAGCTATAAGACTACCAAATTAAAATTACACCTGAAATGTCTGGATTTTGTTTTACCTTACTCCTCAGGACTTCAAAACAAAATGAAGCCTTCTAACATAGTTATTCAGCAGCTGAAACAGATTTGGCTGAGTCAATACTATAAATTGACATCTCTTCATTGAGAACATTGTCTAAATTCAGGATGCTAATCATTACTTTTTATCTCAATTAAACTGGATGAAAGGGACATAAAATTATTGTTTTCAGTTATCCTCAAAAAATAAAAGTTGAGTAAGTTGAATAAACTGTTGTGTGACCTTAATTTTTTCCTTTTATTTTGGCCTTACTCAGTTTCTGATACAACCCCAGAAGTGCAGAAGATGATTCAGTTCAGTGGGGACTTAGTTGACATTTGCACAATACAGGAAAGATTTATCTTTATAGCTAGTTTTTAGAACAGACACAGGACATCAATTTATCTTTCAAGTCAAAGTTGGTAGAACGAGTCTCTGCTTCCTTCTTCTATCTAATTTATAGGATATTATAGAACTGTTCTTAACGTACCATTTTAAAGCAGTTCAATGTGAAATGCAATATTAACGTGTTTATTGGGCTAGGATTAGAGCAAAGACGGTACCGTCATTTTGGATTTCACATGAAGGGACCACTGGTGATTGCAGTGAGATCTCTGAGCACATCAAGTAATTCATCATTTTACAGAGAAATTCCATAACAAACATGGAGCTAAAACTAATCTTGTGCTTCTTTTAAAGTCCATTTGACAGGTCTCCAAACTTCAATTAGTGAGTTCAGGCCAAAGACATTGCCAATACAAATTTTTTGAATAAATGATGAAAAATTCTGAAAATATCTCTAGTGCATTGCCAGAAAAATTTAAACAATTTTGTTTCACTTTTGATCTCTAAAGTGGGGGAGGGGGGTTTATGCATTTTTTTGACTCTCCCATATATTCCTCTGAATGCATGAGCCATGTTTACTTTATTTATTGATGGTGCTCACTTTTGAGATATCTAATTAGAAAGCTGTACATTTATGTAGTCCCTCAACCTTTCAATGTTTTTACCTACTTCCGACCTGCGCTGGCTGGAAGTCAAGTCAGCACCTTGTGCTTGGAAACTGACTTGATTCCTTTTATCAATGGTACAAGAAAAATCTCTTTTTATAAATGGACTCTTTCCTTAAGGTAAAAAACAAACCTTAAGAATATGAAAATAAATAAAAAAACCAACAACAATAACAAAACTGTTTCCAGCAAGAAATTCGGTCTTGGACTAGATGTAGCATGTTTTCCTCTCATATCTGTGCAGAGTTACTTCTCAAGTGTATAAACATTGCAGTTGCAATCTCTTACCATCCAGCTTTGATCTTGTCTTAGCCCAGAATGATTCTGACCTCTTTCTAATGAGATCCAGTGAAAGATGTGCAAGGCAGAGACACCCCTTCCAGCTTGCAGACTTTTTTATAGTTGAAGCTCAAGAATCACAAGTTTTTCTGCCCTTTAAAGTCCACTGGAAATGAAAGCTGCAGGGCTGATATTGTAATGTGTCTTTTTTCTCATCTTGTAAAATCATCAGGATTATAACCATAAAACTATTAATGTGCCTTTTGCCTGTGTAGGTACACCTGTAGGCACTTTTGAGAATGATAAACATGATGTGTAGTAGTGTTGATATATTTTTTTTAATAGATTATTTGGGCAAAAAAAAGTACAAATATGTAACTGAGTCTCTCCAATTTTTTGAGACTTTTTTTTCCCGCACAGTAAGGCAAAAATTGCCCAAAGTTCATTAAAGAAAAAAAAATAATCCATGAGAGCATCTTTATCTGTTGATAAACAGTCAGATGAATTACCCACCTTATTATGTATGATGTTTTACTAGTCTGAAATTTATTTCTGATAGTGAGAAACCTACTTCACGATACAGCTCTGTATAAACACAGGAACTCAATTTCTCAGTGCAGTCAATGCGTACAGATTCATCTTATCAAGTAAACAAAGCAGAAATTACTGTATCCAGAGTTTTGGTTTCCACAGAAGTAGGTCTCTTCTTTAAAGGCCTTTCTGACACTCTAGTCTTAAGCGAAGTTTTATCAAAAATAAATAAAAAGCTGAAGGTGGCTCACGGTTGCACTTCTTGGTTTAAGTAGTGATTCTAATTAATACAGGAAAGGAATCATACAAGTCATAAAATATGATCTTCGGTTCTGTATCTGGAACACAGAGCACCCACCTGCCCAGACAGAAGAATCTCTTAAGATACCGTAATTATGGATATATGTGTAATACCACAAATCTCAGTCCCCTCCTCCCCGTAGCGTGTCCAAGTGTGCAGAGCCCAACTCAAGTTCCTTGGTCATGCTGCCTCCCAAAACATGCCCAAGCTAAAATCCTGCTGGAACCAGTCTCACAATTTAATAGCACAGATGGAGTGCCAATGCCTAAAATTGCCCCACAAATTGAATCTTCTAGCACAGACAAAGTGATTGAGGTCACAGGTGGCTGATACTGGCTTAAATAGGTCCAGGATTCATGCTGATAACTGGGGTGGAGTTTTGGGGGGGGGGGTGTTGTTGGGTATTGACGACTTTCTTTGGAAAAGTCCCACAGAAAGAATAAAGGAGGACTAACAAACTGTATCAGCACAGAAGAACGGTTCAAACCATTGTTTCCCAGTTGTAAAATACAAATCAACCAGGTTTTCGTATTCCCTGCTTTTAACCCGGCCTAGCAACTGCATTTTATGGTGTCTATTACAGGTCCATCCTCACATTAACTGAAAACATCTACCTCCAAATACTTTGTGTCAAATAACAGCCTTTCTCCCTCTTCTAAAAGAATCAAATTATACCAAGGTGGAAAGATGTCTGCAGATAAAACTTTGACATGGTTGCTTCAAATGGACCTTGATGTTCTGCACAGGCTGAACTGTCAACTGGTTTTGATTGCTTTTCATACAGAGTAGAGTTTATTAGTTTTGTAGCTGAGTATACAAACAGCACAAGCTTATTTGAGGACTCTTAGTTTATTGTAAATTAGGGCAATGAATTCCAAAGCTCTGAGTCACAACCTCTGTTGTTAGGGGAGTAAAACTGGCTTCTTGATAGTAATGGCATAAAATTAAAATACAGTAGAAAATTACTGGGAAGAAATGTCTTTATTGAGAATAGCTGGAAAAGCTAATTTAATAATGAATTAGTTTATTGCTAACTAAAACCATAATAACTTGATAAGAGGGAAATTATTAAGCATTATTAAAATTCCAGTTTTAATTGTCAGAAACTGTAATTCCTCAACTAAAAAGAGGCTCAACTAACTAAAACCAGGCCTTTCTTTTCAATTGTTTTGCAGTCTTATAAGTGTAAAAGTGACTTAAAACTGGCTTTGGTCATCAAGCAGATTTTTTAAAAATTATTTCTCTACTTGATAGTGTGAATGAGAAATGCTTTTCATCCTTTATACTTTCTGTAAAAAAAATAATCAAACCATTAATTTTTTTAAGTGTTTTGAAGTGTGATTTTCATTGCTGTTTCACGGGTCACAGTATGGAAGAGTTCCACCAAGGACCTTTAGGGACCTCAATTAAACAATAATTGGTACATGCTGCGCAAATGGTCATTTTAATAAATGAGTGAGTTACTAAGGTGTGGATTTGCTGCTGCATCACTGGAGCGAAATACTAAAACCAAAACTGCTTGTTTGAAAAGCCTGGAACCATCCGTCCTGAGCCGAAAGATCGAGCTCTCCCACTAAAGGCTCCACTTTACAGAGTGAAAGTGCCTTCCAGGCAGGAGGCAGTTAAAAGATGTGATCGAGCTTCCTGGCCTCTCCTTGCCTCTTTCGGAGTGTTTTGCTTTCTTTTCTCAGTGACCTTCAGTGCAGACGCTTTTCCTTGTGCTGTGTTTCCTGTGCGTTGTCTGCCTGGGAGCAGTGGCAGGAGCTAGTTTTGTTTTGAGTAGCGGTGTAACGGCTCGGCAAAGAAAGGCCTAGGAAAAGAAACGCTTCAGGAAGCGGGCTTGGAGTGATTGTCTCTCATCAAAACGTTGATCTGGGCTGAGAGGGCATCAAGCCTGCTCTTATGAAAGGGTTTGCCACACTGACGTGTCCAGGCTCCTTGCCGTTAAAAGTTGCATGGCACTGTTTGTAAGACAAATAACGTGTATTCCTTCTTTCCTGGCTGTATTTCATCTGATCTGCTCTCTTTCTGCTCGTTCTGGCAAATAGAGCCTCTCTTGCCTCCATGTGGTGTAAGGGTGTGTTCAGATTTGCTTCCACTCTAACGCGTTGCGCTTCTTGGCTGTGCAGGGCTAGTGGAGGGAATGGCCACCTCTCAGGAGACCGTTTTACCAGAGCAAGGAGAGACCTTGGTGATTAATGGTGTGTCAGAGCTGTGTTAGATGCGCTGTGTTGGCGTGCGGCGATGTACATCGTAGTAAATGGGTATTTTCTTCCATTCTGAAAATGAACTGGAACATAGTCTCCGTCTTGTGTGTTAATAATCTCACTCTCATTGTTGTTGGTTCGGTTTTGGTGTTTTTTCCTGAGAAACTGAGCATCCAGCAGAGCCAGCGTGTTCTCTCTCTGGTCTGCTGCCTCCTTTTTCTAACACCTGGGAGTGAAGTCCCTTGGCACGCTGGTAAAGGCTGAGACAATGAAGAAACACGTGGAGCATCTGTTGATTCAGAATCACTCTTCTGTGTTTTAAGTTATTCAAAGGGGTCTTGAAGCCTTAGGCTGCAATGGCATGCAATAAATAGGATAATAATGGCACATGGTTTCACTTGGCACTAATTATATGTAATTAAATGGAACATCATTGTCAGTGATTAATCCTTCTCCTACACTTCAGGACTTTACAACTTTTTCAGGGGAAAGTGTGTTGTTTAGGTTTTAATTATCAGTATTTTTGCTTCCTCTGTAGTTACGTCAACTTCTAAAAGCAACAGTATGTTAAATGCAGCTGAAAATATAATGTATGTATGCATTATATAGGGGTTTTATTTGTCTAGCTTTTTACATTTTTTACATGAAAATTAATATTCCGATTCTCTAAATGGGTTGTCATGAGGGACTGCATAATTTGGAGAAGGAAAGGAGCGCCCAGTTCTTAGTTCTGCCCTTGGGTCGAGCTTCTCCTGGGGTCTGGGTGGGCTCAGCGTCCTATCTGTCTCTCTCTGCCTGGAGGTGCCAATTTCCAGGCACAAGGCAGCTAAGCTCCCTTGCCGACTTAGCTACATACTTCTTTGTGCCGTCTTGGAGAAATTGGGATCCTCACTCGAATTTGGTCACTGGGTTTGAAAAATCATCTGAAAATACTGTGATCGTACAGAGCCATTTAGGGGTAAGTGTGAGCAGCCCAAAGACTTGTCAGTTTCATCTCACTACCACTGCTCCAGGTCCATGTGATACACACATTCTTGAGTTGTTCTATTTTCACCTAGTTCTCAAAGATTTTTATATTTTTTTTAAAAAAAAAAGAAGATATTGCTCAGCAATAGAAAGTACTAATAGCTCTTGTCTTCTCTTGGTCCAAAGGAGGCCTATATTTTGGCTTATATGTCTGTGTCTCCCCCATGTGTCGGTAATATGTTTTATTAATTCTTCTGTCTTTTGTTTTGTTCACAGCCTACATGCTGACACACTACCAGTTTTGTTTCCAAAAGAGGAGTTCACAGAACTACACAGTGCCTGATCCAACTAGCTGCTTTGATGTTCCTCACTGGACCATGTAGGTAAAATTCAAAGAAACATATATTTTCACATTACATCTTTCCAAGTATTCAACATATCAGCAAGCAGCTGATTTTTGGCAACAGTGCTCACTTTGCGAAGTCAGGGTCTTTTGGAATTTATGGACTAACAAATCATTTCTTAAGGCCATCTACCTTTGTGGTGTCTTTATCATCAACAGACAACATAGCTGTAGACTGTCATATGTCACAATGTGTTTGGTCTCCTTGCCACACCTATTTTAATTTGTTGTGGGTGCTTGGAACACCGTGATGCCTATCATTCCTGTAGGCATACCTGCACTAACTTTAATAGCAGCTGCAGTAGTGCGAAATTCAGTTTAGGCACAAAACCCAACAGAGAAATTGAATAAATTCTCAAGCAGTTGGTAAACCTTGAGCTCCTTGTTATTACAGCTCCACAGCTAGCAGAATAAGAGCTAGCCAGGGTAAGGGCTAGGCTGAAAGGGTTTACATGAAAAACCTCTATGCTTGTCTTAAGAAGCATAGAGCTGTATCATGGCATTGGTAATCAGGAGAAGGATGCCTTCGGGTTATTCCTGTTGATCATCTTGAGCTTCTGCAAAAACCTTCGAGTTTTCTATGAGTTTCAGACAAAATAAAAAATGTAGCTGATATTCCACCTCCAGGATTTCCCTGCAGAATAATTCTGTCTTGCTATAGTAGAAGTGAGAATCCAACAAGTTAAATTCAATTTCTTGAAAGGAATGTTTTCCCTTCTGGTTTTGATATGCTAGCTGGGTTTAGTTTCAACAAGTCATTTCCCTCTGTGAGAGTAAACCTATGCAAAGAGCTAAATTGTTCTGATTAAATTGCCAGCATTCATTATCACTTGACTGCTTTCTCCCTTGCATGTTACGCTGTTTTGTGTCTCAGTTGCATGGCACTTAAAATAATTTACATGAATTGGTAGGCTGCAGTGTTGATGTCTACATTGTAGTTGGTGTTTCTTTTACATTCCTTATACATTTCTGTAAAACTTCCACCTTGGTTTGCATTTCTAATTTTGTGGAAACGAACTGTGAACTTGAATATGTAGCAGCTGTTTAGCTGGCCTGTATTTACCCATGCTGGCACACTCTCCTTACACAGAGAACAGCTCTCCTCACATACTTGCTTCAGGGACTGTGGCTCTGGCAGTTTATTGTGATTGTTTCTGGAGTGTCTTGAGGTTTCAGTCACTCAGTTCTGCCTGGCGAAAGCTTCTATACCAAGTCATCTCAGGAAAGTATTTTCATACTGGCTGAATCTTTATGGCTTAAATACCAACAACAGGTGTCTCAGATGAATCCTGAAATGATGCTTACGCCTGTTTTCATAGCCTGAAATTAGGACATGGTATCTTGCACATGGTTACACAGCTGGCCATATTCAGTTACAGCTGTTTTGCCTTTCATATGGTGTTGACCATATTCCAGCTTTACTTAGATGATTTTCAGATGCTTTGTGTAACATGAAAGGTGGTGGTATTGGGTTGTTGGTGGTTTGTGGTTTCTTTTTGCAGATGACAGATTTTCTGTGAAAAAAATACTGAAAATGTATACATTTCCTGGTATAGTAGTTAAATTTAAATTGTCACTATTAATAAGTGGGTTGCTAGTTCTAAACTGGAGAAAAGATACATATTCCCTGCTGTGAGTACCCAGCATCTTCCCCAGCTGTAACTGATGGGCAGGAAAGCAATCCCAAAAAACATTTATTATGCTGGAGAGGATATTGAGTCTGAGGAGAATGTCTTTTCTGTAGGTGTTAGTGACACAACTGTTCTTTGGCAGGAAATTTTTTAATTGGTGCCAAATTTCAGAGTACCCCAAAGGAACTGGAATTGAACTGTATTCAGTTTTATCCTGAAAGGAAAGTAGCAAAGAAAATACCTGAATTCATATAAGTAACTTCTGCAAATGTTGTTACAGTACACCTCTCTCTCCCTGTATAAACACGTATTATTTGTCACTTAGACTCTGATGTGACATTGGGAAACAGCAAAAAATAGAGACTTAAAGCATCAAACCATACAATCCATCTGCAATAAATATAATAACATTTTCAGAAAAACAGAAATTAATGTCTTTTTTTCCCTGATAGTAAATTAACAATAACAAAGCCATTCATGCAAATAAATCTAATGGATTGCTTTAGATTTACATTACACTGTCATGCTACCTCTTAAGGGATTATATGTATAAAGAAATAATAAAATAATGTGCTTTACTACCCACAAATGTGCAGTGCATTAAACAGAATTTGTCAGTTCATCTGAACACATTACATTAGTCAAGAGGAACAGCATCATTTTATTTAGCAAAAGTACATTAGCTCAGCTCTTTAGGCTGTCAGAATCTTAAAATCTTGCCTTAAATGCAATGGTAATGGTCACTATGACATGCATCTGCCATTTAACACAAGTAATGCTTGTGCTTTAGTAGCTTTTAGCAAAGCATAGATGTCTGCAAAGGTTGTGATACAGGTCGGCTCTCTAATAGAAAGTGCAAATTCTAACACAATTGGTGTAACTTTAAGTGTGCACTAGATAATGTTTGATCTAAGAAGAGCCAGAGGAAATGTGTTTCTACAGAAGTTTTCTACAGAAGTATATTCATGTTGATTATTTTAAAAAAAAGTGTTACAATTCATTCATATGTGTTCCATATAGTCATACTGTGATTAAATTTTTTCTTCTGCATTTAAATATCCACCTGAAGCTTTTTGATATTGATAAAAGCTACTAACTCAATCAAAAGTTTAACTCCAGAGCACTGATATTTGCTTTGCAGAGTAGTGACACAAAAATATTCACTCCTATACATTATCCCTTGAAAAATGATTCAAGCTTTTAATCCAAACCTAATGAGAACTTGTTGGTTTGAGTTTGGGTTTTTTTTTTTTTTATTTATCTATTTATAGATTTTGGTAATAGGTTAGAGTGGAAGAGTAGCTTTGACAAAAAAGAGTAACCAATTCAAAGCGGATGTAATTTGTGACTACAGCAGTCATGAGTTCATGTGTTAAGCATCCAGTTGCACAGTCATTCCAGTCTTACAGTGCTCACTTGCTTAGTGCCTTTGAAGTGACCTGGCTTGACATTACTTCAGTAGAAGCATCACAGCTTTGACCATTGTATATCTGTGTATATCTATACCCATGAGGATAGGTTACCATTATGCTTTAAAAAGATGATTAATGGCCAAAATTAGTTTTCTAGAGACAATTCCCTCTTTCTCTCTAGTTATTTAACTGAGTGTACACAGTAGCTGTTGATGATGAGGAGAGCACATAGACTGGGGTTCAATTTATTAATTCATATCTACTTATTTATTCATAAATAGATTAATTACTTGGAGGAAAAAAGGTCACACAAACTGGTCATTTGTAATTTGCATCCTGCAAGAAAGTTTACTTTTTATACTAGAATTAATTTTTTTAAGGATCTGTGATTTAAATGAAAGATGGAAATATTTACGTATTTAAATTGAAATATATAAAACATAATTACTCTCAGCTGAAAATTCCTCTAGGAAGTGTAAATACTGTAAACAATAGTGTAAACTATTCTTCTTTTGTTACGTGCATTTAATGCTCAAGTGGACTGAGTATGGCTGAGTTCCATTCCCTCTGAAAAAACATAACTTTTATCAACAAAGATCTTCCAATACCTTTTTTCAGAGGGAACGCTATTAGTTTTTGGAATTACAAATTTCTATTTTCGCTGTCATTGAAAAAAAAATCTTGGGTTTTCTTGTCACATACCTCAGCAGACTGATCGTGTTTAACTTGTGACGACTGACTAGTTGCAGTAGTAGGTGGTATGTGAGGTACAGACTTCAGGAAGAGCATGATTTCCATAACCACTTCAAAGAAAATACATTATAAATAAAATACATTTCTCTGGGGGCTTACAAAACCATTCTGTTTATAATCTAAATTAGATTAAGCTAAATAAAAGAGTACAGTAGAACCCTCAAGGGAAAAATACTTCATTTAAGTTTGAACATTACATTACTTCCATTAATTGGAAGTATTTTACTCTCCCTATAATATTAATTTTTCATTGAATATATATAATTAAAAGTATTGCCATTATAACAGAAATCATTCTTTCCCATTTTATTTTCCAAACCCTTCTGTTCAGTAGATTACTATAGTTTTATTTGCCTGCCTTCCCTCATTTCTCACTGCTTTATTCCTGGTGGCTAACCCTCTGAGCACCGGCACATGACAGAAGTTTACCATCGCTGTGTTGCACGTGTTCAGCTTAAACTCATACTGGAACCGAGATTCTCGAGCAGCCTGAAGTTTTATATCAACACCATGGAGTGTGAGACTTTCTTCGTTGGAATGTTTCAGACTCTGCTCATCCAACTGATGCATCTTGCCTCTTCCAGGGTGTTCTCAGGCCTAACTCTTGAGCAGGGGCTGCAACACAAGCACGATAATCTAGTAGCCTCCCTACTTTATAAATGTAACTTGGAGGCAGAGAGGAGATGCTGTACGTACATATGTACATGCATATATGCATGTGTGTGTATTTTGTGTATCTACAGATTTAAAGTCATCCATGTTTGTGCATGTGTGTGCATGTGACTTGCTGGTATACACATGGTTTCCTTTCTTTTCTTGCTATAAATTTATGCCTATTCAGTTTCACATGGGAACCTGATAGGATATTCCACTGCAAGGCATATGAAGATAATATGACTTCCAGAAGAGGGTGGCTCAGAAAATATTGGAAAACCTCAGTGAACTATTTAATTATAAGAGTGATTTATTCCACCTTCCTTCTTCACTCCATGACAAGAGACCATACAGACTGAACTAAATCAGGTTATCGTTCTTAACGGCATGGAAGGCAGTAAATCTGTAGTGCTGAGCTCCTCTAATATTGACAGCTTTGCAATGCTGGTATCTGTGGAAATAGTTTAAGCACATATAAACTAACAGAAGCTGAAACAGGTTGTTTAATAGAAGCAGGGCAGTCCCATATGCAATACTTATTCCCACTTCAGAGTCAGCTTTAAACCAGACACTAACTTCAAGTTAATCACCATTTAAGGTCTAAAACAAGTTGTGTGCTTCATATACATTAATTTCAAGTGATTAAAAATATTTTTTCCATGGGAAAATAAATATTTACAGCTAAACATTAACAATATTGAAATATAAAAAAGAAGCTAAGACATTTTCCCATAATTTAGAAAATGTTTGCTTTTTTTTTTTTAAAGAGCACTTTCAAAATACAATAGTAATTAAAACTAACACTGGATTGAATAAAAATTTTGTTAACCTGAGAGTTTCATGTTAGAGTAAACCTTGAGGGGGGAAAAAGGTAGTACAAAATGTAAAAAGCTTAGACATATTTTCTATTGACTCAGAACCTAAAAGTTTTACAAAAACAGTAAGACTTAGTCACAGAAGTCTAAAGAAATTACTTCTTCAGTATATTTTCTAAGATTTTCATTAAGGCTTAAATAAGTTTATACTTTTGTTGTATATCCTTAAGAAACATTTCTTTTACCTTTCTGCTTTATAAGATACTTCTTTTTTTCTCCAGTATTATTTGCCCACATTTTAAAACTAGCTTTTGTTCCTACTATAAATGGTCACCATGTGATTAAATAATAGAGGTAATGAACTCTGTAATGAAATACCAAATTTACTGTACTGTGGCAAGTAGGAATTGATCTGAGTTTTTCTGTATTTTTTTTTTAACTTTTTCCAAATTGAGGGTACTGATGGATGAAAAGCTGGACACGAGCCAGCAATGTGTGCTCGCAGCCCAGAAGACCAACTGTCTCCTGGGCTGCATCAAAAGAAGTGTGGCCAGAGGGTCAAGGGAGGTGATCCTGTCCCTCAGCTTTGCTCTCACAAGACCCCACCTGGAGTACTGTGTCGAGCTCTGGAGCCCTCAATGTAAGAAGGACATGGACCTATTGGAGTGGGTCCAGAGGAAGGCCACAAAAATTGTCAGAGGGCTGGAGCACCTCTCCTATGAAGACAGGCTGAGAGAGCTGGGGTTGTTCAGCCTCAAGAAGACAAGGCTCCAGGGAGACATTATAGTGGCCTTCCAGTATCTGAAGGGGGCCTGCAAGAAAGCTGGAGAGGGACTTTTTTCAAGGGCATGTAGTGATAGGATGAGGGGTAATGGCTTCAAACTGAAAGAGGGCAGATGTCAGGGTGGTTGAAGTCCCCCATGAGGACCAGGGCCTGTGAACGCGATGCTGCTCCTATATGTCTATAGAGAGCCTCGTCTGCTCCCTTATCTTGGTCAGGTGGCCTGTAGCAGACCCCTCCTGTAATGTCACTTGACCCTGCATTTACTTTAGTCCTTATCATAAACTCTTGGTTGGCTCTTCATCCATCCCCCGGTAGAGCTCCGTGCACTCCAGCTGGTCCTTGACATAGAAGGTCACCCCCTTCCTAGTTTCCGCTGCCTGTCCTTCCTGAAGAGCCAGCTGTCAGCCAATACCCCCAGGTCCTTTTCTGCTTTCCAGCCACTCTTCCCCAAGCCTGCAGTGTTGCATGGGGATTGTTCTGATCCAAGGGCTGGAGCTGGCACTTGGCCTTGTTGATTCTAATACAGTTGGCCTTGGCACGTCGATCCAGCCTGTTCGGATCCTGCTGTAGGGCCATCCTACCCTCAAGCATATCAAAACTCCCACCTAACTTGGTGTCATCTGCAGGCTTACTGAGGGTGCACTCGATCCCTTCATCCAGATACAGATATTAAAGAGAAGGCCCTATTACTAAGCCCTGGGGAACACCACTTGTGACCTTGGAGAAATGCAGGTTGGTAGCAAACACTGGAGAGGTGGGGTGGGAGGACAGTAGTTCCTCCACCCCCTTTCCCTGGCTCTCACTGCAGCTGTGACCCCCTTGCATTGCCTGGTGCTCTCCAGAGCCATGGTATATGAAGTGACAGTCACATCCTCCTTGTAAGCCCTCATGCACAAGGACTTAAGGAGGAACTTTTAGTCATTATTTTAGTGATACAATTTTAAGATTTTCCTGGAATGTCTATGTGGAGTTGTCATAGAGTTGCATAGCTAAAGCTGTGAGGTAACTGGAGTTTCCTTTAACAAGGAACTGAAAGGCTTTACGTCTTTGTTCTGCATTTTCAAATTTGTCCGTTTGAATATTTGTGCATTTTATCATGCGTTCTGTCATACGCACACAGCTGCCACCCAGCCATGCTCTGAATGACAGCAAGGCACTAGATTTATGTGTTTTATTCAGAGCACAAATCACAGGAGAACATAGTTCATAGTTTCATAAGTCTACGAAATTTGTTGTTTCAATGTAATTTGTAAGTAAAATCAACGTTTAAATGGACAGTTAATGTGGAAAGGAGAATCATTTAATTCCAAAATGTCCTAAAATTTCATTACAAAATATTCTCAATATTCTGTACGTATGATAACGTCTGTTTTTCTAGTTATGTTGTTCTGAATGACAGTCTTTCCTCACATTTGTGCCATTCGTATTGTCTCTCATGATGCTATAGCACCGTCTTGAAATATCCCCTCAAAATCACACTCTTTTTTTACTATTATTTTGAACACTTTGGTGGGTGGGTAAAAATGAAAGATTGCAGTATTAAAGTCAGGTACACTTCAGGATGTATTAAGTTGCTTAAACTTATCAAAATGTTTTTTTAACACACATAGGTAACGTAAAACATACTGCATTTATATAGATGTTAACCATCTCTTTCTTGCTTTCTTATTTATCATAGGAGGTTTCTGGGAAATGTATTGTATCTGATGTGTTGGTGGCTGCTTTCAAAATACAAATAATAAAAGATATCGTAGTGGAGGTGTCAGTCCAGCTGCAGTTAGTAATCAATGTTGCTTTGATGCAGAGAACGTAGGAGAAAAGGAAATGGTCCAAACAAAGGAGCTGCATTTGTACTTTTACCCTGGGATTTTTTCAACCTTTTTCTGTTTTAGACATCAGAAGAATAAGTTATACAACTGAGCTTCAGTTCTTGGGCACAGGTATCATTTGTGCTTGAAAGCTAGAGGGGTTCACAGCTCTAGAAAGATGGTCACTGCTGATTTGCCTGGTGCTGGGTGATTTGCAAACCTGATTCTTTCAGGGCCGTGCATATCTTCTGAAAATTGCCTGTATTTTATTGGGATGCTATTGAAGAGCTGATCCTACCAAGCAGTGTGCCAAGGCCTGATTCCCTAAAGTACAGCGACTCTCAGTGTCATCCCCTGTATTGATTAAAATCTAACTTAATACAGTTGTTTGCATGAAAGAAAAAAAAAGAAAAAGATTCCACAGCATTCAAAGTGTTTTTAAATCTCTGTTTGTTCAGTGGGGATTTTGAATAGGTGACTTTGACTGAAGCTTATCATTTCAGAACAAATTAAGCATCTCCTGACTTACGTTTGCAGCACGCACCGATACAGTGTGCGTTAGAGAAGAGTTAGAATCACATTCACTGCAACCTGTAATTGCTTTCTTGGTAAGTTCATAAAACTTAGCCTAGTGATTAATAGAAAACAAGAAATGATTAGTGTTACATTTTTCCATGGAAGACATTCCATCCCTTATGCTAATTTATATTAACTGGTTGACTGTTGACAGACTGACACTAAGGAATTGAGCTTACGAATGATTGTGTTGTAGGTGTAAAATGAATGATTCACTATGATTCTTCAATTTCAAACTTTTCTCAAAATTATTTAATTAAAGGATTCTTTTAATTAATTAAAAGCATTGTTGTTGATGCTTATCTTAAACTGAAGTGTAAAGTATTTTCAACAACAGCACAGCAAATATGCAGTATCAAGCCGTGGCCCAAGGGGTGCCCAAGACAAGGTATTGAATCGATTGGGAAAGATCAATAGAGAAGTTGCACAACTGAGAGCAGAGCTTTCTGTGGCGTGGTGACAAGGACTCGGACTCAGTAACCCAGATGCCCTCTGCTTCTCCTTGTAACTGGCAGTCTGCCCAAACGTGACCAAGATTTGTTTCAGTTTGTCTTTGTGCTCACATTTTTAGCATTTGCCTCATAGATTTTTCCACTGCTCTGCGACATCTGTGGGGTCTGATGACCAGGGTCTCAAATTCTTGTGTGTAATCATTGACCATTTCCTATGTAATCGCAAGGTGACAGAGCTGCAGGCAACACAGCTTGCAAGACAAGTCTTTTCAGCCTGATTTCTGATTTTCAGGTGAGCTCCAGGCAGCGCTCCTGTACCACTTCCTCTAAGCTTATTGCAGCCCTGGATGACTATTCAAGGGGTTTTGAACAGCTGGAGGCTCAAGCGGACTGAAAAACATGTACTTGGCTGCTCATCAGCTGGTGTTTGTTTACCAGCTTGACTGACTTACAAAAGAAAACTTGAGAAGCAATGTTTAGACGCACAATTTGTCGGTGACATTTGTATTAAATGGATATAATGTATGTCTTCAGAAGTACTGAGCCAGGTCCTCAGGCTGTGTTACACTGAATATTTTTTAGAAGTATATCTTCCCTTCTGAAAGCTAAGTGGACACTGCATGGTTAATAGGAACTAGGTGTACTTAAATGTCCCTGAGGAAAGAAACAATAGGTGTTTCATGTCAGTTGTCTTTTTTTCCTGTGGGGAATATTAAGCTGAAGATTGTCTGCCATGTACTGTATTGGTTTATTTCCCTCTCCACGGAAAATAAGTTGCATTGTATACGAAGGTGTTACCTAGTGTGTCTTGGGGAGAGGATGTGGACTTCTAAGTTTCTGGTCTTTTGTTTGCCCAAGCCAGTGCCTCTTTGATAAGCTGATTTTCTACTTTCTTCACACTGCATCCATTCCTAGTGATGCCTTTTACTCTAAATAGCAGCTAGGCTTGACTAATTATTATTATCTGTTATCTTTATGCATCTTTCTTTTTGGGACTGTTTGGATTATATGCCTAAACCACAGTCAGGATTAAGAAAGATTTAAAGTACGGACAAATCCATTTTCTTATTGCTCTTCTTTTTAATTGGGGAAAACTAGAAACCTAAGGTCTACCAATCCATACATCCCTTTTTCTCTCTAGCCAACACGTTTTGCGTTAACAGGGGTTCTATTAGCAATTTTCTGGTTATCTGTAATTGCTGAAAAGGCTTTTGGGACAAACTGTACCAAGTAGCTACCAAAAATATATAGGCTTGTGTAATGCATTAGATGTCATTAAATGCTTAAATTAGATCCCTAGTGCACACATGTATGATCATTACTACTTGTAATATGTATCAACAGTTTTAGCTCTAAAAATTTACACTCAAGCTCTGTAGTAGACACTATCATTAATTTGCTCAGACTGTTTCTCATTACATATAGGGATTTGTTGGAGAGGATCCATAACTAGTGGGATATTTGCTGAGGTTTCTTCCTCCTTTTAAAGATGGTTTTGAATTTTATTTAAATGGTTTCAGTAAGTCCGATTAGCTGTTGGCAATTTAAAGAAATTAAAAGAGCAAATCTTGAACAGTGAAGAAATGCCTGTATTCTCCTGTGCCCGGATTTCTGTTAACGCTGCCTGCGGAGTAGAACAATTCTACAGAGGAGTGTCTATCACTTATACTAAAATAGAGAATCGAGGAAATAAAGCTTCAAACCTTCAAGACAAGAAGGGAGGGAGCTGTCTGGAAAACAGAAATATCTTTTGAAAAATGATTTCAAGTTGCTAGGACTTATTTCTAAGGGGGGGGGGGGGGGGNGAAGGGGGGGGGGGGGGGAAGAAGAGAGAAAAGGTGTTATATTAAGCACTTAGAGGAGATAGGACTTCGTCTTTTAAAAGTCCTGTGGAGGACCCCTATATGCTAAGCTGCACAGAATTTAATCTACCTCTGAAAGATGAAAGGATGAGGTGAGCCTGCCAGAATTTAAGCCTCTGCTTCCAGGGAGTCTAGGTTTTTCTACCTTAGTGATTAGATCTCAAAGCTACTTTCTCTGGCTATAAATCCTTCTAAATCATTGGTTTAAAGAATTGTGTACAAACTGACTATATCTCCATTGAGGTAGTGAGGAGCCTCTATTTTTTCAGTGCAGGGGCCAAGAGGATTGAGAGTTGGGTAATTGAGAAAAACGCAAACTGTTCTTGGTTGGTTTCTTCTTACTCAGTCCTTTTTCCTTTATGATACTTGTGGCATAAGTAATAACACAGCTTTGACTTTCCAGTTCAGTTTCTGGTGCAAAGATCCCAAAATACAGGGATCTGTATTTCTTACATATCAGATTTAGAAAGTTCCGAGCAGATGAGGCCAAAGGGATTCCTTTCCTTATGTATGTATTTATGTATTTATGTATTTATGTATTTGTTTCTTTTAATTGTTACATTTGCCCTTATGACTACAAGTTTAAAACCAGTGGAATTCTGTTGTTCCACTTTTGTGAGGCTTAAATAAGCATATGACAATGGAAATACAGAAAAACAGTAACTGCTCTTGGTCTCCTATTAACTTAATAGTTTAAAAAGGCTGGACTTTGCATTCAGAGGGGTTTTTTATAAAAGCTGTATGCTTTTTTAAAAATATAATAGTATTGTATACAGTTAATATGAATGAAAATATTTTTTCTTTAAATTTATCATGAAATCTAATAGCACATATTTTCCTCTTAGTGACAGTCTATACATTCTGTACAATCGCAAACTGACTTTTTAAATTAAATGTGATCAGATATAGCAAATGTTTTTGCACCAAAACTTTTATTTTGAAGTTAAATTTATTATTTCATTGATTCTGAATTTGTTGTATAGCCTAATATAATTAAACTAAGTAGTGACTTGTTGCATCTAGGAATTGTTTCTGTGAGCTATCTAGTTACATCAGTTTTCAGAAGAATATCAAAGATTTTCCCACATAAAAGCAGATAGAATAAGTGAGACCTCAATGTTTTGGTTTCCGTACTGCTTCCTTTCCAGCTCTTTTCAGTGGTCTGGCTATTAGTGAACTATACATGTAGATTTTTACTTTTTCAACCTTAACGTGACTGCTGTCATGGATGGAAAGCACATGCGAAATAATAGCCAGGTCTTTCTTTACTTTCCATTAATTAAATATAAAAATGTATGTAAAAAATAAAGGAGAGAACAAATTGATTAATGTCATGGTTTTTAAGACAGTTGTAATAACACCATCTTCATGAAAACTTCGTGAAGCAGTAATTAGACTGTGGGTGTCTGGTAGCGTCTAAAGGAGGTTAAGCTTTCAACAAGAAGGTTTTGCTTATTATTTTAGAATAAAATACCTATTTCTGAGAGTTTCCTGACCCAGAATACCAAATTTACTAGATGCTGGTAATGGCTGTAAACTCAGTTGTAAGTGAAGACTGGGTGAGGGAGGAGAAGCACACGATTTCTGAGCTTTGTGCCAGCGGGAGGGACACGAACCCAGGATTTTTCTGCCCCATTTACAGGCAGCTGAGTAGAAGCAGCAACAGTATTGCACTGGGAAAAGCTGTGCATTCCTTCATTTCTCACCTTTGTGCAGATGTATGAAAAGCAGGGTGGTCAGGATAGCCTACCTTATCTATTTTTCATCAGAAAAAACCAAGCACAGTGAGCCCTTTCATGTGTGCAAACACATCTCAGAAAAACACGGGCGTCCGGCCGACAGTGACTGAATGGGCTTATATGTGTGTTTCACAAATGTAACAGACCAAGGAAGCAGAACATTTGTATGATACTGTTAATCTCAGAATAGTACAGGTGACTTTTATCTGCAACGACTGATAATGACTGGATAGGAAGCATGGATAAACTGTGGGAGACTGCCAGGTCGCATTGGATCTCAGTAGGCAAGGACTTGAGAGCTCTGCTGTCTGAAGGCAAACTCCACTCTCTTATCCACAAGCACAGATGCCTATAGCAAGGTATCTGTTGCTATGCTTAGCCATCCACAGAGGTACACGACAATTGAGCAGGAGTGGATATGGTCTAAGCTTCAATATGATCTTAAAGGAGTTTAACTAATTGTCACAGATCACTATTGCAAGGAAGAAATTACACAGAATAAACACCATGGACGTGTGATCTGTTCAAAGCATGACTTCTTAGAGCAGATTGCGTTAGAGCAAGCTGGCAGGTAATACAAAGGATAAGGTTGCTGAAGCACAAAAATTGCATGACATGAATGTACAGCTGTCTAATGTTAATATGATTTCATTATCCCGTTTTAATAGTTGAAAAGTAAATTCTGGTATAATGTTCTTCTAAAGCCGCTAGAAAAAAAAAAATTAATAACAATGCTATGCTCAGGATCCTTCCTCAGCTCTACAGTCAGGACTGGTCCCTCTAAATTTATGATTTTTTTTTTTTAAATAAACTGTTTCCTGTTACAAGGGAAACAGGAAAACAATAGAACATATGTTGAAACTCTTAATCAGGGGTTGTTAAGAGACTTTTCTAAATTTGCATCGTAAAACACACTGTTATCTAGTAAGCAATAGGGTTTGCAAACACAAAGCACTTCTTATTTTATAGTGGACATGTTGATTGATTGCTAGATCCTGTTCTCAATCACGTTTAATGCTGTCCTTCCCATAGCAATATTGCAATATATTTTGGATACGAATTGATTGCTTATGCAAAGAAACATAGCCAGTATTGGATTCTGTTGTGGAAGGGGTTTCCTGATGCATTCACACTGCTAAGGAAGGATAAAAAGCGTTGAGGCAAGGTTGTGCTTGGTCTTTTTTTCTGTGGGAATTCATTCCTTGTGATCTGGCTAATTTCTAGGAAAACTTTCTTTGCTTCCCATGTAATCAGTATCCCCATAGAAATTTCTATTATGCAAAGAAGTAAAGTCATATGTTTGTGAAAAGACCAAGTCCCTAGAGGACAACTTGAAATATTATTCCCAGATGGATCAGCCTGAACAATGCATTGCCAAAACATAATCCTGTTTAGGGACCTGCCCATTAAGCGATAATGCCATTAGTCTTTATGACATTTTTGTTATGCAGCTGAAAATATCACGCAGTATGCTTTTCTATTCGCTATTGCATGCCACGTAACACTGAAGTCCTCTCTTTTGTTCTGCATGAAGTTTCCTCTGTAAATTGCTTTCCTTCAAAAACAAAGCTTCTGCCATCCCGTCTGTCCCTTCCTAGTCAGTCCAAGTGGGGACAAGTTAGGGGAATTTGTCACAGTGGAAGCAGTGGAAAAGCTTCAGGAAACTGGTGAGCAAATAGATTAACTCTCACTGAGCTCAGCTGATGCTCATGAGCTTGCAGGAGGGAGATAGTTTGAATGAAGGAGAAAATTGCTTGGGTTTCACACACTGAGAGGCATCAGAAACCTCCATCCTACTTAAGATCTATTATATGTCTAGGAAAAATCTCTGATATACTATAAATGCTGCTGCCACTCACTCAGCCATTAGGAAGCCTTCTTCCACTAGATTTTAACCTTTTATGAGATGGAGAAGAAATATAATAGTTGTAAAAACAAACAATTAACCAAGGGATAAACGGATATCTTACATTTATATAATTTCTATTTTTTGCTGTTTCTGTTGGAGCAAGGTCACCTTTTAAATAAGCAAAATACTAACTTGGGCTTTCCATCCCTTGAAAATGAAACAATATCTAAAAAGTACCTTCATAAAAGTTTCATCAGGATGGTATCATAGTTGTTGTATCTTGTGAATCTGCAGAACACATTCATTCAGTCTGCGGGCCAAAAGACTATTGCTCTCTCTTAGCCCACTAACTTTGAGGATTCAGGTAGTCAAAATAAGCTTCTTCCATCTTCCATGCTTTCATCTTCTGTGCTTTATCACCTGTAGTTGAGGCTCTTTGAACTTACTGTCAATCCATTATTACTCATCAGCTACTTATGTAGGTCTACAGTTATACCTATGCTTTTCACAGGTGCTGCCAAAGAAATCTTAATATAATGTGTTTCAGAGCTAGCTGAGGCTATATACCTTCAAATGCTACGAGTCTTTTATGAAAGTTCAGAACCTTATTCAGCCTAAATATGTATACATATTTCTATTTTTTAAGTAAAGAAGGAAATAAATCTCAACGATTTTAATTCTGTGTAGGCAGAATAGAGCTAGTGAGTGGATGGCAGTGTTTTGCGTAGATAAAATTGGAACAACCTGGTTTCAGTGAGATTTTCTTGGAGGAAGCAGGGGGAGGGAGAGCACAGATTCAGAAAGCGCCAACAGGAGTAAGAAAAAGTTGTCCACCTTAGAAAAAAACAGTTGCTGAAGGCACTTAGACTGGGGTGGTTTCGTCTGGAGAAGAGAAGCCTTCAGGGAGACCTTATTGTGAAGTTTCAGTACTTAAAGGGAGATTATAGGAAAGATGGAGAGAGAATTTTTCCCAGAGCCTATAGTGATAGGACAAGGGGTAACATTTTTAAGTGAAAAGAGGGTAGATTTAGGTTAGATATAAGAAAGAAATTCTTTACTATAAGAGGTGGTGGGACACTGGAACAGGATTCCCAGGGAAACTGTGGAAGTTTCCAAGGTCAGATTGGATGGAGCTTTGAGCAGTCTGATCTAGTGAAAGATGTCCCTGCCCATGACGGCGGTTGGACTATATGAGCTTTAAAGGTCCCTTCCAGCCAAAACCATTCTGTGATTCTATGGTTAATCCTATGATTCTATGTAGGAGACAGTCTTTGCTTTAAACCAGTCAAGTGAAGGGTTTGAATCAATATTTGTGTACTCTCATGTAAAAGCTCCGGACCTTGTGTTAGTAGATATTCTGCTAAATATGTCTGTGTATCCTATTTGTACTTTTAAAAAACAAAATTCCACTTTTCCTAATGAAGAACGGAAAAATGCAATCGTGATCTCTCAAATGTTTTTGGGTATATAAAGATGTTTTCAAATAAGATCTATGTGGGTATGTATTTTTGTTTTCAAAGGTGGTCTCAGCACTGGAAAGAACATTTCACTTTCTAATCACAGTTTTCTGTTTTAAAGAGTAGACAGAATAATATCTTTTTATGAACACTCAGAGAAGTCCAGAGAATGTTGAGTCATATACTACTAAATTTGCTTGTGTTACCCTAATTCTGTTTTAGAAAAGTGTTCTTAGACATGTGTAATAATTTTTACCCACATCCCATTTTAGCTTTTGAGTGAATCACTATAATCACCAGTCTGCTTTACCCCAGTCTAAGGTAATTTCATAGGCCCTTTGTGAAGGCTTAACATGAGACTGTATCCCCCGATTGCTCCATTTCTGTGAGAGACATTTTCACACTTTCCTCATAGACCAAGGACACAGCACTTACGTAATGGAGAAGACCCTCCTAATCTGCAAAAGTTTTAAGACCAAACCTTTCAGTTTTCTCCAGAAATTTTCAGAGATGGGCTCAAGGTAAAGTTTTAAATCTGTATTGTTATGCCCATTTAAAGCACAACTCTTCCTGTTACACTAGGAAAAAACACTGGCGGCGTTTCAATGTAGAAAACACGTTAGCATTTCTTAGTTTTTCTATTTCTGATCCTAATTTTCTCTCTCATTATTTTAATGTAGATATGCTAAATGGATTAACATGTGCTTACCACAAATCAAAACCTTTGTGAAGGGAACCCCATATCTGTAGACTTCAGTGAGGAATCTTGATATCCCCCTGCGGCTCATGTTTTCAGCCTTATTTTCCATCTTTTCAGTTCTGTCAGCCACAGAGATGACTGGGAAATACAGTTAACACAATCATTGCTATCTTATTCCCAAGTCACTACCTGTTTTGGGGTTTTTTAATCTTATATATAGTAACCTATCCTAACTTGAATACTCTGTGTGAGACAAGGACAAAAAAAATGTAAAAATAGCAGATAGGTTTAAAAAAAAAAAAAGATGAACAAGAAGAAATTTTGCTTTCTTTTTCCCCCCCTTTGGTAGAAATGGCTCTAATTTTTAAAATACCATTTTCTTCATGGCCTAAGCCCTGAGACTGTGAAGAAGTTTCCCTCTGACTCTGATTCTTTAAGATTATTTTTCTTAAAATATAAATAGAGCTATTTGAAAGGTGTTGTCAGATTCTATCTTTCTATGCTTGCAGAGATATCCCAGGGACAAGAGGACAGTTCCCAAAAGAACATATCTCTATTTAACCAGAGTTAAGGCTAGTTGCACCAGTAATTAGATTAGCCTATCACATACTTTTCTTTCCAGATTAATTCCCTGTGTGATTTTCATCTGGTTTAGATAACAGTTAAATGATGTTTGTAGACCTTCTGATCTACCACTATGATTTTTTTTCCTAAATAATACATTATGCTAGCATCCAATTAAAGTAGCTGAGCCAAGGACTGATCCAATGACATACTGACTCTGGAAGAGCAGGGAACAAAGTGGGGAACTGTCTTGAATTTCCCTCTGCTTAGCATAAACAGGTGTTGAAAGAGTTGACGATCTGATACTCTGGGCAGCATAACCTTTCCAGATTTTGCAGACATTAAGAAAACTCAATCATAAATTCTAGGTTTGATACGGATTTTACTCCAGACCAAGCCACAACACCCCGTGAGAGTAGGATTCCTCCTCCTACGTAGTTTCCACTATATCTGCCCATCCATTTTTGTCTCCTCTTAGCAATGTACATTTGTATTTGTTCTTGGCTCACATGAATATGATCGGCTTGTGTTCTCCTTGCTGTCACTGACCTCTTCAGGAATTAGCTGCTTTAATATTTTTGAGGATCAGTGTTGAAATTTGTGAGGTGAGGAAAACTATAGTGGGAACCAGGTGTCTAGGTGGTGGGCTAACCAGGAGAGCTAGGGTAAATAGATGAGTCTAAGCCCATGATTTAAAATGGAAGTGATCTACGTTATCAGGAAAAAATCCTCTTTCATATCCTTTTGATTTCTTGGATTATTTCTTTGTTTTGCTGCCAGTCATTATTTAATGTTGTTTGTCCTTATGCCTGCATTCCACTTCTTTTGTTACAGTTTACTCATGAATGGCATTTGCAAATTTGCAGTAATATCCATTAATGGGAAAGAATAGAAAGAAATAACTTTATATGCATAGTTTGTTTCAAAGATCAATTTCAAATTTTTGAATTACTAGTTTTTCCTTCTTAGCTTTCAATTAGCAAGGTGAAAAAGGACATGATGGCATAATGAAAAGTCCTGTAAAATGTATATTAATCTGTTTTTAAAGTAGGCCATGGAGTTTTTATCTATGAGACTATGATAAACCGATAGCTATACTACAGTGTAATCACTTGAGATAATGTGCCTCATATAAACATGTCACAACTGGCTTAGAATTTTTGGATCCAAGCTAATTAAGAGAGTTCACTTCAAATTTGTAGACTATATATCTACCCAACTTCTCAGACAGGGTGTGTGTTAACTGACATTGGGTTTTGTGGTACCGCAGCTGGCATTAAACTTCAGTATCATCAAACTGAAGTCTTTTTGCCCATATTAAAGCTTCTAGAGGTTTAGTTGAACAGGGAATGCAAAATGGACTGTCAGCATCGGTCTTTGCATTGATTTTATGGGGCATGAGCACTCACCATTTTACTAATGGATTTTTGGCCAAATGGAATCAGATAGCTGTTCTTCAGCCTAGACGTTAGAACTGAGAACAATAATAAAATACTTTTATATATCCTGGTTAATCTCAAACTTTAGAGCTACACTTAAAGGTAGATGAAAGATAAATAAACATCCCTTAAGAGTCTTAGTGGATTATTTTTAATTTAAAGCAGCGTGTTCTACAAACCATACTGACATTGGCCATATTGGATTTTAAATTATACCGATTACTCTGCAGTGCCTCAATCCATGCAGGTATTTGCAGGCTTCTCTTAGGCTTTCTTTGTCTCTGAAAAGCCAAGTCCAGGGAATATAGAGTAGGCCTGATGTTTATCTTTCAAACAATAAATCTGAAATGTCAAAGCCATTCTGAGCACAGCCAGAATGCATTTTTAATTAGGGTCTGCAGCCTCAAACTACTAAAGGTGAACCATGTTGTCATCTCTGTCCAGCGAGCACATCTGATTTGTTTCAGCAGGAAGCCCAGGCTGAGTAGAAGATGGCGCTCTGTCTGGCTGATGAGGACCACAGTTTGGTATGTGGTTGGTGTACACAAGTTGCAGCCTTGCATCTTCACTACCCCTGCTTAGTGCCCTTTGGAAGAAGCTGTCCCTTTGTGTGATATATGCAGCGCTTTACATACAGGCACGTGGGCAAATAAATTCTCTGTGAGTTCCCCTCATAATCCTATGCCATGATATGGTTAAACAGAATTGGATAATAAAATATGTGCTGAACTCAGCTTCAGCATAAGGGGAAATTTCTGCATGGCCCTTTTCAAATTAGAAGAGCATCTATGTTTGCTTTATTTGGCCTTTTGTTTTTATTTTTTTAGGTTTTGGGTTATTTTTTAAGCATTCTCAAAAACACTTAACCCTTCTAGATCCACTTTTCACATATGTGTCATCAAGACAGCCTAGTTATTTTCAACCTCTCTTGATACAACAGCTGTTGATACCAAGTAACCTCTCATTTTACAAATTCAATTTCTGAGGAACATATTTACCCCTTTCACTCTCATTAAATGGGAATAAACCACTTGTATATTTCTCCCTGGGTGCAAATAAGGGAAAACTGTGGTCTTAAAACAAAATTGATATGTAAAACAATCTTCTCTCTACTGATCTTTCCTGCTCTGCCATCTCAAATTGCAAATTAAAAATTCAATAACCCAGATGTATTTATATTACATTACAACATTTTTAAACTTAAGAAAACAAAAATTAAACCACTGTTTTGCTGGACTTTGATGAAGGATAAACTTGGCCTAAACATTGCCTTTGGAGCAGGTTTTTTGTTGTTGTCGTTTGTCTAATTTTGTTTTTTAAGACTTACTATGTGCTGGTATTATATAAACACCTTTATGTTACCACATTATTTTATTTGTAACTGGAAAGCTGCAGGAATCAGGAGGCAGAAAACGTCTGGGATGAGAAATGCTATGAAGAGGACTCAGGTGTCAGCAGGGCACTGGGCATGTGCACAGTGTTCAAATTCTGCTCCTGTAGGACAGGGCTGGTACATCACAATATTGCTGTGTCCACACCTGTGCAACAATCTGGCCTGGCATGTTTCAGTCCCTTAGATGCCATATGGAATAACCTGCTCTTGGTTAAAAATACAGAAATATAAAAAGGAAAGTAGACTTTACTAAACTGTGTGATGTGCCTGCAGAACTCACCATAAGAAAGCGTTTCAAGATACAAAGTAAAGTTATATTTTCCTGGATTTTGCATGTTACAGACAACATGTTGAAACTACTAGATAGGATGTTCCATGAGCCATTTAGAGTAGGTCTTCCATGGTTCGAATAATAACCACTGTTTTCTAAATCAGTGCAGGGTTTACAACTGGTATGACCTCTTACCAGCCTTGCTTTTGTTTATGGTCATTAATTTTTTATTATCATCACCTAACTTTTTCTTTTTTTTTTTTTTACTTTTTTGGTTTTTGGCATAAAAGAAAACACAGAGGACAAGAAAATAACATCATAACTAACAATCACAAATTTCCTAATTTTTATATTCATTCATCTTACCTGGTATGGCAAATTCATTTCTCCTTCTGCCTAGAAAATTCAGGACATGCTTAGAGTGAACACATACAATAAAGATACTAATCCTGTGGTAGATTTCTCAAGTAATACTTCTGTTTATAATGAAAGCTTATTTCACTGAAACTGATGAGGTATTTCTTTATATGGACAAAGAGAAAGCCAAAACTTAACTCATGAAATTATATGTTGTCTATAATAAGAAAGGTTTAGAATTCCCTAATCTCAGGATTTATCAAATTATATGTAATGTATTGCAGATGCTACAATTAATCTTCAAAAAAACATATGGAAGAGTTCTGTCTTCTCCAAATCTGTCTGTTGGTGTCCTTTCAGTTACAGCTGAGCTGCTTTGGGTCCATGTATATATTTTCAGTTACATGTTTTTGAAGGTCACTTATTTATTGATTATTCATAGTTAATTTTATCTTTTGATCAGTAAATGGGGGAAAGCTATGTAATTATCAGGACAGAATTATTGTCAGACCAACTATTTTATAATCATTGACTGGTTTTAAAGGCCATAAAATATAAATAATGTTGCATTTTTTACTATTGCTCTAAATACAGTATATGCAATATATGTATATAAAATAGTTCTTGCCTCAAAGTGATTAAAATTATATTAAATAGTTACTTTTGCCTTCTAATTCAGGCTCTGTTCATAATCTTTTGGCAAGGGCCTGAGCCCTAGACATATCAAGATTTAACCAGCTCTTCACTGCAGACCACTGACTATTGCAAAACTGTATGTTTGGGTGCTATGCTTTCTTACAAGATCCTAAACTGTGAACCGAGCACCTTTGACAGTATAGAGGAAATGGCACCTAAAAACCTATCACACTGTCTGGGAATCTGCTTAAAAGAGCCACCAGGAAATGCTGAGGAGGGAGATGATGGGGTCCACCTTTCATGAAGAGTAAAATGAGTAAAGCTTGAGTACTGTGTTCAGTTTGGGGCGCCACAGTATAGGAGGGACATAGAAATGCTGGAGTGTGTCCAGAGAAGGGCAATGGAGCTGGTGAGGGGTCTAGAGAACAAGTCTTATGAGGAGTGGCTGAGGGAACTGGGGTTGTATTGTCTGGAGAAGAGGAGGCTGAGGAGAGACCTTATTGCTCTCCACAACTACTGCAAAGGAGGTTGTAGCGAGTGGGGGTCGGTCTCTTCTCCCAAGTAACAAGCGACAGGACAAGAGGAAATGGCCTCAAGTTGTGCCAGGGGAGGTTTAGGTTGGATATTAGGAAAATCTTGTTCACAGAAAGGGTTGTCAAGCATTGAAACAGGCTGCCCAGGGAAGTGGTGGAATTGCCATCCCTGGAGGTACTTAAAAAGAAGGGTAGATGTGGTGCTTAGGGATATAGTTTAGTGGTGGTTTTGGCAGTGTTAGGTTGACAGTTGGACTTGATGATCTTAAAGGTCTCTTCCAACCTAAGTGACTCTGATTCTGTGGAACATCATCTTGCGCTCGTTAATTTTCTGATGTAGTCAGTCAGCAGCCTTTGGCACATGCTGTAGTTGGAGGAAAAAGTATCTTTTGCTTATTGGTTAAATCATTCACCAAGGTTTGAGGAAAATCATTTGCTTGAAGGGAACCATGTTTCCTGCTGCCAGAAAGCATCCCAGCAACTGGGGTGAAGCGCTGCAGTTGGGGCTGTCCCAGCAGTGCTGCCAGCAGAGCCCTCCTTTGCCTAAAGCACCAAAGGTGCCTGTAAAGGGAGAGCATCGTGGCCTTCACAGAACCTGGGCCCCCCCTCTGCTCTGAATATCTTGAGTATTTTCATGTAAATGCCAAGATTTGTGGTTTGTATAATTTCTGTTTTATTCTGCAGACATTTTGGTGACTCCTCTGAAATCCTGAGCCTAGGGCAAGGTGTCAGAGAAAGCCAAAGAAAGGGCTGTGTGCTACTCCCCCTCTTTACATTTTTTTGGGGTTTGGGGGAGGCAGCTTTGTGTGTTTTTTAAGAGGAGTTGTAGGTTTGGGGTTTTTGGTTTGGGTTTTTTTTTTGCCCCTTTAGGGCATCATTTCGAATTAAGTAGCACATAATCAAAGTTATTGAATTCTGGGTAGTGTCTCTATAACTCAGTGTTATGAAGAAAAAGTTCAGTCAAGCATGGTTTTAATAACTGCAGACTGATGCCAAAATATTAATGGGTTTAAAGGATTTCATCCTCTCAGGTCTTTGGGAGAGTAATTTAAATTTTTTATTTTTCCTTGGGTATTTTTTTCTTTTTCAAAGCTTTTCATTTTTAATATCAATTTGTTTCCTACTTCTGATACATTTGAAAGGGTTTTATGCTTTGTCAGCTCTCAGTAAAAACAAAAGTTTTTTCAAATGACCTGATTATCCTGATACAACATTGTTCCTACAGGGAAGGAAGTGGAGTGGCAGTGACAGCAGCATAACAACTGAAAGAAGGGAGAGACAGGGCTGAAAGATGTAGACTAAAATCCTTACAATTAAGGCTGCATGATAATTGAGGTTTAATTTTTTCAATAAGTATGTCTATGCCTAACTTGAAATCTCAGTAAATGGGATGGAAATTTTCTTTAAGGAACGGTCAATATTTCACTTATTTGGCTTCCCCAAAAAGTCTCTTGGTTCTGCAGAGTTTTAAGATTGATACTTTTGCATGTTGAATCTCCAGGGAGCGTTGCAGCATCTCCTTGCCACCCGCCTGTGGCAGAAGGGCTTTCGCTCATGCCTGAGGGAGATTTCTTTGCGTTGTGGCCCTTGACCTCATCAGTCATGGACACTCATGGCTTGGTGGGAAATGCATCTTTTTTCTGAGCAGCCTAGGTTTACTCCCAGTTGCAAGGATTTTGTCTGCAGAGTATTTATTGGTGTTCCCTTCTTCTTGAGAAAAAGTGTGCCTCCCACCATGCAGTTTAGCTTGCGGCCACTCTCTATACATTCCACCAAAAATTGTACTGTCCGCAGAAAATCAAAGGCTCCTTCTTAATTGCCGTAGGTAGCTTGTAAATGTGGTGAGGGTGTCCCCACCCCGGAGCTGCTCTACCCCAGAAGCTATCCTCAACATAGCAGGGGAACAGAGGCAGGACCTCTGTCCCTGCCCCTGGGCTGCCCCTGTGCTGGGGTCCCTGCTCTCGCATTGGCCCTACCATTTGCAAGACCTCGGGAGGCTGCTAGGGGCTGACCAGGCTGGTCCCTCCAGACCTGAGGGGTGGGGGCCTGCAGCAACCTACATTCTGATTAAATTGCTCCGGAATTTGGGCTACATCTGCTCTATTCCCTCCCTGAAAGTGCAGTCCATCTCCTCTCCCATACCTGTGTTTCTTAAAGACCCTTCTTGGTCCTTTCACACAGGAGTGAATATGAATACAGCTGTGCTTGTGGTATTTCCTCTTCCACCTTCTTGGGCTCCCTAAACTGGGTTATAAAATCAGGAGCTTCCCTTTTCCACGACATTGTCTCTAAATTTACATTTTTAATATGTTCCAAAGTAACAATTTTTTTTTTTTTTAATTTAAGTGACTTCTGGTTACTCATTGTATTTTCATGACTGACAGAGCATTTTATGAATCACAGGCCATAAAATGTGCATAATGTGCAAGAACTACCTAAGCTGCCCTAAAACCATCCATGACATACTGATGTTTTAGGTATCAGGTTGGGAACTTAGAGTGCTTTTCCCAAGGTAGCTTTGTCCTGCACTTTCAACTTTAGGAACATGTAACATTATGTGCTCAGAGACCCCATTTCAGCTTCAAGAAAACACAGTTTTTACAATCCCTCTGTATTCAACTCTTCTGTGTGAGGCTGTGAACCATTTTTCCCTGATTTACAGCTGAGTGGTCAAATCTTTTAGGATAAACTATGTTTATTGCCAACTTCCAAAAGTAAGCTGGGAATCATTTTATGTTCAAATAAAGATAGTGCAGTGATTAGTTTCCAGCTCACTCTTCTGGTTCACGGACAATAGTGCTGGTACAATGACAGAGCTAAAGTATGTGGCTAGTGACTTGAACAACAGCAAGCCCTCAGTTGCCTTTATTTACATGAATTATAGCTGCTGTGCAGCCACGCTAGAAATTTATATTCTGAAGTTAGAGAAAGCTGACAGACCAAGTGATCTGCTGCCAAAGAGAAGTCCCATTTCTGCTTCCCTATTTCCAAGATTCAAAGCAATGTGACATAATTTGTCCCCTGTCTTATTTCTAAAGGTAGAGATAGATTTCCCTTGCACAGGAGATATCACAGAGCACAGCAATAAACTAGTGTGTCACCATTTCTTTTTTATGCTTCAGAAAGAATGAAGCATCCTTTGCTCCCGATAAATCCTGATTGCTGGGGCTTGAATGAATGAGTGAAGCTCTAGGCTGAGTGCAGATTTGGGCTTTCACTGAGGACCATTAGTGTTGTCACTGCACAGATTCCAGAGGCAAACATAGGTTTACACGTGAATACAGAATAAAAGTGATGGTACCTCCATCACACGTGACTGTGTCACTCAATTCAAATTATTCATATGTTTCTCGGAATGTGTGTAATTCTTCAGTCTCTTGGGTCTGATTTGGAGCCTGATTCGTATATGGAAAATCTGTGGGAAAATTTAAATTGTCTTCATTTTTTATTTAAAAGAAAACTTAGTGCCAAAACAGAATTTGGTTGATAAGTATCTGCAGAACCACTGCATGTTTTAAGATTACTAATGCAAAATACTGAAGATTCCACAGCAGAGACAGTATTGGCCAGATTTCTCAGCAGAGACCATGGGAAGATATTCCTTCTTCATTTTGTCTCTCTGCCAAGGAAGTGATGCAGATCATCTTTTTACCACACAGAACTCAAAAGTTGTATGCTGTTGCTTTGTTGTCACAAGAAGTGTACCTGCGTGTGTGTATAGGTAATTATGATTCGTTAGTACCAGCCCTACCATTTTGTGTCATTGGCTAGCAAAGTTTCCAGAAATGAACATTATTTTAGTCTTCAATGCATTGTAAAAGCAATAGTACCCATGTTTGATGCATGTGCTTATGCAGGTTGGGTTTATAGTTATATTCAGGTTGAGAGAAGGAAGTTTAGTCTTTCATGACCTCCTGGCTGTTCCAGAAAGAGCCTACTTAAACACTTTACCATGGTATTTGCTCTGTTCTGAATTTGTTCCTTATACTTGGCAGAGAGATCACTTGTTAAATAAAAAGGTAAATGTATCTATTTATCCCTAACCACTGTTGTGTTTTGGGCTGGAGTGACCCAATCATGGGGAACGACAGATGATCTTCCCCACCTCTCTTTTCAAAGGGAGGAGGAATAGAGAGAGGAGAGACAAATTTAGAAGGAACTAAACAACTTTAATGAAATATTAACAATAAAATAAAAAGAAAATAATGAAATATATACAGTCCCAGACTGGACTCAGTGATGGACAGGAACTAGATTCTGGATCTAGATTCAGGATCGGGATCAAAGGCAGACAAAACGGACAGAGTCCTCCTCAGATGCCAGCCTTTGAAGGAAGAGGGCTGACGCGTTGATCCCTCAGCTTCTATCCTGAGCATGATGCAGATGGGAGGGAATACCCTGTGGGTCAGTTTTGGGTCATCTGTCCTGCCTGCTTCTCCCCACAGGTGCAACCCCTCTACGCTTTTCCCCTTCCAACCCTCCACCAGGTCACATAACAAAGCTGGCTGCCCTTGGGTGTTATAGCAATGAGTATAAGCAAGGACCTCTCTGTGTACCATTCCTTGGCATCAACTATAAACAATCAGGTCTCATCACTCTGAGAGTGAACAGTTTTCTGCAAAACATGCTGTTAATTTCAACAGTTAGAAGACGCCTAGTTAAAAAGTAAACTTACTAAACAAAATTGGTCCTGTTTTACCTCAAACCTGGATGACCACTGGCATTAGCAGTGCTACAAGTGGTAATAACGAGCAATGATAGAACCACTTGTGCCTCGGCATCAATGCCAGGATAATCTTTATTTTACTGCTGCACCTTAGCAGTTACACAAGAATTCAAGTCCTCTCAACTTACACAAACATGGCAGATGATTTAGCTGCATCACAGTGTATATTATATGCTAAACTTTGTTTCTCATGAGATAATGGCAAAATGTTTATTTTTATTCATATTATATTTCCATAAATGTTGGCACTCAAATCCTATGGTGGTATATCCAAAAGCTTTGTTTTAATTTTTTTAAACACTGGTGATCATAACTTCTTTTTTAAAACTTCTTTTTCTGTGGCTACTTTTTTTCTTACTTAAAGTTAGTGCAGTTGATATAACCTGAAAAATGACCATTGTCTCACTGTTGTTGATTGTTGCGACAGGATATGAAAGTAATACTAGCTATCTTTTCCTCTAGTGCAGTATTAATGGATCCTAAAATGCAAACCTCTTCCAAATGAAATAGCTGATGCAAAATGCTACAGCTCAAAAAGGGACACTGTCCAAAATGTCAAAGCAGGCATGACTACATCTAGAAGCAGAAGCCTCGTGACTTTGCAGGAAGGTGCAGAAGACAGGACTGCCTGCTTTTGTTGATAATATACATACTTCTGGCAAAATAAAACTTGAGGTTCTACTGGATCCATCTGCTCTTGATCCAGAGGTTTTGCTGAGTCTCCAGGAGACACAAGTGGGCACGGATGGAATTTCCTGTGGGTTGTCCTGTTTTCACTCTTCTGAGAAATCTCAATGTTTGTTCATTAAAGATTGCTGTGGTTTTCACTGATCTATAGGCTAAATTGATGAAGGTGGGTTTTAGGGTCCTTTTTTCATGGACTGTGTTTTCATGATTTTGGTGAATTTAATAGGCAGGAAAATAGCAGAGTAAATAGATTTTCTTTTCATATGGAGAATTTAAAGTCCATTTGGGAGATTACTCTCTTGAGAGAAATTTTGGGAAGTTAAGCCAATCCTTTCATAATAATTTGAACTACATTTGCATGAGCATTATACTTTTACAGAACTGTTCAAAGGAGAATTCTGGATATTTTAAATTTCGTAGTATTCATCTATATGTCACAAGCACTAATACTACATTTCATATACTAGTAAAGATAATAATTATAGCGCACTCAGTTCATGGCTTGTTCCTCAATTGTCCTTTTGGTCATATAATATTTGCCATTTCTCTAACACATAGCTATCTGTACGCAGTCTCTAAACTAGATATGAAGTAAGCTGATTTATATCAAGCCACTGGGTAATTCAGATCACTTCATCTGACAATTTTAGTACTGTGCCATGGCAGCTGACCTACGTAAGCCAGGGTTTCCTCTATCACTAACATACTGAAAAATGTCTCGGAGCATCTTTTAGCACATGTCTGTTAAAAGTAAGAGAGGGAAACACTTGTTTTCTGTGTATTAAAAAACATAATAACTGTTCTATGGAATTAGGGGATGAGCTCTGTTTTCATTCTGGGTTTGTCAAGGCTTTGAAGGAAGCAGCCGTGTGGGCCTGTCGTGACATCAAATTGTGTTTGTGTAGAAAACATGTTATTGTCATTGAACTGTTTTTCTTCAATCCAGAAGGAAATTTGTGACAGGTTCTTCCTGAAGTCTGTTACACTACTGTGGATATAATATTTCAGTAGGACAAAACTATGAATTCCCTATATTAAGGGGTTTTGTCTGTACATCAGCTGTCTTAAGAGCAGCAGGGCTCAGTATGTTCTCGGTGCTTTTGTTTTAGCTCAAAGACCAGCATTTTCTCTTACTGTGAGTGCTGAAACAAGGCAGTATGCTTTTTTTATAATATTTATTGTTGCATGAGGAGTAGATAATCCTCAATTCAAGCAGATAAGCCTGAAAAGGATTTCAGCTGATTGTCTTTAGCAAAAAATCTTTTCTCCACCTGTTTTCTTTTTTGTTCTTGGTGGGTTTTTTTAATAAGCAGTTCGTACTATCAGTACAATAGGAGGATATTTTTTGTCTAGCACGACAGACATTCTGTCTGGCTGACCCATCAGTTTGGTGTAAGATACAGCAAGAAAAATAATAAATTCTCATTAAGGCAACGATGTGATTATGAATCATTCTCATCCTGTGAAAAAATAACATCCTCTGTAGGATCATCATTTCATAAGCAAAACTAGATTGTAGAAAACTGCTCCAGCAGAAATGTATCCTCTTAAATAGGCATTGCATCACCCAGGAAACTCACAATGGCAATCCTTTCCAGTCAGAGACTAAGGTAGTCAGTTAATCAACTGGCTGTTGCATTAGAGATCTCCTTATCATATGCCTTGCCAAGGATTTTAGTCAAGAATAGGTTTCATAACATACATTGTGTAAATGATTGCTCTTCTTGTGATGCTCCTCTCTCAGGAAAAAAGGCACTAGTTTCTACAACAAGACTGAGACCACTTTGTTTTACACATTCTTTGGTTTACAGATTTTAATAATGATCTCATTCTGAGGTCATTAGAGCCTTTAGCTCTTGGTCTTTTCTGAGTAGCCTTCTGAAAGAATAAGATGGAGGCTAAAACATTTTCTTCTACCCAAGAGCAAGTTTGCTGCACAGTTCAGCAAGGAGAAAGTGTAGGTGGTACTGAAACTGCCAGCTCACTACCCCGACCATCACAGTGATTGTTTACAGTGCCTGATGGTCTTTTCTTTTAAAACTTGTATTTTAGGCCAAGCATTCTTAGGGACTCACTTTTTTAAAACATATTTTCACTTTTCCCTGTTATGAAGATATGCCGTATTAAGCTCTTTTATAAAGGTTTTCAGAGACTCCAAATTTTCCTTTTATTTACCTCTGTTAAAGCATAGGCAGAAATCTCTGGTGAACGCAGATTAAGACAGACTTTTACATTAGGAGCATTATAAGGGACATTGAGTAATGCCTTTTGTGCTGATATGATTTTGTTAGATGAGTAAAACTAAGGAGAGGAGAGAGAAAGCCAAATTCATATCAAGTCAGAAACAGTAATACTGAAGGGAATTGTTCTATGCATTGCATATTAAAAGAATAAATGATTTTTCATATAGAGAGCACTGCACATTGTAATTTTTATAACTCCCACTTACTGAGTAGTGCTTTTCCGTTTGTTGTAAAGATTTAATGTTCTAAATAGTGGTATTGGGGAGAAGATGAATAAAGGTCCTTCTGCAAAGTATTTCATTTGAGGAAGGCAAAAAGAAAGGAAACATGTTTGGTGATTTGGTTGGGGGGTTTTCCTCCTCATTAGATGTTTGCAGATGAAATTACATTACTGGAGTAAACTATTTTAAAAAAAAAACATGAGTGCAGTTCCTTCCCTATACACCAAGGGAGTGATCTTCTGGGGGTTTTTTTGCTGCAGAAGCTAAGCAAGATACCTGCTGTCAGGACCAAATCACCAAACAGTACTTGAATTCAACTACTTTGTTTCAAAACCAGCACCTACCCTCCACTCTGGGTAGCATATGATGCATATGCTCATGCAGTAAGCTGGTCAGGAAATGCAAATTCTAATCATATTTTTTCCTCCCTCACTGGAAAAATTGATGATGTGCATTCTCTAATATTAAAAAAAGTATGGTCACAAGGAAGCACAGCTCAGAGCCTCTTTATCATATTGCCTATGAACAGCCAAAATAATGACCCTAGGAATTCTTGCAAGCATCCCATCGATCTCAACAACAGAAAATGCAGTTGTGTCAGTAGCCTGGCTGCCCTGCCCATTGAATCCTCTTGATATTTCTATATCTGAGCCAAGATTTGGAAGGAAGATGAAACAGGAGAACAGAGAGGACAGGATGTTCCTGTCTCTGTAGCCTGCTAGAATATGGCTAAAAGAGTCTTCCAGATGATACAATATTATCAAAATACCTAGAAAATAAAATTGCCTAAACTCTTGAGCTCATGTGCTTTGGAGAAGCCCAGTGCAGTAACACAACATCTAGGTTCTGCTGCTCCATTTGTTTGTTCTCGTACTCTCAGTGAAGCCTGGGGACCTGCAGTTTTACAGAAATTCTTGAATATCCTCATGACTTGAGCTGAAAGACAGATCAGAGCTTCCTAGACCCCATCTCAATTCCTCTTTAGTGGTGCTGAGCTTGGCTCTAAGTGTATGCTCGCTTGGGACTGTTTGTTTTCGCATCCTTCTCTGAAGTTTCTCCCACTGGTTACCTCTCACAGCTTACTATTCCTGCTAATTAGGTGACGATTTAATAATTGATTTGTAGGTGTTTGCTAATTAAAATTAATCATGAATGCACACTTGTGATTTTATCTCATTTCAAAGGAGTGTGATCACAGTCAATGAAAAGAGGGCAGGAAGGAATGATTCAATGTGTGTGCATAATTTTCTTGAAAACCATGTAAATTCTTTTCAGTTTTTTTAAATGCCGTACATTCATCTAGCAGTTGAGCTGAAAGTGCTGCCAGTAACTGAACAGAGAATTGATTATTTAAGCTAATGAAAATACTACCTGAATGGCTAAAAGCTAAGGACAGGGAATCCTTCAGGAGTATCAAGCACATGTAATGCAACCTGTGGTGACATAAGTGAGAGCTGGGCTGTTAAAAAATTGTCAGCATCAACCTCCGTACTTATATTTCTGTACCTGTATTTATTCTTCATTCTCCCACCTACAGTTTATCCTGTAGGTGTAAAACATTGGAGAGTTTTAGTCTAATGTTAGTCTGTAAGTGTCTGTGGATGTCCTCTCCTGAGCTAAGTGTTAGCTGGTGAATACATCAAAGGTCGGTTTTGCAAGTCGTGCACTGAGAGAGCAGTGAATATAACCAAAGTGGATGTCTTCCTTGTCTGTATGCCAGTGAATTTGAACTCTTTCTTTATGTGGGATTCTAGACCATTGTATTTGCATGTAAGTCTTGCTCCGTATAATTCCTGGCACAATTATCGGTGAACTTTGATTAACAATATATTTGTCAATGCCTTTTAGTCTCCCCTGGACTTTCCTAACAATGGAACTCTCCTGCTGGTCTTCTGGCAATAAAAAGGATAAAGTATATACAAGTATTTCTTTCTTTTCCCTGCATATCAGGGCAAGATGAAATCCCTTTGATAACAGGGATTAAATTGGTTTGGAACTGCAAAAAATTCATCTTCATGTAAGGAAATGTGGGCTTTGCAGTTACCCTGTGGACATGCTGTGTATAGCAGTGCCGAGGCGGAGAGAGCTGCAATGAGGCTGTGAGTGTAAAGGGACTGTGAGCTGGTGAAAATGCAGAGCTGCAGCTGGGGAGGCCACCTTGTTATCTCCTGACCTGGAACACAGGTCATAAGTTATTTCCCTGTTCTAAAGGAAATAAAGGGGTAAGGAGGTTCACTTTCACTTCCCACCTCCGAAATGGGCTGGCAGCCAGCCAGACACAAGTATAGCATGGGAAACGGCTTGCATGCAAGTGAGCAGCTGTGGATTAGCTTCTCAGACGTGAAGGGGGCCTGAAGTGCAGTTAGCACCTTTGCTATGCTCCCGCCACATTTGCTGCATGTCCTGCTTTTCTCACCCCTGGGTGCCCAGTGCCGAACTGGGTGCTGCTTTCTCACTGCCTGGGAGCTGTCAAGAAGTGTTTGTAAGAGGTGTTTCATTTGAAACTGAAGTGTGCTAAAGTGCTTCAGAGAGCTCAACTTCAGCGATGGCAGTGAAAGTGCTTTGCTGAGCAGTATCTTACAAATTGCAGGTATGCATCACAGGTCCATTTGTTTTCCAGAGGTTTTGGGTTTGGGATTCCTCCCCCCCCCTTTTCTTACAGCTCTCAGTAACACATGATTAGATTCATTCACCTGTTTGTACAGTTTACGTTCACTAATGGCAGCTCTGCCCTGGCTCTGTGCTGGGCTGCTGTTGTAGGGCAGGAGTCAGGGTTCGTGATCATCTTTGGTTCGCACCAGCTTTATGTTGTGGAGCTGCTTCAAGGATGAGTAAAAACGTGAAAGTAATGGTATATAGGCTTTACGTACGGGATGCGTTGAAGGAGCAGGAGGGTAATGAGTGAGCTTAATTCTGTGAAATTGCCAGAGGCGGCTGCATCCGTGGCTGCAGCTAATCCATTGTAAAATGTCTGAGCTGCTCCTCTAGCAGGTCTGTTTAGATGCCTACCTCGAGCTAATTTTCCCTAAATATATTGAAAGAATAGCTCGAAGAGGAGAGAGGAGGGAGATGGGAAGAATAGGAAGAGGTTTTTCAAATTGGTTTCTGCTACGTCTGTGATGAGGAGTTGCTCTGTGCCACTTTGGTGATGCGGAACAGCCATAAAGCTGGTTTAACAACATGGTTTTTCTGGATTTACTGCTTCACCAGAGCAGTATGAAACAACTGGAGTGTAATGATGAATCAGTCCTGTTTATTTAATTTTGTTTTGCACACTTGAGCTTTACAGCAACATTATTAATGGGTAAAACTCAAGAAACATTGGTCTTTGTTTATAGCAGAAGCTGAAATAATTGGAGAAAAAAGATGTTTTCCTCTGATCTTCTTCAACTCTTTCAATTAAACCACATTTGAATTTTGAATCTCTTGAGACTCATTCCTCATTATCTTTTCTCAGGGTTGTGTGTGTGTGTGTCATTTCCCCAGAGCTGAACTCCCTAAGGCTAAGAGTCACTTTACATATTCCTCAAATACGAGGCAATAAAGAACAAATGCATTGAACAAATAGAAAGGAAGAACAATGCAGTAAAAGTAGAGTCATCACCATGTGTGATTACAATTATTGCTTGTTGTCTTCTTTTGTATCTCTGCTTTACCTCGGATATCCTCTTACATGCTTTTCTTTTCATTGTACTTAACTGTAACTTAACTACATATTGGCCCAGTTCTTCAGCAAATAGGCTCTGACGATGATGAAGAAATTGGAGTGTAATAGTGTACGTGTTTTGAGTCCTGCCAAAGACTTTGGACTGTTTCCATTGGGTTCAAAGGTGACTTTAGCAATTTAGATCACGGAAATAAAATCTCAAAGTGTGGTGAAAATTATCAGCTGAATTCTTTAGTAGCTCCTTAGAAAGTTTTGGTTCAGTGCAGGTCTCTTGGGCTGAAGAGTTTGGCATTTTCTTTGTATTACATTTTTTGCTCCACTACTTATAGCAACAAATGCAAACAGATTGCATTTCATTAGTAGTTTTCTAAGGCAGTAGATTTACAAGCCAAAAAGTTGAAACGTGGGCTTCACATATTTGTGTTCCAATGACTTTGTCTCTACCCTCTGCCAGTTTATGGTGGTTATGTTTATTCATTTTCAGCCAGCTCTAAAGGAATTATTTAGGATCATAAGCACCTAAACTGAAATGCAAGGAAATTTAGTAAATATTTCTCATAATACATCGAGTATTTTTCCCCTATAGATGTCTTCACCATCATGATGAAACTCAAGGAAGGGGGTATATTTGTCACTTCTCATAACTTACAGCCAGAGCAAGTCTCCCTTTATTGCAAAAGAAGGGTCCGCAGAGATTATCCTGCAGTGTTATGAACCATTCTCCCATCCACCAAAGAGAACTCGACGTACATCTGTCTCGCAAGGTCTGTCTGCAGAACATAGCTGCCAGCTCAGGGACTCTTGTGTGGCGGCTGCTGTATTCCAATGCACTGTGCTCCAGGACGCACACAATGACTGATACACAGTGTTCGCAGGGGGAGCAGCGTAGAAGTCACATAGGTCAAGAAAAGACATATATTCTCTGCCTGAAATCAAATCACACTGGTTTTTCTCTTCCAAAACAGCTAAAGAAAGTTGTACACTGTTTATTTACCTGTGGATTTTTAAAATGTGATTTTAGGTGAAGTGCAGCATAGCCACATCGCAAATATATTGAACTTCAGTTGAAACTCGGATTTCATGGCTTTTGGTGTCTGTGGTTATCCACTTAGTTATTAAGAGCAAATTCTAATGGGAAATAAGCCCATTATTACATTCTGACACTGAAAACAGTAATTCCATTGCTTCATTAAGCAGGTACCAATAAGTTCTATTCCCCATCTGAAATATTTTTCCTAAGTCATATTATTGCAAACTTCTGAAATAAATCCACCCAGCAAATCTGATTTTTCTTCAAGCTGCCAGTGAATAAACACACCTGGAGAGACATTCTACTACCACTCCTTTTTTACCAGGTTCTGCCACTTACAATGTCATTAAAGTTAGTTTTAAAGAATGCATCATTTTGACTCATCAGAGAAAAGACACCCTCGACGACTTTAGAAGAATCTGTGCAAATTTTAGAATTTGTGTGTGTGTGTAGCTGCCTTGCAATTTCATGTCATCTTCTGCAAAGTTAGTGGTCATCGAAGAAAGTGGTAAACTTTCATAGTAAAGTTTATCAGTTTGTACCGGTGGACACTAAAAGTTAACTTTCTTGGAGTAGAAAAGTTTAGCTCAGTTTAACTTGCTTCTAAGCAATGGGTTTCTTGTTTGCTTAAAGGAAATTAAGGAGGCTTTAGAGATATCCAGGGTAGGTTTTGCAACTTCTTTCTTTGAAGCTGGCACATCGCTTTTTATTTTCCTTTCAGTTCCCCCCCGAGCGAATCTGCCCTGCCTCTGGGCTCTTGGCATCAGCCTTCTCCGCGTTGTGCATCCCCAGGAGCGGCTGCTTCCGGGCTCACCTCCAGCAGTGCTGCCCGCATCCCTCCCGGCTCTGCCCGCGGGGGGCTTGGCACCCACGTTTCCCAGGGTCTCAGCGGCATGGTTTGGGGGATGCTGTGAAGGCGAGGGCTTTGCACAGCTGCCTCCAGCACTGCCAGGCCGTCGTGCTGGCAAGGAGGATGGTGTGTGACTGCTTTGAGGCTGAGCGCGTGCAACTGGATTTTAAACAAAATCCTTTCAGCCCGAGGATCACTGACACGAAGCCTTCCAGGTTTGCTTTAGAGCCAGGTTTGAGCGTGTGGGTGGAATTTTTAAGCATTTTTATTCGATAGGGCTGCAGCTTCCAGGTACAGAAAGCACCCGTTCGTTGACAGCTCCTGCGTTCCTTCACGGGGAAGCGGCTGGCCCGCTTGGGAGAGCTGTGCTGGCGGGTGGCCGCAGAGGCATGAGCCTGCGCCGGGGCTTTCACCCGGGCTGTCAAAACGCTTTGAAATCAGGTGTTCACTCAGCAGCTCCGAGACATGTGTGGAATTGGCATAAAGCTGCCCTAGTATTTCCTTCTCTGTGTGAGGTAAAGCACCCAGTGCTAGAAAGTGAAATCCAAGCTCTTCACCAGTGCAGGGAAGTGTCCTGATCTGCTAAGCCAATACAGAGCAGCTGGGTTTGCAGTAAGCAGAGATAATTAGGGCAGCGGCAGCTTGTTTATTGTTTTTATTTTTGTTTTCAATTCTAGCTCCCCAGGGGCCTGCTTCGAAACCTGGTGAAGTCCCTTGAAGGCTCCATGGGTTTAGGCTGGAGTAAAATGAGCAATATCTTGCTTTTCAGTTCTGGAGGAGTGAGTGCCAAAATACACCTTTTAAAAAGATGACTTTTTGAAGTTGAAAAGTTGCCTGCTTTCTCGTGTATGACACTTTCAGCTTGCTCTGGTATTGTGAATTGCTTACATTTCCTCAGGTAAAAGTGAAGTTTTTTTTCTTTCTTCCTTAATACTATTGCAGGACTTAAACTGTAAACTATAAGATGACTTTGGTAGTTCATTCAGTTTGTGGCTTCTCATTGACAGGATCACAGAGACTTTATTTCTTATTTGGAGTCAAAGTTGTCACAGGTGTTACCAGGCTTAAGGTCTCTCAAACTACAGAAGCAGTAATAAATTTGCTGAACAACTCCACAGATTTCATAAATAGAGCAGGAACAACCCAATAAAATGATATTGTGCTATTTTCTGTGAAAATGTGCTTGCTTTTTTTTAAACCCTTGATAATACTTTTATTCAAGAGTTTGAGCCCAAGAACATTCTTTGAACACAGCTATAATTGCTTATGAATATTCCAGTTATGGAGAAGGCAGTGGTAAATCATCTTGTCTTCATAGAGAAAGAGGAATGTCGTTGTGTGATGAAGACTGTGGGTGGGTAATCAGGACTGTAGAATCTGAAATACTCATTTTTGCCATTGACTTTCTGTACAACTTTCAGCAGTCATTGGTACTTTTCTTGATTCATTTTTTCTAAATATGTTGATAATAGAAACAGTTAACTTAGAGGGATACTCAATATTTGCGAAATGCTTTTCAGCTCTTAGCAGAACAATGCAAAGATAAAATTAATTTATTAACTTAATTATTAATTTTCTTCTTTTACTTGCAGAATTTTAAAATTAAAAGAAAGTTATTTGTCAATGGTTTCTTGATACAGAATTGTTAATAAAGATATTTGAATGGTCTTACAAGAATGCAGATACTGATATAACAAAAAGTAACATAGCTTTTTGTTTTATTTGTTAAGTTCTGGATTCTTCCTTCTTTTCTAACAGCCCATTTTGGTTACTATTGAAGTAGGACTAAACTTAATTCAGTTATCCAGTGCCTTCAATATAGAGTTCAATAATACCCAAATTAGAACAGCAGAAATTTTGGGGGCTTTAAGTAAATTATTAAAAAATAATTGAATACTCTCTGACAAAAGGAGTTTTGAAAAAGGTTTTTGGGTTTTGGCAATTGCCTCTTTGTTTTCCTCAGTTAAATATGATTGGATGTATCTTACATTTCAGTAGGTTTAGCTGGATTTTGTGCTTCTTTAACTTATTTATAAAGGTTCAAATGGAAACACAGAATCTAAGCAGTGTTGATAAGAAAGAAAAATTACACATAATATCCACAGTAAACATATCAGAACTACAAAGCAGTGAAATACAGATGAAAAAGACACCTTTGTTCTTTGGGTTTTTTTTAATGTAAGCTGTGTGACAGTTGCCAGTTGAGAGGAAGAAAGACTAAAGAGCATTGGTAGTTAGTAGAGATTGGTAGTTAGGTCGCTCTTATTTGGGATATCCTGACCTTCTACCAGGAGAAAGAGATGGAGCAGAATAAAAAGCCCATACACAACCCAGTTAGGGTGACCCTGAGTCCAGTGCATAAACACCCCCCTCCAAGCAATTTGTGTTCTTCATTTCTTTCCATCTTCTTTTTTCATCTTTTTATAATTGTAAGGTTGATGCAATCAATATTTATTCTATACCTTTTCTAAGATAGAAGTGGTTTTAATTAATGCTACAGAGATTAATTCAGGAGCTTCCAGTTCTGAAACTATTGTCTATAAAAATGTGAGGCTCACTTGATATTCAGAAGAGTACAGGGTGGAATTTTTACTAGCTACTTCTCTCTGTTACGCGTAGCCAGTGAGGAAAATTTTCCTTATGTTTTGTTTTCTAATCACAGTATACTTTGTGCTTGGTGTGTGGGTGTTTTGTGTGGGTTGTCTCCTCCTCTTCCACTCTCACTGCCTGAAGTTCATTGTTAGGGTCTTAAGTGAATGTAGTGCCTTAAGTGAATTCAGTTTGCCCATTGGTGTGTGACTTTATATCTTGTTTTATCAAACACCCCACAAAACCCTGATGATGTAATTGCAGGTGAAGCAGTGCAAACACCCTCCCAAGACACTAGCTAAATTATTAAAAGCAACACTTAAATGATGATTTAGTCTTTCTTTAGAGTAATAAAAACACTTAGGACAAGACCTGCAATATAGTTCCTACACTGAAGTAATTTTAAAACATCCTCCAAAATTTATATGACATTTTGAGAAAGGAGTGTATCTTCTGTGTCTTCAGGTGGAGTGCTACAGCTAATATCAGTCATGGTAAAACATGCAATATCATTTAGAGCTCCAGAAAGTAAAATGCCCTAGATCCTTTAGCCTGAGAGAGGAAAAAAAATCATTAATCATCTAGGAGGTTCCTTAAGATACAGAAGCGCACTACATTCCAAGAGTGAAATAGATGTCAATTAACCGCATTTGCTGTTTTCATGATGAATTGTTACTCACTGAATTGCACTGAAGCAGTAATAAAACATGAAAATGGTGAGATCAGTTCCAACCCCCTTTATTGTGCGTTTCCTTTGCTGTAGTCATGTATTTCAGTTGACATCCACTTGGTAAAATGAGCTGCTGCTTTCTCCTGCACCCCAAGCTGCGAGCTCGGCACCTCTTTGTGGAACAGTTTGTGAGATGAATGTAGGTTTACTATGTAAGAATTATTGATCTGTCTCCGAAAGTAGGATTTATGTCTTTGGGCTCTGTCAGACAAGAGGAGGAGATGCATCCTCAGCACTTTCACCCAAAGACAGAAGGCGCTCGCGAGGCCAGCAGTTACAGCTGGAAAGTTACGTATGGAAAGAAAATGCCAGAGCACATAGCCTGCGGTGATGGCATTTTAGCATGTAACACGCACACGGTGGCAAAAGAAATCAGTAACCATGTGCAAACCTTTATGGCAGCCCCCGAGAGGCCATGACCGTCATATCTAACTGTGCAGTGCCGATGTGTGACATCCCTAGCCCTCCCAGGGGTCTGGGCTGTTGACACAGGGAAATCATTACTGTCTTCCTCTCAGCATGGACTGGTATGCCAGATGTGCGTGCGGCAATCTTGGTGGAGAGAGGGGGTTCTTCTGTGCTCATACTCTCTAATAAAGACCATTCGTGTGAAAACTCTTTCTTCTGTGTATCAAAAAATAAAAATCTTACGCCTGAGAGTTAACCTTGTATTAACTTGTATTATGTGAAGATATACTGCCAAAATATATGGACTCAGAGACTAAGAGTTCAAATCCTATACATAAGAATTTGTAAAAAAATAACCCCTAAATTTTTATCAGACAGTGGACACACAACTTCACAAAGGTTCATGTAATGAACCACTTATGCATTCCTCTGTTGGTCATTGTTAATTGATGAAATAATGAAATAATGAAGCTATTGATACTGTTGTATTCAACAAGATCAGTGATCTTAGATGAGCATGTTTAATGATCTGCCTTCGGATTTTTTTCCAAAAAAATACTACATTACTTTTATATGCAATAAAGGGATAATATTCAATATCTCTGTATTATAATTAAAATAAAAAGTTAGAATATTTGACATCAAATAGTCACAAGAGACCCTGTTCTCCTACCCCTTATTCCTACTTCAGTTGCTGCTTTTTGCTCCTAAGCCTGTACAGTTTATGTCACAGGTAGACACCTCGATTCTTAGCAAGGTTGTGCTACTGGTAGATCTCTGCAGCAGTTAAGTATAAAGAGAATTATTAGTCAATTTCTGTATGGTGTATACATACATATATATGTATGTAGATAAACATGTATGCACTTCTAGTATTTTGCTAAGTTAAAATGCTGTTTCTATTAAAGCTTTGCATGCAGAATTGATGAGTATAGTAAAATTCACTTTTTCTTTTGTTTCACTGGAGTACAGTTAGAGATATTTTATTCTGTCGAAACTATTAATGTACAAGAAATCACTTTGACAAAAAACAAAATTGGGAAAATGTCTCCACATTATGATTTGTTTAAAAATGCCTTGATTAGCTCCTTTAGGGCAATGCAAATGACTCTGGCTCTGGTTTTAAGAACATTTCTTGGAAATAAGTTCCAAAGGAACTTATTTAGAGTGATTGAGTCAACAAAAACCCCAAATTTGGATTTCATTAGAAAAATAGAAACTGTGGGAACAACAAACAATAATGGTGCTGCCACCCTACTCACTGTGGACAGAAAAAAGTGCTTTAAGGAAAGCATGTTTCATGCTAACATAATACATATTCAATTTCCCTCATTTGATATGAAGAAAATCAGATAAATTAATGCAATCTATAAATTCCAAATTAAATCCACATGTGTAAAATAAATGTAGACAATTTATTAGTTGGACTTAGTGGGTTTTTCTCTACAAAGGGTATGAATAAACCCAGTACATAAACTTTTTTATACATAACAGATGTTATGTTGAAACTATCCCCTGCGGAGTTTGTTTCACAGTTAGATACATGACCTATTTGTCATTTTTCATATGTCATGAGTTCCTGTTGTTTAGCTCTATCAAATCAAGTGTGAGATTATGGATTTTTCCTAGCTTTGCTAGAGTCCAGTGCAGAGGACTTGCTTGTCAAACTATCCAGTGGACACCCTGGTGACATTTGGCACATGTGAAAGTGAGGGAAAGAGAAGTCAGCAGCAGAGGAATTGCAGGGAAAGCAAAATATCTCCAGTTTCAGTGAGAAGCTGTTCGAGCAAATCTTTATAACTACCCGTTTTCCTGATAGTGGGCAAAACTGTTAGGGAAAGATAAGTAAATGCACATATAGTTACATGAGTTTGCTGCAGTTTAGGTCCCTTCTCAACTTGCCTGAATCGATGCTTAAAAATCCTCTTTCACACAGACAGAACTGATACAGGTAAGAAATTAAGCACATTTTAAGCACCTCTTGTTCTCTCTCAGGGGTTTTCCTCATGTCTGTGACAGAGATGCAGACTGATAATATTTTTTCTCTAGATGAAGTCCATGCCTGTGACCCAGTTTTGCCCACCTGCAGTGGAGAGCACGGTGCTGCTTGGCCCACTGATGTGATGCAAAGTTCCTCAGTGAAGTAGCCACAGGGTGTGCCCTGAGTCCCCACTGAAGGCCGGTCGGAGGAGCACTCCTTCCAATAGGTGGAAGCATCTTCTAGGCAGAAGATAAACCCATGTTGCTGGTCTGTGAGAGAAGCAATGCCTCTCAGTCCATTGGAGGGACAAATAGTGTGTCTTTTTGACCAAGTAAAAAATCCAGGTGATTATTGCAGGAGGAAGGGGCGTGGGTATTGTCAAATCTGTAATATGGAGCAGAAAATAGGAGACATGGCTACAGAAGAATTATTATGGTAGGAGGAATCAGTGGGAAGAGAACTATGTTGATAAAGCCTCTCTCTGTTACCTGACCTAGGAATGCTTGACCTCGGTCCTCAGTCCTGAAGAGGGTGTTTGTTTAGTGGCAGTTCCTCTAGTCCCACACTGATGATATAATGCTGTCAAGCCTCTCTAAAGTATTGACTTTGAAGGCAAACATTACAGAACTATAATATGTGTAAGGAGTGACGTTGAGTACCATTCATGTGTAGCCAGCCTGAGGCATTGCTAAGCCTACACAGATTTACGCACTGCAAGCACACTAGGACCTGCATCTGTTCAGGACTCCCTGCAGGTGTTCTCTGCAAAATCCCTTTTTGGAGGTTTTCCAAGAAAACAGGAACAGAGTGTCTCTCTCTTAATGCTCAGGAACTAACTTTTTAGTTTGGAGGTTAAAATTGTACCTGGTACTCCCTTCCCATAGAGATGTTTCTAGGACAGTCCTTAGAAATTTATCTGACTTCTTCCACCTGTCTCTGAAGAGTTTTATGATAGAGCCTTTATCTGTGTGTTTTCTCTTCATGTTCTTTGGACAGAATGATCCTTTTTTTGCTACAAGCTTTTTCTTTCTGAAATACGGCGATCAGCAAGTCAATGCCAGTCACTCTGAAAAGGATCATTACTTATTCATTAATTATGAATTATTCATAATTCATTACTTATTACTTAACCTTCAAAAGCAAGCAGGTCACACAACAATAGGACTTTGTGCATGTGACTTATTTACAAAAGCTGGTAAGAAAAAATAAGAATATAAGTTCCCCCCAGATTTGTTAGTTCCATATCTGACAAGAAGAAAAGACCTTTCCTGCTTTCAGGCTCACTGTATTATCCATGGTCAAGCGGACAGATTTTGCTGTCATTGCTCTAGAAGCCTTGAACTGTTCACTGTGCTTCTGGCTCCACCAGTTTCCCAAAGCTCCAAAAGGTTTAATATTCCCTCATCTCTCTGTCCTCTGCCTTGGCATTTTGTCATGGGCCGAGGAACTGTTCCTGTGTGGCTGTTGGATTGGCATTTATTATTTGCTTGGCTGCTCCTAAATCGTTTCATTGCTTTTCTTTCTCTGTCTAAAAATCTTTAACATTTAATTCCATAGCACTTTGTTTTGATTGAAAATACATAATTTATTTTCATAACTATGCAGTGTTTCCTAGATCAGCTTGACATTGCAGCCTGCCTCAATAGAAAAAGGTAGATTTGAAGACGGCAATAAAGGTATTGTTAACAAAGAATAAAGAGAGAAAGAAAGAGAGAAAAAGAAAGGAGAGAAGGAGAGGAGAGAAAAGGAAGGAAGGAAGGAAGGAAGGAAGGAGTCCTGCTATCTAGATAGGAGGTATGTCTTCTACCAAAACAGTCAGGGGAATATTAATGACAGAAGATGACTCAGCTCCAGCTATGATTTACTGAGATTGTTAAATAGCTGTATACCAGTCATATTAGAAGAATCTCCTTTAAAAAGATAAAAGGAAAAAAATGGAGGATGAACTGAAAGGGAAGGTCAGTGAAAAGAGAACCTGGGAAGTCTCATGAAAATTGCTGCAAGGAGCTGGGGTTCTCTTTGTGACTCTCAGAAAGCCAAGCATTCCTCAGCTGTGAGAGAAGTCAGTCATGTACATATGTCTTTCATTTATTTGGGTTTGTACCTAGCAGATACATCCTCATTTAAAATTCAGAAGTCAGTAAATTTCACCGAGTTATTTTTGTGATCTTGTTGATCTAAGCCACTTTAAATTAAAGAGTAAGTGGCTTTCTGAATGATGTGTAAGACATCAAGTGATAGAGGATCTGTTGCTTTTTCCAATGTTTTTCCTAGTGGATGACTATATTACATGACAATGTGTGCATTTTACGTGTTTCCAGACATTTGTTTCAGCTTCAGGTCACTAACTCCAGTGCTCTTCTTTGTCAGAATGAAGATGCTTTTAGTATTTTCTCTTTTTGATAGCACATAACTAGATTATGGATGTTTTCTTTTGAGTAAGGAAGATAAAATACAGTTTGAAAAAAAACCCCACCAACTCTCTGTTCTGCAGCTACTCTTAATTTTCTATTTCTTTTACAACATTTCCACCAGAATTGTATGTATTTGTTAATTACAAGTTCTGCCAATTTTATCTGCAGAAATAAAGTCACCTCCTCCTTATACATGTGTGTATATGTTCATATGGCTCATTAGTCTTATAACCCTGTTAGGGAAGCATTGCTCTAGGAGCATCTCTTAGTCTGCCGAACCAATAGGTCTTCTTCATATTCACTACTTTCTAGGTTGGGTACCTGCCCAGTAAATAAAGATCACCTTTAAAATAAATTGTTCTGCAGATTCTGAAAACAGAGCCCTCCAGACCAAACGCTCCCCTAGAGAAGTTCCACAGACTTCTGTGGGATTTTCTGTGGGATCAGAGATTGCCATTCATGCAGTTGTTCATAGGAACAGGCCTTGCCCTAGGAAACTGTGTCCACATGTTCTTTACTGTGAATTTGCATGCAGCCTTATGTATAATATGCCCCTTTTGCTTCTCTGCTGTGAACTCATCTGGTGACACTGAAAAGAAAAAAGCCCTTCACACTACTGTCAACATTTTTGTTAATTTTGCCTTGTCAGTTGTCATTGCTGCTTGTTAAAAAGATTTTAGGTGTGATTTTCACTGCCACCTTACTCTGTGCTTAGGGCAGAGAAAATATGTCAGTAAATATTGAACAGCAAAGCTGTATTATGACTGATAGTTATCCTAATTCTTTGAGATACGCTGGCATCAGTAAAGTAATATCTATTCAAGAACAAAGTGCCTAATTTCACTTTCTTCTGATTGCAGAGCTGATTTGATTCAATCAAAGAGTGATGGCTGGTATAATTTTTAAGGCAGGTGTCATATGTGCTTTATTTTTCAGTTCTGTGGTCCAAAATTACAAATAATTGATCTTCTGTGGCATGGTCATGTCTAAATAAAATTATGCAAGAGGACAAATACAAGAACAAAACAGTGGGTAATCTGTCTCAGATGCATCCAGCAGAACCTGTTCCCAAATGCCTCTTGACCTGCCAAGGAAGCTCCCACCAGCTCGAGGGCATCTCTGTGGGCAAATAGAGGGTTCAGAGAGTCCAGCCAGCTGTTGTAACAGGCTACCTGTGGTCTTCAGCTATCTCTGCACTTTTGGCAGGCTTGTCTGTGCCCCTCTGCTAAGACGGTATCCACTCTGAATCTCTGCCACCACCCTTCACCTCAGTTTTACTTTACATCCATCCCAAGTACTTCTGTCCTGGTCATGCTCACATACATCTCTCTGTCTTGTCTTTTCTGCTTGAGCTGCCCATTTCTTAGTGCCCCCTTCTCCCGCCTTGTCCCCTCTCAGCCTCTTGTTCTCTTTTTCCTGTTGCAAAACTAACATTTGCTGTGGTTGCATTGCTCACACTGCTCATTTTTTGTACCATTTTCCTCTCCAGTACCTATATTGTTTACCTCATCTATAAACTCTTCCGGATAGCTATGGTCTTTTTCTGTGTGTCTCTGCATAGTACACGATCCTAAAAGGCTCATCTTTTGCATGGTTTCAGGCACTACTGTAGTAAACATGTTTAATAATACTAACATGTGCCATAATGTACTTGGTTTATAACTGTACCATAAAGGAAAATTACTTCGTCACCCTTCTAGTGATTGTACTTTGTATTTTGTCTACTGTAACTGTCAATATATGTCTCCCTCTATAAAATAGTTTAATATCCTAGATTTTTCTGGGATGAAATTGAAACACTGATCTATTTCTTTTTTTTTTTTTTTTAAGCCAAGTGAGTCTAGCTAGTTTGACTCAGTGAAGTTCATCAGATTGCCCCTGAATCAGGTAGAATAGCTTGTCTGATCGTAAGAATGTTATTTAATTGTTAGTATTACTGCAGTACCCAGGAGCTTTCTTGAACAAAGCAGAATAAAAATAACAAAAATAAAAAGAAAAGAAGATAGACTGTCCCACTGGCTTACAACTGAATAGAGGAAAACAATGATAAACAACTCACTATGCTGGCACCAGATGCATGATCTATATACGTTGTCTGGGTTTTTTGGAAGTCATTATGGTAGAGGGAAATAGTAGAGGGAAACTTCAGGGAAACATTTGAAGGAGCCTAAGCAGGGGTGTTTTTATGATTTCTTTTATGCTGCCCCAAGTGTTTGAGGACTTCATCTATCAGGGTACTAGATTGGCTCCAGAAACCTTAAAAAATTATAATATTAGCCAGAAAAAAATGTTTTGTGTTCCTTCCCAAAGCACTGAAGGGCTGTGGGCTTGTACAGACCCAGTGTGATATAGCACATCTTTATGCTCAAAATTATGGTGAAATTGGGCCTGGCGTAAACCCAACCCAAAACTAAGGGAGCTAACCTGGCTGCCTTTGAAGATACCTCAGCAGCTGCACTTCCCCGTTATTGAGAACAAAGAAGCAGAATCTATGCATTAATATCATTATTAGCACTGTATGCATATTGCCCACAGCTGTGTACCTCTGTGAATGCTATGGAATGTAATGGGTCTTGGTAACCTATCTTTTATATGCTCTATTAGCAATCCTAGTCCTGCCTGGTCCCCGCGTGAATACTTCTCTCACATCAGGGTAGTCTCACACATTCATTTGTTGCCTTTTTGGTCTTTTGTTGTTAAAATAACACAGTTGTGGTTTTCTGCAACAAGCCATTACAGAACTCATTTCTTATATTACTCTGGGTTTTTTGAGAAGAGGAGGGAAAATACTCATTTCCTTTAAGCTGAATTATGCTTCTGTATTGTCATAATGAAAATACTGAAATTAACAAAAATCCCATCTTTATAAAACTGTCTAAGCTAGCAAAGCAAATGATGCACCAGACTTTACAAGTGTTTTCTAGTATTAAAAACCATGAAAACTTGAAAATAAAATTCTGCTTCAAATGTAGAGCTGTGTATGTTGTATGCATTGCATATAAAAGTCTAGTCAGAATACCAGTACAAAGGATTACTTATAGTGTTGGTTAGGTCCAATTGAAATCATAACTTTACTAAACCAAAACTTGATTCTGACCTAAAGGGACATTTTTGTGGTCTACAGCAGCATTGTAATTTCTGCAGATGTTTGGGAATTCATGCAATAAAATCAGGTTTTCCAGCTGATTATCAGCTGACCAACCAGACTGATTGTGAAGCCCTTGCCAATAGATGTACTGCTCACTTTGAAACTGGAGTCAAACTGATTCACTTTTCTAAACTGAATTCAAAATCTAGACTTTTAAAGTTCTTTTACAAATTATAAAAATAAGATGACACAGTGATTTTTAGACTGACAACATAAAGTACAGTATATGCAGGTAATTGCAGACAATTGAAGGCACACAGTAGCTGAAATACAGATAATATTGAACGGAAACCATTCTCACATAAAATGAACTAACAAGTAAAGAAATGAGCCCAAAGATATAAGTTCTCATACATTTGGAAATGTGTTGAAAACTCTTTTCCCCTTTTAAATACTTTTCCCTTCCCAAATATTTAAACTGCTATTTTTCAATAGGGTTCTTATCATTGAAATGAACACACACTTTTATACTATTAGTTAATGGTATAACTTCTCTACAATTCTGATATTATTCCTTATGTAATTTATTTTTTAAAATAATAGGGACACATATTAAAATCTTGAACCAAGATGTGTGGGATTGTTCATAAAATGTCATCTATAACTCCCTTAAAACTGACTTAGGGGGTTCAGTTGTCTTCTATGGCTAATACACTTGAGAAGATAATTGTAGGTGGCCTGATAAATGGTAGGTACAGCCAACATATTTGCATCATGATTGTTCTGACATACATTTAGTCTAGAATTTATGTTCCCTGTGGTTTCCCATGTAAAAATTAGGCATCTTGTCTTAGCTAGTGGACATCTTAGAGAGAGGTGCTTCAGGAACGGCTTCCTGAATGTCCGTTCAGGATGGAAACCATTTGCCCAGTAATGGGTGGTAATAAAGGCATGTGAGCTGAATAACTCTCCAGAGGAAGGTTTTGCCATGAGCCATTTGCTTCTGAGACTGAAAGCCAGATATTAGCAATCTCATTGTATTCCTGTTAATGGCTATTTATGTATGTTCCAGTACCTGGTCTATTTGTACTTGCTTAAATACTTTCTCTCCATAATTTCAGTTAGGAAAAATTGTTTTTCCACTCTGAAGCTGCCACGCTCATACAGTTGTGCAATTATGCTTGTACAATTAAACTACCACAGCATTATTTGTAAACTTCTGTGGTTTTACCTATTTAATACCAGTTTGCAAAGCTGAAGAAAGTCCCCGGCTGTAATTTCAGCAGTAAGACGCTTAAAGTGTAGATTTAAAGATTTTCCCCAAGTAATGCAGATGGTTACTGGCTTATGAAAAGCAACCTGTGTACCTCCAGTCTTGGTCTAGTACTGTAATCATTAGAAAAAAACATACTTTACAGTGTTTAATAGTCTAAACTCCTTGTCCTGTAAGTTTGTAAATACTTCCTATGCTTAACTTTGACAGATACAAGTAATAGCACCCATTTAAAGCTAATCAAATTAAGAGGCATTTACAGGCTCACAGCCTGTTATTTTATGTATTTGTATCTAAATGTTGTAGATCATTATTATTTTTGACAATGCTAATTACCGTTATTAACTGTCAGTGCACATTAAGGAAAAAAAAATCAAATTGTATTGTAACCTTCAAAATGAAACCCCTTGAAAGATACAAAACTTCTGTTGCAGATTTCTTTGATAGCAAGGAATAATGGCCATACTGTCCTGAGAATAAATCCCCTAACAGGTAGAAGATAGAGAACGTAGTGGGAAAGACCAGGGAAGGAGATAATCTTGTTGCATCTTTTAAACAAGGTGGCCAGCACTTTGTTCTCAGAACTGTGGTGGGATGGAGATGGAAAAAAACCTCACAGTTACTTTCCATTACAATAATGCAGGAAAAATTAAATTGTTTGATATCATATGGAAATGTTCTTAAATGAAAAATGTTGTGAGCTGAGGTGTGAGAGGCCCACGTCCTCTCATTCCTGTCTTTGGATATCATTAAATTCTCTGTGAGTCTTAACAGGTTTGCAAACATGCCTTAAATCACACCAAATGACGGGTATAGGAGAACGAGATTATGGAGAGTCACAGACACCGCTGCAGTGTTCAGGTACCTTAATTGGTCCCACCCATGATAAATGCATTGTTTCTTGTAGCATTTGATGGATTAAAATTGTACAGGCATCACTGAAACATAGTAATTAGTGTGTTGAAAGAGATCTCTCTTTGATTATTCAGTAGTTTTGGGTGACGATCAGTGTTATCGAGAGGATAAATGAACATGAAATAGTTCACACGCATTTTACAGTTACTTAAGAAAACTGGAGTAGTCAGGATAGACATCCTTCTCCTTATGTAAGAAAGCACTTTGGCAACTAAGCTTTTATAATGAATAGCCTATCATATTCTTTTCAAGTTGACATGCTTGATATTACATTTTGTGTGTTTTCTCAAAAGAATAGAAGTACCTTTCTGCCAGATGTTCCTATTGGCTGCTCAGTTTTGAACTAAATATGCTTCCTTTAATTAACGTGTCATAGCTGTCTTACTGATTAGACCACAGATCCATTACTTGATATCCTTTTCTACTGAAGCTCTGTTTTATACTCAGTGGGAAGACAACATTCCCTTACCCTCATAGTTGCGTATTGTAGGGTAATAGAAATTGTAGGGTAATAGAAATTTCTCTGCCTTCTATGTGGTGAGAAATAACTGTTTCCAATGAAGTCTGAAGATATGTCTCCGGCATATTGCAAATTTCCATCCATCCAGATATACTGATAGTCAGGGCTTCTGAAAAAGGATCTGCCTGTGGTGCTTTTGAGAACCCCCAACTGGCTGTACACAGAACAGTTTAAGGGATCTCTTGCTTCTCACAGCAACAGAATCGTGGTTATAAGAAATGTTCTGAACTTCTGCAAGTGTATAAAGGCATAATAAAGGCATTTCAGCAAAATTAATATACGTATTCTGTTCGAAGCCTTAACTTGGCTTCACATCTTCTGAAGGGTGAGTGATTTGCCTTTATCTGTGGAAGAGGAATGCAAGATCACACTCAGACTGCAAAATTACAGTGAAATATTGGTGTGCTAGAATAAATCACTGCCACCAACGTTTAAGAACCCTCACTCTGTTTAGCTTGGTTTTAACTTGAAAACTATTCTCCTTGGTAGATATTAGACAGTGTTTCAGTATGCCATACTATCTGAAATGACAGCTCAATTAGCATTTACTTTCTAATGTGTATTTTCTGAAAGACCTTTAGGACCAAATTCTATCCCACACAGTCTTTCTGATTTAAAAGGTCATTAGAATCTGCCTGAACACCTCCTTCTGCTGTTATTCTCTCAGGCCCGGAAAAGGTTAAGAGGCATTTGTTGGCTCAGCGAGGGAGATGACTCATAACTTCTGGATATAAGAGGGGGAAGTGGCTGCCTGAAAAGATAGAATCTAGGGTGTGGGCTCAGAAGTCCCAAAGTAGTCGTCTTAACAACAGGCTTAATAAAATGAAACAGCATCAACAGAAGTTTTGAGCTGAAGTTTATCTTACTTTCTTTGTTAATAAAGGCAAATCTGAAAGGCACTGGAATAGGATTTTATGTAACGTGTGGACTCTGTGGAGCGCAAATGACTAAGTTACCTATTCACAGAAGGGAACACCAAAGACTAATGCAAAAGGGTTATGACAGGTGAGCAGAGCAAGATCAGAATACTGAACTAAGTGATTACACTGGTAAACTTGCATAACCCAGTTTATACCCATCTCTTAATTATTGTGAGTTTTCTAGCAAATATTTTGTTTAAATTTCTTTTTTCCTCTGTGTTAACCAACACTTGGCCTCACTGAAACAGGTAGCAAGCAGCATGCCTAGAAACAGAAATATACCTTTTGGGGTTTTTTTCTGTATGAGATACAAAAGAAATGCATTCAAAGTGAACATAAGAAGAAAATAAGAAAAAAGTAAACTGAAATCATTTAGCTGTGTTTTCCCTCTGACATTCTGATTTCCCGCATGGAAAAATGTCTCGGTGTATATCATAAAAATAATCTCTTATATGATTATCTCCATGCCACTGCTAAATTCAATTTGCCCTTCTTTAAAAGCATCTAGCTGCTGACCAGACTTTTCTTTGTTTCTGAGCGCAAATCATCTCTTCTGTCTGCAGTCCACATCAGGTTGAATTTTTTTCCCGTTCCATCATAACACTTCTGATGAGATTCTGATTCTCATTATCTTCAGAGGACCAAGCCTAACAGTGCGCCGCCTTTTATAAAGTTTATATGTTCCTGCAATCTCATCTCCTCAAGAGGCACTGGTTTCTGTTATATTCAACTGATTATATTTTCCTGACCACAGCTGAAATTTATGTCTGTGTTTAGCAACTGCTGTCTTTGCTATAGGTGGATTTTTATTTTGCTAACAAACTTGGAATGTGTGCTTTGCAGGAACAGGAATTGCTTCTAATCCCTTCCTTGTATTTTAGTTTATTGTCTCAAATGGGTACTCTGAAATTAAGGCATATGTAAATCTTCCACATTAATCATCCTCAGTGACATTAGCATTATAACCTAAGATTGAAAGGTTAAGTAGAGGGTAAGAACATGCAAGGGGAGGACAGACCTATCCCTGAGCCTATGTTGTGCAGTTTGGGGAACAGACAGAACGGGACATTATTTTGCAAGCTGTTCCACCTTGTAGCAGCTCAAAGCCAAAAAAAATATGGATATAGGATCTGTGGGCTTTTTATCAATTTAAGTATTTGTGAGTAGATAACAGCAGTGGATGTGTAGCCAGAGCTTATTGTATTCCATTAAAGCCATTTTGCCACAACATTTACCGGTCATTGGAATGGGAATATATTCTAAGAAACTAGGAACTGGGAATATATTCTAAGAGACAAAATAAATCTTGCCTTGAATTCACCTGGGGTTTACCAGAAAATCTTGTGGTACTTTAATTTGTGATGCAGCTCAAGCTCACAATCTGCCATCATCCTAGTTATCTTTATTCTCTCTGCTTTTACAGCCCCTGCAAACTGTGTGTTTTTCTAGACATTCTAGCCCATCTCCTTGTGTTACCATATACAGACAATATGCATGTATATGTGATTTTAGAAATGAAGTTTCTGCAACCTGTTTCTGGTTTTTAATTCAATGAGATTTTATGTTAAACTCCGGATTTTATGTAGCTCCCTATGTCTTAAGAGTTTATATTCACAGCTTCAGTCTGTCAGGCTAACATAAGAGTGCCATTCCTTCAGTCCTTTTTTTTTCAAAATTGATTTCTTTTTCTTCTTCAAGAAATAACTCAAATTGCCCTCACTTGAGTAGTTCTAATTAAGAAATATGAACTGTATTTCATATAGCCATCTTTTTGGCAGAAAAGGATTGAAATTTACACCTAAGCAATCAATTCATTGCGTAATTCTTTCTTAATGTTCCCCTCACAAGTGTCGTAAATGAGACAGTGGGAAACAGGTGCAGTCACTAAAGGGTACAGCTCATACAAGTGATCTCTGTCAAGCACAGAATTCCTTTTCTAACATTTTCTGAGTGCTTCAGAGTCTTAGAGTCAAAGTCAGGAGAAGCTCATTGGATTTATAAAGACTAAACTTAGTAAACTAAGTGCCAGGGTCCTCTCTTAGGCCATTATTCATTAATGTGACACAATTAGCTTAACATAAGCCATCTTTGATTTACATTAGAGAGAGAATGGAATCTGTGCGGCAATATTTTCTTATGTAGAAAATTAAATAATATCTGAATGCTATTTTTTGCTCTCAACTCCAAATATTTAATGCTATGGTATTTCCATAGCATTCAGTGCCACACAGGGCTATGTATACGTAAGACGCGTTTATTATATTTCCACTTTTTGGGGTAATAAACTAAAGCACTCAGGGAAAAAAAAGAAATCACTAGCACAACATCTGGGGAGACCTACTAGCATATCTGGTTTGTTATTTGCCAAGCCTCAGTTACACCCCTTTTCACCTTGCCTCTGCCCTCTTCACTGTATTCTATTACAAACACAACAAATACACTTTCACCGTTCCTTGGAACAGTGCTGGACAGGAGCTTCTTCCCCAGTTTATTCCATTAAAAAACCACTATAGAATCTGCTAAATTTTGTAGCGGCTAAAACTTTTCATCCAGCCACTTGCCTCTTATGTACATAATGCCACTTAACACTGTATTTCTCTTACCCAAAGACTGAATACATCTCATACGTGTCTGTTGAGAAACCTCGGGCTGCAGCATCTTTCCCTTGCTGTCTGCCTGACACAGTACCAAAAAGAGACATTTAGCACCATAAACCTTTTCTTGCACTACACTGAGGTCATCCCCAAGCCTCACTCAGGTGTATCCTCTGACAAAGTGTTATGCCTCCCTCTAATCACCGTCAGAGCCTGCTCAGCAGCTCAGCCTTGCCTCTGCGCCATTCATTACAGCCATACTGTACAGCTCACGTGGTGCCGTCCTCCCAGATAGTCTGCCTGCATCGGTCTGCCTAATGCCCATTTGGGAGGGAAAGCTGGACAAACATGTCTTGCTAAGTTGAGTCCATCCAAGATGAACAACATGCTGTGTCAACATTTTTTTCTTATATATCCTAAATAAAGATATTGCTTGTAAGAGTGAGCGAACGTTTAGAGTCCTGCTGGTTTGCATTTGAGACATTAACAGTTGAGTGTATGGTCCACTGTAATTGGGAAACTTGCTTCCCAGCTCCCAGACAGTCGGTAGTAATGAAATGAAAGTTTCGTATCATTGGAATAATTTTAAGTGTGATGTTACCAACGCAGACAGAGGGAAAGCACAGATAAAATCTGCGTCCTACATTGTTGACTATCCATTAAGCAGTAACACAGGAACTTTTAACATCTCAGAGAAGAAACAATATGTGAATTCTACACTCTGCTCTTATTTCACTGGCTTCTTCAGGATTCAATGCTGTCCACCATCATTTAACTTCACTAGCATGAAACAAGTTGCTCTCTGTTGCCTATTGTCTTTGCTTGCTTTATACCTGTTTTTATCACAGGCACCTCTGAATGGGAGGACGCATCTTTCCTGGTTACAATACCTGACATACACTGGCAGGTAGATAATGTTAAGCCTCTTGGTCTCTCACATCCAGGTGTTCAAAGTCATTTTTAACAAGTCACTGCATCTGGCAAATGCTCTCAGTTCAGGTAATTTTGAGGTGATCTGTCTAGACTTTCCAAGTTCCTTTTAAAATTCAGTTCACCTAGGTCCAGAAAGAGGAATTCAGACTATATAAGGAAACCACAGCCTTGCAAGTGAACCTCGTGCAGTTTTTGCACATATGTAAGGGGGAGAAAATAATGCTCAGGAGTACCACAGATTCTGGATCCTACAGGTATGTGAGCTTACACACAAAGGGAGAGGCAGAGAAGCGTTACCTCTGGAGCAGTTATTTAGTGCTTTGCTATTTCCTGAATGTGCCGGTCAATATTGCACAAAGTGGCAGGAGGACCCTTTGCAAACACTGGGTGAGTTTCCAGTTATTGAGAATATTCAAGCCGTGATGGGATTCACGTTGCTGTTTCCAGGTGTACATGAAAGGAGGTTTTCATATCTGCCAGCTTTCAAGAAGAGCAGTATCTGCTGTGTGATTTATCTATGAAAATACTGGCTAGAGTGACACCTAAATTTGGTGTCTTTACTGTGCTGTGTTCCATCAGGAGAGATACCAAATCTGAATGTGTATTTTGGAGAACTTTATAGTAGGAGGTAGAACTGATGATCTTTAAAAAACCATGTTTCACACCATGGGTTGCATTAGGGCTAGTAGTCCGTATATTAAAAGTTATAATAAAAAAGCTGTGTGAGGTTTTTTTCTCTGATCTCTGTCACTGTGGTTCAACACTGGGAAAATACCTATGGGGCAGCAGTGACTTGAACATAGGCACTGAGCTGACCCAACTGAATTCTTGGAGATCTTAGGAAAGAAACTTGGCAGGCAGAAGACTTAGAAGTAGGGCAGCATTTATGCCCATTAATGTCAAGGCTGCGTTATATTTCATTTCAGAGTGAGATTTTTGTTTGTTTTCTAGTACAGCCTATTTTAGCTTGTTTGTTACAATGAAGGCAAAAACAATAAAACAGTTATATAAATGTTATAAATAATACTATTTATATGATAAGACATGAAGGAAGGAAACCTACTGGCTGAAAGAATCTTGCTGAGTGACCATATCATCAGCCTTTAAGGAAAAAAACCCGACCAGTCTGAACTCACCATACTATCCTGGGAAACCTGAGCCTCAAAGGTACTGCAGACAGTCATTCACTGAAAAAATAGTGGAAAAGTGCATAATTTCTGTCATCCAGCCCACAAATAATCTTTGGAGTCTGTGTATCCCACCCATATCCACTTATTTTCCCATCATCTCAGTTACCTGGCCATTGCTATCAAAGTGTACTGGTGCTGAAAAGGACGTTTAAAAATACACACTGGAAATAACTCTACTCCTGTTGGAGATGGGCTTGAATAGGTTTTCCTAATCAATTGTCTTTATAATGTTTCCTCAGTCGATAGGAACTGAACTCTTCTGAGAGCTCTAATGAGATTGGCTGCAGATGCAATGAAAATAACACCCAGAGGGACTGCAAGGAATAACCACTGCAGTTACGCCAGTGTCTATTCCTCCTTTTAAACAACACAGGGATCACTGCTCTTTCCCCAAATCAGTTCAGAACAACATGGGAAAGTCCCCACAGGTTCAGACTCACATTTAGTCATTTTCCTGCTTACATCTGCGCCTGTGGGAAAGTGACATACTAAGACCCAGCTCTGCCCAGTTATGTGCAGGCCTATGAACCTAACAGCTTCGAAGAGCACCCAAATCTACCGTGCTGTTCTTTGGCTGCCAGATGTGGCAGATTTACTACTGCCCAGTCTGTGGACAGCTGGACAGGGGTCATTGCACAAGAACTGCCATCACTGCGGTTACTTTAGTGAAGGCTTCATCCATTTGGGGGGTCATAAGAATTTGCACCACAGCCGACTGTGGTGCAGGGGCAGAAGTGGTAGTCCTTCTCATCCTGCCAATAAGATGGCCTTCTCCTGCCTCTCCGGAAATGTAGAGAGGGCTAAGGCTGCAAGTAGTGGAATATCTATTAAAACACTACTTCATTTTTCTGCACTTAAATGGAGACAAGGCACACGGTCATTGGCCAGTGAAATGTTCCAAGCAGTCTTGGCAATAACAATAACATCAAAAAAACGATGCCTCACTGTTCCACATTTGTGGCTGCCATGGGTCGTCTTGCTTGATCGTAATGACATTAAATACTCTGGATGTTTTATACCCTTCATTCACGTGAATCAGGACATGGTGCCTCATTTACAGTCATGGAAAGAATGTGCTCAAGATTGCAGTTATGATTGTACTGCAACTCTGCATAGAGCTGTTAAAGTCAAACCTCTCGTAATGGCTCACTTTCCACTTCCGTGGAACAGAGTAGTGTTGTCTCTGTGAGTGCCTGTTTTGGTAACCAGCACAGTAACAGAGTTCAAAACTCCTTTAACACTTTTACAATTAAATTCTATATAGGATTCTATGCTGAAGGGCAAGCAGCATGCAAGTTATGCTGAGGAGAGTATGACCTTAACTCTCCATTTAGTAAATATGACTAGAAATCTACCCTATAGGATCAAATCAGTGTATAATTTCTTAAAGATATCATGCTTGAAAAAATGCAGTTGTCAAGACCACACTTCTGTAGTGAAATACAATTAGGCATGTATGAAGCCAGAAAATCTTCTTTAAAAAAATCACCCTCATCTCTGCTCACTGTGTTGTAGATATAGACTCTGATCTGAGCCCTCTACAGTCCATGCAGAGCTTTCATTTTAAAGGATTTTTGACTGAAACTGTGAGTGGCTGAAGACTGCGACAGTGTATGCATTACACTGTACACATAGGTTGAAAACATTCTGGTCAGGAATCATTTTAGACTACTTTAAGCTTATCGCTTACACTCCATTTGAAAAGGGGTGGTGAGTCTTATTAGTTGGTTTACACATCAATGTTTCTATAAAAATAGTTCCTTCCTCCTTTGCATTGTGTGTTCAGTAAAAGCAATCCCTTCCTGCCCCAGATACTTGGGGAACTTTCTTGCACTACTTCACAAATTAAAGTACTTTTTTTTAAAAAACAGTTTAATGCATTTTTCTGGTTAAGAGCGTGTCTAGTAGCATATGAAAAATAGAAATGCTTGTTCTAAGTCGAAAATACTTATGTTAGAGTAGCTATTGTTTTATGGAAATACTAAAGTAAGATATTTCTGAAACATGAATTTTACAAGTGATTATTTCCTATGTGTATGCTACACCTATTTTTCTGTGTTAAAAGGGCTCAAGTCTTGACTCATTATGTTCAGACTGGGCAGTGCAGCCTGTCTCTGGAGAGCACTGCCCTGACATGGCAGTGGAGTGTATCCATCACTGTGTGCCTTTTATGAACCAGGTTGGAACCTGGCTCATTAAAGGCAGAAAAAACATTAGAAATTATCAAATGAGAATGAATGACAGCGTCAGTTGGAGCTATTGTGTTCATCTTCCTGTGAAGATAGGTCTGTGTGCTCTGCCAAGTTGACTGTTACATGGACTTCTCAAACAAAGGAACTCAGGCCAAAGTGGGGACGTCACTGCTTTTGGGGACCAGGTAAGGGGGCTATACTTTGCATGGGATTTAGCCATGTAAAAGTACACTAAAAGCTTGATTGTGGTTTTGGATAAATCTCAAGGAGCGAGCAGTGTTTTGCTCTGTTACCCTGTGAGCAGCCAAAGAAATCATGCCTGTGTGAGCCGTGAGAGGTACACACATGCAATCAGAAGGGGGATTATTTTGCTGGCCCAAAATAATTTTACATCAGTCCTGCATATCTCACATATCAGAGGCTAGAACCAGAGAGGCTAAACTGCACCTCACTTTCCCCTGCCAGAGCTCGTTGTTGGTAAGGTCCTCCTGAAGGAAGCCTCAGGCTTCTTGGTGAACTGAATCTGTGCATGAACCATTGTAAAATACTAGCACTGTGAAATAAGTATGCACTAAGTATAGACATGTGCTTGTTATGGATGTTTCTCAGCCTAAACAGTATTCACTGAAAGCAGGTAATAGCAGGAACAATATTGAGTGCTGTGGTAGGCTTGTGAAATAAAATATGATAGAAATCTGACAAGTATTTTTGCTGGGGGAAAAAAAAATTAGTCTGGGTAATAGAAAGGAAAATTTAATGAGTCTTGATTCAGCAAATAATGACATATCTTAAAGTTTTGGTTCATGCCTACACATTCCCAGAGAAAACACTAAGAATGACTTGGCTTACTTAAAATGTTACAGGAGGTGTTCATTTGTTGGTTGAAGATGACAAAAATGACAAATTCTAGGATTCAAGCAATAACATGAAAGAAACTTTTCTCTTCTCTGGCCTAAGTACTGTTCTGAACATACCACTAACTAATTTTTGTCTGGTTTAGGTTCTTAATTGTTTTGTTTTTCCATATAGTATTTTCACACTCTACTTTCAAAATATGTGTTAAAATGTAACATGTATATACAGTTTTATTTAGGTGGGTGATTCAGTGTCAAAAATTAGTTCCTTTCCTTTGAACTCAGCCTGAGTTTAATTTGTTTTCATCCCATGAATATGTTGGCTTAGTGTGTAGTGAAGTGAGATAAAACAAGTAGGCTCAAAGCAAAGCTGTTTCTAAGCGAACCCTGGTGAGCTGATAATATTTTAGGAAAGAAGAGGAAAAGATTCAGGAAGACACAAGTTTAAAGAACCAAGGCAGATTTAAAGGAAAGTTCTGTCAGTCAAAGGACTGTTTAATTCTCTAGTAAATGTGACTGGGGAAGTTACCTGTACATAAATGTGTGTATATATAAGTACTTTATATGCCGTTCACATCCGACTTTGGACGTGGAAGATCCTCATGTGTCCTGTCTAGTCCTGACTGAGTGGAAAACAACTGGTGCGGCAGCATTGTGGTCCAGAGCCTTGCCTGCGAGTAGGATATTGCAAAACAACACCTCGCAGTAGACAGGGAATACAAATGTATTTGGCCCTTTTGCAATTTTGAAGTACTATGTGATGAAGGACATGCTCATTTTTACTTGGGGTGAATAAACATGTGCTAATTGTGTGACTATTTAATTCAATACAAAGTTTAGTTGGTAACCTTAGTAATAGTGAAATGACGGTCATGTTTTAGAAAACAGTAAAATTTGCAGGAAATAGGTTGTTCCCTGGAAATTGTGAATGTTCAGAGGTAGAAAAACAAACATGTAATATTACATTAACTATTACATATCTTAGAGAAATGAAGGCTAATGAAATAACAGATCTGTTTCACTAGAAGAAGAATACATCAAACATACAATATCTTTAAAGAAATTAAGAACAACAGCGATCCAATAATTTAATTTTTAGAGTGCTTTTGATGCTTCACAATGAAACAGTTTGTTAATATCTCCTTAGGGAGAGGAGGAAATGGGAGCACCTCATTTAATCAGAAAGCCACAGACATTTGATTGATCAGAAAGTGAAAACCTTACCCATGACTTTAAAGAATATTCTCTTTCTATAGAGCTTTTTAAATGTCACTAAAAGTATGCCTGTGAAGTCCCCGCATTCTCTTATCTTTAAATATTTCCCTCTTGCTTGTATATTCTCGAGAGAAGGCTCAAGTTATACAGTATGATTTTTTAATTAGCTACCTGTCCAGTTTTGCTCACTTCAGATTTTTTAGCAGTATATTAATTTACCAGAGGAAAAAAATTAATCACATAGGGAAGAATGGAAGTGATTCATTGCCCCAGAAACAGTCTGCTGTAAACAATGGTAGGGGTTTTTTTCTGTATTATTTCAACGGCTTTGAAATGCGTCACTTTATAGAATTACTTAATGATTTGTTTTCATCTCTACCAGTACTAAGCTTTTAGTGCGCTTGACTTCAGTAAAGCCTCTGTTTATTGTTTTGTGGAAAAAAATTAAAACTGTACAGTCTCAAGATATCTAGAATATAGGTGCACTATCCAACAAAAACAACTTACTTTTAAGAAAAGGAGAATAGTCCTTTGAGTGAAATGCTCAGTTTGACTTCATAAAGGAACCTGCGAGGACGTGGAGCTTTTCGTATCGCCCAGGAGGTATTCTAAATGTGACAAGTGAGTAATAAGCAGGAATTTCAAAGGGAAACTGCTCCTGTTAAGTTCAAAAGAAGTTCACTTGACCTTAAGATTTGTAAAATTGAACCTTGTATTATTTTTATAACATATTTACAAAGAAACTCACTTCCTGCCTGCAGCACAGTGCTGTCTCTGGTACGATCCTTCCACTTGCACCTTGCTTGAGCCATCTTAAATGGGTTTTGCTGCCCACTGCACCTTGGGAATGGACTAGGAAGCAGGGCTTTCTTCTTGTAGCAGTGGCAGTCATGTTTAATTTTTAATTAAAATTAAATATAGATTAAAAATGGAACAGATTTGTTTCTGTGGTTCCTCGATGCTCAGGACTGTTAGCTGGCACGAGGGTGATGTTGCAGTAGTCTTTCTAAAGAGGTGGATAGTGCAGGAGGAGCTGCTTCAGAAGGGGTCTCTGCATGTGAAGGATTACCAAGGTTCTGGAACTAGTGGAAGACGATTCCTAGCCAGCAAATGTGGAGGGCTTTAGTGTAGCCTTCCTTTTGAAGGTGGAGTGGAGGAGTAATTAAATAGGGTTGGAGCTTGAAATGTTTATGAATTGCATGATTTGATTTTTTAGCATTGCCTTCATGATCTAGAAGATGCATTCTAGTTCTGTGTTCCGAATATGAAGTTGCATTATACCTAGAAATTGCAACAAATGTAATGGGGAAAACCTAACAAATAAATACTGTAAATAGGAAGAGTAAGTGTACTTAAAAAGACCAAAAAGAATCTCCACAAATATATTTATAATCCCCCCCTTTTTGTTTTCTTGTTCTGTCCTTCAGAGAGGCCACTGAAATTTGAGAGTGAAGGTTACATGCAGGAGCATTAGCAATTCTTAATCGCTCTTCTAATTTGCAGAAATCCTAAATATCAAATCAAGAAGCTAATTAAAGACACAATTCCAATTACTATGAGTTTTTGTACTGAAAGTGACTCAAAAATTGCATAACGAGTCTCCATTATCTGTTAGTGATTTCAGAACAAAAGTAGCTAGTCTGTCAAGAAAATATAGACTTCCTCCTGTAAAGTCTCGTTCTACAAAACAAGTCTGGGATTTAAAAATGAACTTTTAAAGCCCATAGATATTTTCACTGCTTTCTAGTCCTTCCCAGAATGGCACAGTGGGTAGTTCTGTTCCCCAGGTTACAGCTGCACATCATGTCAATTTGACAAGCATCAGAATAAGCAAAGTCTTTTCCACAGGTCCTCAAGGGTTTTTATCCTGCTGGGTGCCTCATTGAGCGCATGTGCAGAGCTGGATCAGGTAGCCTGAGGTCTTCCCACATCTACATGGTGCTCTGATAGTGCCTCAGATGTTCAGTGTCAGATTTGGTGGGCTCCAGTTGCCCTGTCCTTCTCCAAGAGGCATGTCCATTCATGCTTTAAGACAGCAATGGTTATAATGATAAGAAAAAGCATAATTAATGTGCAGGTAAATCATGATTTCTATAAGATTCAGTTTGAGATTAAAACACATAAATTTAGGTGCTTGTGGGTGGATGTCTTCACGTGAACAAAGCAGGTAATCTTCTAGTATGGCCAATGGTGATCTTGCCAGTAGTCAGTGAAGTCTAAAGACACATTTAGTTTAGCTGTTTTAACTGTTTATGAAATGAATTAAACCACCAAAGCCATAACACAAAACCTGTGAATACATGTGCTTTCTACAGAAGCTTGTTTAAAATCCTACAAATGCTCAACACAAAGTGATTATACTATATCTAGCATATTCAATGTAATCTTGGAAATTTAAAAAAAAACCCATCAAGTATGCCCACCTGTGGACTTGTACAGACAATTGACTTATACAGACAACTAATAAAGAATAGAAATACTAAGTTATTTTTGGAGGCTAATTCCCTCCAGATAAATACCTTTTATTGAGGTGAAACCCATCCATCATCACTATGAGATTCATATCAAAGGACTTTAGTAGAAGAGTCTGGGAAGTGATATTCAACCCTTCCAAGGTTACCAAAAAATAACAGACACAGCAGAGACCTTGTTTGTATGTATTCTTACAGTTTTTCTGCTGCCACATCTCTTCATCTCTGAAACCCCAAACTCTTTTCTTTCTGTGTCCCGAAGTCTCCTAGCCTATCAGTTCTTCTGCCCTTAAATTGTGCTACCTACCTGTTTTACCCAAGTAACTTAAGAACTTTGTAAGTTTAAGATAAGGACTCTTGTGCGAGGCCTGTTCCAGCCTGGGGTTTGCTTCATCATAATGGCTTGGATGAAGGAACAGCAAAACTGGATTTCCACAAGGTACCTTTGGCACTTGTCTTCAGTGCCAAAGGGAGTTGTTCCTATTTACTCGTTCCTGCCCCAGCACCGTATTCTGCCATCCCCTCAGCTCTTCTGATACAGCTGCTTACAGTGTCTTAGCCATATCAGTGAATCAATTTAAAACCAACAACAACAACAAAACCAACCCCATCCACCCCCTCAAAAAAAAAAAAAGAAAACTCAACAAAAACCAACAAAAAAACCACCAAACCTTTCCTAAAAAGGGATTTTGTTTTTTTTCCTGGAGTACACCAATGATATAATTCATCATGTGGCCCATTACCACTTGCATTGACAGCAGTGGTGGTGTGAGGAGCTGTAATGTAAGGACAGGATATTTTTCATGCTGGATTCCTTGACAAAGAAAGTGTATTATGTAACAGTGAAGTTAAAAGTTGTCTTCTTTTCCTAATTATCACAACTTGCCTAATAGAAGATTAATAGATTACTTACACCTTCAGGCTGTTTCCCTTCTATCCTTATCATAGAATCATATAATAGTTTGTCTTGGAAGGAATCTTTAAAGGTCAACTAGTCAAACTTCCCCTGCAATGAGCAGGGACACCTTCAACTACATCAGGTTGCTCAAAGCCCCATCCAACCTGACCTTATACCATCACAGCTGCAGAAAGGCTATTTTAAAGTACCAAATTAAAATTTATTTTTAAAATAAATAAGACTTTGAATAGCAAAAAACTAAATCTGTTGAATAAAAATCTGAATATTTAAAAAATTCATATTTTCTTGTATAGAAGGACTATTCAACTTAAATCCAAATTAGATACATCATTATTATATTCTAGTTGCAGCCCCAAAGCACAATTTTGCAGGTGGCTTAAGATTGACAGGTACAAAATTTGTTGTGCTTACCTTCAGCAGTACCTTGCCCAATATTGATATGTTTGTAAAAAGGTACAAAAACTTACTAAACATCTCTTGCAAAGCCTTTGTTTCAAAATACGTTGTGTTTACTCATAATCCATACCGATATTTCTCATCACAAATAAACTCACAGTAGGTTGGAGCTGTGATCCATCCCATATTGTGAACATTTAACTTAGTAATGGGTACATCTAGTGCAGTTTACTTCATATTAGTATTGATTCAATTCTTAGCAGAAGTTTTGTAATATGAAATTAATTACTTTTCCTATCAGCAGTCACTAATCCAATTCTGTTATTGATGTATTTTTGTGTGTCTGGTTTATGATTTATTTGATTCTTTCTTTCTATTAGAAAATAGAAACACAGCAAGTACGGTAGGGGCAAGTTTACTGGGTAGAAGGCAAGGGTTGGTTGATAGCTGGGAGTCTGCAGCACCGTCCAGCTGGTAAGACTGGGAGCAGCTGGGGCTCCTTGCTGCCTGGCTCCCACATGAAGGCCATTTCCCCTTTCCCCCCTCAAGCTGCAGCTGTCCCTGTCTGGCAGATTATCTGGTATGTGGATATGTAGAAACTGAATCTGATTTCAAAGTGCATTACCTTCAGTGGTCAGCTCGCTTTCCTTAAAGACTTTGCAAGGGTAAATTAAATTGTTTGGCTATCACAATGCTTAAAAAAAATCAATTAATGAAAATATAAAAATAGTTATTTAAATTGTTCTTGTTGGTTACCAACTTAGCTTAGATACTGAGTTCTTTTAACGCTGGACTTGTGCTTTTAACAATGAACAATTTTGAAAATCCCACTTAAATGCCCTTTTTGTTATGATGTTTTCAACCTTTTCATTCATTTGTTCCCACTGATGTTCTTTCCTCATACTACATTTCATTCTCCATTTATTTTCCTTTCCTGTTTTACAGTTCTTTCTTTTGAATAGCCATTTGAAAATAATGTTTGTCTGGTAAGACAGTTTATATTTAAATATACTTGAATTCTAAAAGTTTCGCTGTGATTGAACACCTGTCCAAAGACAACTGAAAAGTTTAAATACTGCTATATGAAAGGCAGAAAAACATGTTTCTGAAAAATTCTAAGAGCTTTGGAATGTAGTTTCATCTCCTGTCAGAACTGAGCCTCTAAATTTTTCGTACAACCCAGTAAAAATAAAATCTGCTTTGAAATGATGCAGCATAATCATATGAAATTTTGATGGACTCTCTGATGTTTATAATTTAGAATGTAATGAAAACATAAAAAAACAGGTATAATGCCAAATTAAGGATTACTGAATTTTATTTAGGATATTTTATAACTGAATATTTCAATACTTTCAATGCATCTCTTTTTTTAAAAAAAGTATTTGAAATATTGGTAACATTTGAATGGATTCAGAAAAAATTTTGACAGTTCATTTAGTATTTATATTCAATACAATTTGAGAGAATATTTCAGTTAATGAAAATGGTTTCTTTAGTATTTCTGTTGTTTGTACTTGAAACTTTGGGAACCTTTGTGTCTTCATTTAGAGTACCTCATGGTCTTATTTACTCCATACACAGCATGTGTCTTAGGTATTACACAATTTACATCCAGGTTCCGTACTTTTCTTGCTCTGCATAACTATATTTCAGTCCACACCTGTCAGATGTGAAAATTAATGAGGTTTCCCTTCACACAAGTGTATGGAGTATGTCAACTATACACACAGATGCTACAGAAAATCTGAAACTTCAGGAGGTACACTGAGAAAGAAAATGGTGTCATTTTCTCACAGCAGTGTTCTTACTCAGGGATTTTTTTAGTTTTGTAAAATGTGAACTCACATGTTTATTTATTGTGGTGTCTTTCATGAGACCTGTCCTCTAAAGTACTTCCTGAGTTGAATGACTGGAACAAGGACACTTGAGTTTTGGGGCTTTCATGTGACAATATTGGCTTTATGCTTTACATACAAAAGAGTGAAGGGTGTCGCTGTTTATTGAAAACAGTCTTTTAGTGTTACTACTTGCTGGAGAAGTTCACAGTACTGAGAGAAGCCGAGCCAGGAGGGGTGTTTGCACACATGTGGCATGAGGGAGATGCTTCATCCGTCAAGTGAGGAGGGAGGAGGGTTCCTGACATAGGGGGTGGGATGCAGGACCTCTCCCTGGGGTTGGCTGCAGTGGCACCGCAACCAGGGACCAAAGGACCAGAGGAAAATGCTTCTACCCATTTCCCAAAGCCTGCAAACCCAAAGGGAAGTCAGATGTTTCTCATGTGCCCTTTTTGCTTCACACCTGTAGGGAACTCAGCAACAGAGGCAATATGTCAGCCCCTGATGTTCCCATCGTATCACGAGCTCTGTGTGAGGAGCCAGAGGGGATGGATTTGATTCAAAACCAGCTACAGCAAAGTGTACTTTAATCAGTATAAAATCTTGTAATACCATCCTTAGATCCACGATTAAAGGCAAATTGAGGTTCTATTAACTTTAGCTTTGTCCAACTTTCTCTTTGGCAGATTGTAGACACCAGCCAGAACCATATAAGGCTTTAAAAATAAAGATAGGTTGCAAATGGTTTCATGTCAAGAGCCTTTATTTTTGAAAATGCAACCAATAATCAGATCCCTGAAATGTTCCTGTGACATATAACTAAGCAGAGGCATGAGTGAATATATATGTGTATTCATACATTTTTTTTATCATTTTATTATTGTCCTTCATCAATAGTATATTCAGAGTGTTAATAGAACCCCTCTAATTTCTTTCTGAAGTTGTTTTCTAAGTGTTAGGATCCTTGCCAGTGTGTGTATGTTTTACTGACCTTTAATTGCCCTGGCAGTTCCATTACAGCATTTGAAAATTGCCATTAGTTTATTTGCTGAGTTGCCAATGCTTGTATTATGTTTGCCACCTACAGAGAACCACAGTAATACTTGCTGATAATATCACACATTATTCTTGGCTGTACTTTGTCTCAAAGAGTGGAGGGGGGTTGTGTGTCTTTTTCCTAGCTTCAGTGTTCTATTTTTTCTAGATAAAATCATTTCACTGAGTTACAGTGTCCCTTTCCACCCAGTACACCAGTTTAAAAGGCTTTTCTCTGAACTGAAATGATTTTTCAGTTCAAAGGATAACAATAGCAACTCTGAGTACCATACATGTAAACTGATAGATGCTTCAATGGATGAATAAAAAGTTAATCTCAAGCATATTTTTACAGTTTATTTTCATAATTGTCAATTTTTAAAATATCTCAAGCATCGTGTTAGTTGATCTGTCACAGACAGTGAAGCAACGCACAGCAGTTAAATAAGTGATATTCTGGAAATCTGCATCTGCTGACTTTATATAGGAGAACTATAATTTGCAAAAAGTAAAATTCTTTTTAAAGAATAAATTTATGTAACACCGAGAAGATTTGGAAGTCTAGCGAAAATACTGAATAGAATAGAGCTTTTTGAATGATGACACACCCACTTTCCATGTGACTCTACTCAGGTTGTTTTTTCTTGGCTGTATATACCTGCTTTTCTAAAAATGTAGATTTTTTTTCCCCTAACTGTATGTGTTTTCTTTCTGTTTTTAATTTTGCATTATTTGCTATCTGTTTGCATTTTGGTTTGTATCACTATTTCATCAGATGCTGGTGTGTTAAATCATATTTTATCACCATCCAGACTGCATCTTTGCAAACTTTCTAGAGGAATTTAGTAATCAGAATCACAATAATTCAGGGGGATTACCAACCTGTGGTATTTAGCTCCATCTTAAATATTTATTTGAGTAGAAACACAGAAATCTTTTGTGCCAAGAAGCCACCTACAGTTGATTCATATTTTCTACCCATGTCCATCAGGCAAGTACAGCAGGTGGAGAGTAGTAATCACAATTGACTAAGGGCTTTCTAGCATTTATCGAGGTGTTCTGGAATAACAATTCCACCACTCTTTGTATTAACCTTAATTTTTCATCTTTTTTTTTTTTTTTTTTTGCTTCTTTTTTCATCAGCACCTTTGTGTTGTCCTAGTCAGGGAAGATCTTTCCTTTCATATGTAATCTTTTCTGAAATTGAAGATGTGAAATCTACTTATCATTTGAAATCATAGGCATGGCACATATATATTTAAGATCAGGAAAGTTAATTCCTTATGCTTTTGTGGCAATAGTAATACTCTGCATATCACCTGCTCTTCTATCACTGAATCTATCTATCTATCACTGCTTCTGATGATGCTAGTTACCTGCTCCTTGCAACCCCCCAAAAAGCATACTAAAAGGTCACAATTAATACTAAATTAAAAGCTTCAAACAAAAAGATAGATTTATGTATTGAAAATGTATTTTATTGTGGAAAACTGAAATCTAACATTTCACTATTGAATGTTGGAGGCAAACACAACTGAATGAAAATGAATCTTAAACACAGGCTGTTTTTTTCTGTTTCTGGATCGTTTAGGACCCTTTGACATTTACATACCTGGACCAATTTGTTCCAGCTACTTTGCAAAATACACAACAGAAGAATGGTGCCTGTACCAAATTTGGGAATTAACACTGAAACAAATTAATAGAAAAAGCAATAGTGATGTGAGTTTTCAAAGATGTCATGTGTCTTGCTTGTATGCAACCGTTTAACATAACAGGAATACTGGTGAATCTGCACCTAAAACTTGAATCTGGATGATTGGATGTTCCAAGTGCTGACAACGCTTGGAACGTCCAAGTAAAGTATACAGAAAGGGTAACAAAAGAATCAATACAACTGAGACACCAAAGACCTGGTTTACAAAGATTAAAATCACAAATGTGCTTTCTAAGAGGAAGATAAGAACTGCAAGCATTTGAGGGATGTAAGCACAAAAATAACTGATTAGAATGATTAGCCACTCCAAATGGATGTGGCTAGATGCGATGGGATAAATGAAAAGGATTTGAATTTGACAGGGAAAGGAAGTTTGTTAGCTGTGAAATCTTTAAGCTCTCTAACAATCCACTTACAAAAATAATAGCAGCTTTATGATACGAGTTTTAAATAAAGTAAAAAATATATGTTAGAGGATTAATTTTATATAGGCAGAGGAGGAATGAGATGATTTTCTGATGATATTACATCACTGATTAATTAACTCTTGAGTAGTCAGAATATAATTTTCCTTATGAGAGCTCATGACCTTTTTCAGGAGGTGCTAGAACACCCCTGTGAGTTCTGAGGAGTCAAAATAAAGGAGATTTAGGTCCAAATCATGTAAGCATGGGAAGGATCCAGAGCCTAGTTCTCCCCGTCCTTGAATTAGCACCAGGACATTGTGCAAAAGCAAGCTGCACAGCTGTTAGTTTGGTTCAACTGATAAAGCATGGTCTCCATGTTGTGTTTGGAGAGATGTAGGTACTCATTTATCCATATAAATGTATTTCTGGGTCTACATATCTGTCTGAAATTAAAAACCAAGAGAACTCTCGGCTCAGAGAGGGCACTTGTAGGTACTTTCAAGGTTGGACAAAAATTGAAGTTAAGAGAGCTGACTCACTGGCTAATAACCTCTTGTTCATTATCTAGACTTACAGCATTTTAATTTTCTTGGGATAGTTATATTCCATCCTCACTTATTCTGCTACAAGCTAATGGATATTCAGACAATTTTCTTTTTCTGAGAAAAAGAGGAAAATAATAATTACAGATGACATCGTTTCTTAGAAGTAGACACTTAGTGCTAATATATTTAATATTGCACTTGAGGAAATACTCTTCTATTGACTGTCAGTACTTGTTGTCATTGCCAAAACACGCCTTCCTCCATCATATTAAGTTAGTGAGACAGCTTTTCCATGGTACCAGATTTTTGAGTTTTTTCAGATCTTTGTATGAAAATTTATTCTGAAAGCTCCAGGTTTGGTCCATCACATTTGCTAACTGCTCTGAATTTTGCAAAGAAGTTTTTTGCATTTTTTCTCCCTGTTTTTAAAATAAAAACTTGATTTTTCAAGACTTCACATTTATTAATGCTTTTTGATCACTTTTCACAGTATCTCTTTACAGTGGAATATTAAAAATACAAAGCAAACTGTTATACTTGGCTGTCTTCTTCCTTGAAGTTATAGATGTACCTCAGCATAGTAACAAATAATAACAAATTAAAATGAGCCCTGCTGTCATATATGCGTCTGATTTTAAATTTCTGAGGAATTGGGAACTGATACTACATGGTAAATACATGCTTTATTTGTAGTTATATGCTATCCAAGTGAAGAAAGAGAGAGTATGGTATATAGCATTAGTAGGAAAAATTAAAAAATGAGAGGTGAAATGAATGAAGCTTTTACCCAATTGATCTATGTGTTCAGATGAGACTCTCTGGCTTTTAATAAGATAAGAGATTCTGATGCTTTCCCTATAGTTGAAACATACTTAACACCTCTTTGCTATCAAAGTTTAGGGCCACATTTCCCTGGAATACCATGTAGACAGGGTATTCTAGACACGTAGACAGTCTTTTATCCAGGCACTACTTTTCATGAGACTTGGCATTTCATACTTCTGAGGTCTTTTCTTCCATATTGCATGTGAATTAAATTGGCACACAACTCAAAATCTTATAAGAGGGGGACACAAGAAGTGCATATACATGCACATAGATACAGTTTGATACTTAAGCCATGCCTACGTAAGAAGCAAGGCTAGAAACTACACTAAAAAACATGCAGAGTTCCTAAGTGCCTTTGGTCCTTGCAAATCCAATTCTGTCCTTAACATGTTTATTTTATTATACTTGCTAGAGAAGAGGATTGAAGAGACATAAGAAAAACAAGCAGAATACTTAACCGCAAATGACTGTCGTATCTGTTCATTACTGAGGCCAGAGTAAGTATCTTGAGAAACTAGAGACAGCATCTAAATGACGCAGGCATTACTGTGCCATCACTGCAGAGTTGCATGAATTATAACATTCAGCCCAGACAGAACTTGAAAACAGGGAGCTTAATTTTCATAAAATTATTTTAAATCCAAAACTGGTAGTTGTGCCTGTTAAGTGTGAAGTCCAGAAATCACAATAATTTTGGAAATGATGTGATGCTTCTATTTGTCTTATGAATTAAAGCATTGTGTCACTCAGGCTTTGGTCTCAGGCCTCCATTGTTACTCAGCATGGTGTAGCTGCAATGCAGAGAGGTGGTGCAATAAGCCAGCTTCTCTACTCTCAAATGCTGAGGTCCTTACTGGATCTCTGTTATTAGTTCAGCTCCACTAGATCAGCTAGCCCTTGCTGTCAGCCATGTTCCTTGTAGACCTGTGGTGCACCCATCTCCGCCACAGTGCAGAGGAGGGCTGGTAGTGAGGTCTTCTTTAAAGTCAAATTTTCCACTGTCTTTCTCCAGTCACTCCTAAGGCAAAAAAGTGAGCTTAGGAAGCAGGCAAATTTGCATCTTAATCTTAGTCAAAATATTGTTGTTCTTTAGCAGACTTGCTTCCTCAATATAGTGGCAGCTCTTTCTATTACAAAAATTCTGAGCTTGTATAATTAAGACAATCATTTCAGTTTTTGAGGTGTGCTTATTCTAGTGAAACCAAAGCAAAAGTGAAAACTGAAAATTTAGTATTTGAAAATAAAATAGAATTNTTAGTATTTGAAAATAAAATAGAATTGAAGGACAGCCTGATGTTTCACATGAAAGACTCAGCAGCCATACACAGAAGGGATGTTGGTATCTCCCAACATGAAGGCAAAAAGTACACCGTTCCAGACAGCCACTGAGAAGTCTTGTGTTAGCTTAATGTACAATGTTATATCCCCCAGAGACACAGACAGCAGTAACTCTGGACATCTGGCTTTTTCAGGAGAGAGTTCACCAGGAAAGGTTTATTTTAGATTAACTTACCTGCGTTTGAGAGTAGGGATCATATTCCCACCTTAGAAACTCCTTCTGCCCCACTTCTCCAGTTTCTTACAGTGCAGGGGTGCAGGGTGCACACCGGCCAAGAGCTATTGAGGGCTGGTAGGGCATGAGGTTCAACTATAAAGCCTCACAGACTTCAGATCTCAAACTAGCAATGTGTCATGGCCACTTCCTCTTTCTTTCCCCTCCTCTCCTTTGGAAATTCCAGCTCTCAGATGGGGGGAGATCAAAGGTCCTACCTGTATCTCTCGTATTCTCAGAGGAAGTGGTGTGCAGATGTTATTTTCGGGAAACTGATATTTTGATACTTGGCTTCTACACATAAAAATCAAAACTTGCATTTAATTGTTTTATTGCTTGGAATTAATGTGGCCTTACTGTAACAGAATTTTAATAAGTAATACGATATATAGAATGTGTAGAAATAAAGTATAGAATGTATAGAAATATACAGCTATCATATATAATTTATCACATATATTACTTCATCTGAATGCAAGTTTGATAAAAATGAAACACTGTGTATTGGAACTGAATTGTTTTGAAATGTTTCCAATGATGTAATCAAAGAGTTATGTTCCAGCAAAACATTTCAAACCTGACATACCGTTTTCTAATGAAAAAGTCTTCCATCAATTATTTTTCCTCTAACCAGCTCTGGCTAGTAAGCATCGTTTCTTGTAGGGAGAACATGACATTTGTTTCTCATAATTCATACTGATTTCCAGGCGATACAATACCAACAGGTAACTTCAATTAATGTGTGACACTGACGCTGTGATCTTGATACCGTAATGTTTGCCTCTGTCACTGCGATGCCTTGCAGTAATTGTACGTGCAAAAAAATGGCAAGGCAGGAGCTCTTTATCTAATACAGAAAGAACATGGTGGTAGAAAGTTTTCTGAAAAGGACTGGCCATTTTTCTCTTTTTCATCAAACCCAAACTTCAGGCCACCAGCCATATATCCATTGGGGCTTTTTCTTGTGATGAGGATACAATGAAGAGGGGGGCATGTCTGTGATAAAATTTCAGCTTTGAATATCAACTTTTCAGACTTGTGCATGTGATTTTGTGTGCAAGCCAAGGGTCTTTACTGGCTGTATTTTCTATAACATTTTTTTATTGGTTGTATTTTAAATAGATGTTAGTTGATGTGTTGAATTAGCAGGGGAAGGGTGAAGGGTATGGTTATCCAACAGATTTTTATCTATTTCTCTTGCCAGTTTCTAGCAAAGTCTAGTGGGCATTTTTGTCAAGAGCTGTTCTGCATGAAGCAGCGTACTGGCCCTGGCTCTGTGGAGCAAACCAGGCACAGCAAACCACTTTCATAGCTGGCAATTGTGATGGCAAGTTGTAGCTGCTCTTAGACAGACTGGCAAAATGGCAGCATCTCCCACAAAAACACAGGATCCATCGTATACGTGTGACCTTGGCCAGATCAAACAAATTTTACTTGTGGTCTAGATCCCAAGTCAGAGTCCTCCATCTGAGTAATTCTGGGTAAAGTGGGCAGTCAGGGCTTCTTTTCTCCTTGCTAGTTTTGATATCAACCCACTACACTGGGAAAATAATTTGCAGCTCTAATTTTCACAGAGAGACACTTTTTAAAAAAGAAGCCTCAGCATTTATAAAAAGTCAGTGCTAGGGGCTATTTATTGTTTGACTAAAAGAAGAGATTGCTTTTTCTCAACTGGTTCTCTGCACTACATTATAATTTAGCGTCAGTATTTGCAACATTTTTCTCATTTCTGTGATCACTGTTGTCAAAAGATCCTGAAAAGCATCCCAGTCCATCAGTTTCATTTCCCCACTTTGTCTGTGACTTCTTTTATGCATAAACACACACACACACACACACACAATTACTATGTGACTGAAGCTCTGCCCTAACATTGTGTGTTTGATGCTGCATTGAGATGGGATGATAGAGCCCATGCCTCCAGAGTACAGTCAAAGGCATCTTTAATCTTTTTGGTATTTCTGCCATTTTAGTTTTGTTTACGATCCAATGTCTCGAATGGTTAAATGCTATTAAAAGGATTTACAGCTTTAAATGAAGTGTAACATCTCGTGGCTGTGAATTAACTCAGTTCCAAGCTACTGAGGTTTCAAAACATTTTTAAAGTATGAGATGATTAGGCTTCAAACATCCTAAGACCTTTCTCAATTCACAAGATGGTCACATTTTACGAATTGTCACATTGATCCTGGTTTACTAGCAGAGGATAAAGTCCTAACTCCTTTATTTTAATTCTGAAGTTTTATAGTCCTTTTTTATGGCTGAAATTCTGGAGATTAAGAAAAGGAGTCTGAGAAAGGAAAGGTTCAGAACATAACTTTCAACAGTTATTTAACTGGTTGCCTCCCAGGGAAAATAATTTTGTCAGTTAGACAAGTGACATAAGTAGAAGAAATGTCGAGGTATCCTCATGCTTCTATCCTACCCCTATATGTTTCCACATGAATTCATACATGTTTAGCTGTGTTTTGTTTTACAAGGTGCAGTATTGTACACGCAAAATAGGATGAAAGGACCTCCTCATACTTAACAGGAGAGGCAGCTACAGGGAAACCCCCATTTAGGAAATGTTAAATCAGCACCATATTCCTTTCTGCACTTTATCCTACATTTTTGCAGAGCGTTGTTGTGTGCCATTAAACATTTGCTGTGTTCCACCCCAGAAACATACTTCATTTTGCTGAATGAAAATTCGTCAAGATAGCAGAGACCGTGTCCGGGTAAGAGCGCATGGCTGCACTGGCATCTGTTCTCTGCGTGGAGAATGTTCACCCATATGCTAACATGCAGTGGACATGACTGCACGTACAAGCATCGTGAGACAAAAACTTGACTGAATATCAACTCTTTTTCCCGTTGGAATCACAGGAATTTCTGGGAACTAAAATCCTATTTAAATTCTCCTACATTGCTATATTATTTGTAAACAGAACAGTAATTTTAATGGATGGCCTAGCTGACTTTTTGCTTTCAACTCCAGGGCATTTCATGCATTTTTTAATCTTAAAAGAGCACATCATTGCACAGATTCATGGTAGGCAGTTGATGCTTCTTCACTCTGAAGATGTTACGACTCTTTTAACTAAGAATATAAATCTAGTGCAATGCATATTGAGAGATTCAAGTGAAATGTACTGTGAAGAAAGGGTAGCAACACATTAAATCAAGTCCCATTTTCCATCTGTCTTGGGGTGTATAATGGAGAGCAGATTTAGACTATATTTTGACCTTTTTACGGTTATATTCAAGTACTACTGTAACTCCCTTTATATCTGTTTTTATATCATAGTACTGTGCGTTTGCTTTTGTTCACTACTATGCTACCTTTTTGGGGAGGGGGAACAAGTTGTCTGCTGCTATATTTATGGGCAAAAGTCATTCTCTTCAGCCTCCAGCATGACTTTACCCCCAGGATAAGACCCTCTTGTACTCCTTATAGGTCGTCTCTGCTTCTACTGTGGTCTGTGGTTCTTCCTCCTTGAACACAGGAGGCCAGAACTGCACGAGGTATTCCAGATCGTCTCTGCTAGAATGATAGAATCACTTAGGTTGGGGAAGACCTTTAATATTGAGTCCAACCATTACCCTAGCACTGCCAAGTCCACCACTAAACCCTGTCTCTAAGTGCCACATCTACATGTCTTTTAAATACTTCCAGGGATGGCGACTCAACCACATCCCTGGGCAGACTGTTCCAATGCTTGACAACCCTTTTGGTGAAGAAATTTTTCCCCATATCCAATCTAAACCTCCCCTGGTGCAACCTCAGGCTGTTTTGTCTTGTCCTATTGCTTGTTACTTGGGAGAAGAGACCGACACCCACCTTGCTACAACCTCCTTTCAGGTAGTTGTAGAGAGTGATAAGGCCTCCCCTCAGGCTCCTCTTCTCCAGGACAAACAAGCCCAGCTCCCTCAGCTGCTCCTCAGAAGGCTTGTGCTCTAGACCATTCACCAGCTTTGTTGCCCTTCTTTGGACACGCTCCAGCACCTCAATGTCTTTCTTGTAGTGAGGGACCTGAAACCGAATACAGTATTTGAGGTGCTGCCTCACCAGAGGTGCTTTGCTCATCTGAAAATATACAGCTACTTACCTGTGGTGTAGGTATAACCCCACTTCAGTTTTGGGCATATTTGTTATCTTCAGTGTCACATCTTTTCTCGACCATCCCCTTGATTTCTTTTCCTCTTTATTTTTACTTTGAATATTACACTTTGACATTTGACTTTTTTCCCAGTCTCTGGCAAGCAGTGTGCTCCTATCAGCTTCCTCAAGTCCCATAACTGCATCAGGCTTTCATTCCCCCTTCTCCCCAACTGTACCATACTTCCGCAGCTGCGCCAACACTGATGTCTTTGGGCAAAATGTCACAGTGTCCAACATCAAACTGCAACTATTCTGTCTAGTCTTCCCTGAAAGGAAAGTTTTACAGCTGTGCATGGCATCTAATAGAATAAAGTGAATGGACAAGCAACGATTAATAACATTTAGTGTAGACTATGTAATATCTATGGGGTTTTTAAAGTAAGAAACTTAATCTGTTGCTTTCAAAAGGAGAGTGAATAATAAACCCATTATTGTGAACTGCCCTACCCCACACATCACAGTAGGGAAAGGACAGCCAAACTCTCTGGGAAATAGGAATGTGTAGGTAGGAGTTTTGGGAAGGGAAGGAGGGATTATGTTCAGCATACCTCTGTTGCAGCTTGTTGGGCTCTTTTTCCACGGCAAAATTTCTGTGAGTGGTGAACAGTGCTGACAGTACCTTTTTTCAACAGTTGCAAGTGGGTTCCTCCATCCGATTTATTAGTGGAATAACTTGTTCATTTACAACAGCCAAAATGTTTATTATTTACTCCTCTGCTCAGTGTTACACATCAAAGTTTCCTAATTGGCACACAAAGAAGCAGTATTGTTTTGTCCATTTTACAACATAAGATATTACCTACATAAGCTAGGGCTTCTCCAGACATCCCTCCTTTCTGTACCTTTTTTTTTTTTTTTTGGTCTTTTTCTTTATGGTGGTATTGCTTTCATGGTAAGAGACTCCAGTTATAGCATGAAGGGATTTTTGATTTGTATTGGTTTTCTCCTTCTTCAAAAACTAAGACATATTATGATGTCTTCTTCTATTTGGACAATGTTGGTTCAGAAGGGCATTTTTTCCCATCTGGATTAAGCAAGTGATGTCACTGCTCTGTTCTGTTCTGGGTTCAAGTCAACTTTGCTTAGTATTACCTATGAAAGAGGTTGTTAGCTACATCCTTTGGGATTGTTGTAGTATATATGGATAGAACAATTCATAATCTTGCAACTTAAGCTCTATCATACATTCATAAAGAAGTGCAAAAACAGGTACAGAAAACTGCCAGGCTCCAAGCTCAGAGCAAGATTTTTCCAGTTGGGCCCAAGTTTCTTTCAGGAAGTGACTGAAATAAACACTGATAGCCAAACGCCAGGGATAAATCTGTGCTGTAGTCAAAGGGCTAGGTCTGGTGTGCTGCCCTTGGAGGCCCTAAACACGTAACTCCTCGTTCTTTTGTAAATGGGGCTGCATAACCATCAGCAAACATTTTAATCCACCCCTCCTTTGCTAACTGACAGTATTAGTATTTCTCCATCTCACAAGACATTGTGTCTAGTAGAGGTTCAGAGGCTACAGTCATAGTCTCCATATAAACACATAAGAAAGAGAGATTGTTATCTGAAAATATTTTTAATCAAAATGCTGGAGAAATATGTTGATTCTGTGCCTTGAAGGGTGAAATAAAGGTGCATATATCTACCAGACTGCCTAATCCTAATATCCAAATATTAAATTTCCTTAGAAAGGGATGTCTATGAAGTTATCTGTGTGGTAGTATAGTGCATTGGAGATCTAGCATCTCATTCTTGGGTTTTTCTGTAGAGACTTTTAAAATGATGAAAAGGTTCTCCCTGTATAAGAATATTTACTCTTACTGTTTAGGAATTTTTAGGATGACTACAGATTAGTCAGCTAGATGCCTGTCGTATTTCCTAATTTAGCTCCTAATTGGCTTAAATTCTAAAAATTATGGTTGTCTAGTATAAATGGTCACCTACATGGGATGAGGGAACATGTTATCAAAAGTCTGTATCAGCTGTGTTTTATGATTTTTTTTTAAATTGACCATGCATTTAGGTGACTGATACATATTGTTGCTCAGTGTTGGCCGGCTGAGCTGCTATTAAAGCTAAATAAAAAAAAAAAGTGATTCTTTTTATCAGGAGATTGACCTATGAGTCAGCACGTACATCCCTGCAGAGGAACAAGGGTACATCATGCATATTGCAGGACAAGACCAACCTCCCTCATCAGAAAACAGAATGGATGGAGAGGATCTCTTACAGGCAGCCTGGGGCCTTTGATCTCCTTCTACTGTGGAGGAAATAGTTTGTGCTAGATATTTGCTGCCCTGTGTTGCCTCTTGCCCCTGCCACAGGGAGACCAAAGGTGATAGTATAATTATGTGACATTTTTCAGTCTGCTTATGGGATGGCTCCTATTTGTGCTGTGCCTTGCAGGAGGTTAAAAACAAAGCCGAGATTCAACCTCAGATTATATAATTGGTTAATAAATAAGAACATAAAAAAGAAACAAGCAGTCAGAAACACACATACATACAGAACGCAAACTCAGGGGTTTGTTTCAGAGTCTATATTTCTCGTTTCTATTGCTGGGATCAGCGTAGCTCGAGGAAATTCATATTTGTTTTCTCTGTACATGAGTGGTTCTGACACTTCATGTTGCAAATGTGCATATAACAGCACCTTTATTTAGTGTTAATGTCAACACATACAGCCTCGCAGCATCTGTGGAATGCCCCTAGAGTGCTTAGAAATAAGGCTTAAGGGAAAAATCATTCCAACTTCTTCTGTTTCTTTCAAGTGGAGCATGGAGCAATCAGACTTGTATGAATCAGATTTATATAGTCCCAGGCAGAAGGTATATCCTGCTTTCAACAAATACTCCACTAATATGACAAGAACATGTAAGAAACAACATTATCAAATGTGACTTGAAACTTTACTTCTAAAAAGCACACTGAGACTTCCTTTTTGCATGTTTTAAGAAAAAGTGATAGTATTGTGAGCCACTCTAAAGTCCATTTATAGCATCCACCAAAATCAGAAGAGGCATTTGGAGAAGTGCAAGCTGCTTCTTGAACAGGTACAGAATCCGGCCAGCCTTCTGCTCAGGGATAGAGGCAGTTGAGGGCCTTCCTCTGAAAATAAAGTTTTATGCTAAACTAAATTTTTCAGAGAGAATTTCAGTCTCCACCATTAACTTTTCAAATGCAAAATAAAAAAAGGGAAGTTTTGATTTATAACTTAATAATTTTTCAGACTTCAACAGGGTTTTCCAAATATTTAGAATAACTTAGAACAATCCTTCTTAAATGTTGTCTGTCTGGCACTATTTTTTTCCCCTTAGTTCTGAAAACAGTATTTTCAGCGCTAACTGCTTTTTTAATGAGCAGAAGCTGGACAGCAGTCAGAAACTATGGGAAATCTAGTTTCTGAATGTCTTCCAACTTTTGTCAGCTAGGAACACAGTATAAAAAGAGCAAGAATTGCAAAAATTGTTTTATTCATACAAAAACATTCCTGAGCTGGAATAATAGCGACAAGAATCTCTAAGGTTCAACTTTTAAGAAAATTCATGCTGACTTCTGTGGCTCTGTTGTGGTTTAGGCCGGACTGGCCTCCAATTCCCACTCAGTTTCTTTTAAACTATTCTGTTTCTAGAGTTTTAAATTTAGACATTCATCCAAACTGCAATTAGGATTAGATAATTGCATAATGCAATGGTCTTTATGTGAGGGGTTGCAATTACTGCAGTGAAGTCCATGGCAGAAGTTCTGGCCGAATTCCCTTCAAGGGTCTGGAGGGAGTGTACACAGGAGAGGCAGCTGTTCTGTCCTTTGGAAAGATGATCCTTTCGTCTCCATCTGTTCCACCCCTCGCCAAATACACTTGGCCAGGTCCCTATCCTCACTGGGCAGGGAGCACAGATGGCAACCTGTGGATTTTCTCCAAATTAGCTGGAGCTAGGGTGCCCAGATTTCCTGGGACAGAACATTATTTTCCCATGTATTTTCGAGTCTTTCGTATCTTTTCCCCTAGCTTGTCTTTTAATTTAAAATTGTGGAAGCTTCATCATGAAGCTGTGACTATTTAAGCAGACTCAGAATTCTTTTCTCCCCTTTTTGGCTAAATGGTCTTCCCCTGCTTTAATACTAAAAATGATCTTGTACAGGAGCTAACCAAGAGAGATGTTGATATGCACTAGAGAATACGAGTGTTGTCAGGCGATATCCAAAAAAACTCAGTTAACTTTGTACAATCACTTTATTTATTAATATCAATCTTTCTAGGTGAAGTGCAGCTTCAGCAATAAACAGTGGTGAACTGAGCTGACTGAAGGAGCTGAAAACTATGCAGGTCCCTTTCTAACAGCTGGAGCTGCTGCAGGCTGCCCGTGCTGGGGGTGCCATGTGAAATGCTGAGGAAACAGGACTTTTTAGAATCATAGAATCATAGAATCATAGAATTAGTGA
>VZTS01003525.1:3347-17752 GCA_013400795.1 Pluvianellus socialis
TACTAATAGAAATAAGCCTAAATCAAAATATTCTTTCCTTCTGCCCGGGAACAAAACTTTAATAAATCAAGATGAGTTACCTTATTTCACCCTTTTAAGCTACCAACTATATATCTTCACATATATTACATATATTTTTATTGAAAAACTCATATTTGCCCTGAAAAGGCAGTGTTAACTTTAGTTTTTAAATCTCTCTGCCCTTGTTTTCTTTGTTTTTACAGTGTCAAAACAATGCAAGTAATCAATAACTACATAGCTGTTCCTTGTATCAGAGTTTGCTCATAGCTAACAGATTTATATTATGTTTCATCTTCTGCTCTCTGTCTAAATGTCTGTGGGTGGAAATCTAAGAGGACAGAGAAAGCTATGTGCCTATTAAATTTACAACATAATGTACTGTATAGTACAAGATAACCCTTATTTATGCCTAACAAGAGCCTAATCAACATACATTACTGAAATTAGTTCTTATTCTTTGCATGCTAAATATGTAACATATTTAAGGGAAAACCAAAGTAGTGTAACAAGTGTACACTAAATTACACTGATTCGGCATACAGTAGACACTTTAAATTGAGTATACGGCAACTTCTCCTGATTTGATATTCTGTCAGGCTGTTAGGAATGGCAGGAGTATACATTAAGCAGGGAAGCGCATGATGTATGTTACTTTTTCCTGTTGTCTGCCTCTGCTGCTGTATCCCTTTTGCAGACCTACTGAATGCTAAAGAAATGTAAGCTGTATTTCTGAATGCACCCATTTTTATCATCAGCTTAGGCCATCATTTACATAATGGCTGAATTTGACTTGGAGGCTTTCAAGGGAATTGCAACCTATTCCATGGGGTAACTGGATGAAATTACCACTGCTTTGAACTGCAGAATTCAATGCTGTCATTATTACTAATTCAAACTCATTTCAACTACTTCTACTACAAATACCTAATTTGTATATATAGCCTAGTTCAAGGCCTGTAATTTAAAAAAAAATAAATAAATGGTAGCACTACAGAATCATGGTCAAATATTTATTCTGGTATGCTTACAATACTGTCCGAGAAGACGTTCTGGAATGGAAATATTTATCACCACAGTTACGACAGTTTCATTAAGTCTTTAGTACTTTAGGCTACATATAACCTTTTTGGTAGAGCTTCCACATAATTAGCCAACAGTGACAAAAATATTACTGTTCCGCTGCTGTCCCATCATATTCTAGGGCCACACTAGGCACATTTTTCACTTAAAATGAACACTACATTAAGATCTTTTATCACTGAACTGCTAAGTCAGACATGTTACTTTGTTTTCCTTTTTCTATATTACGTTTTGGGGTGGATTTTTTTACATATTTGAACCCACATTTTTGCTAACACTAAAAACATTAGTGTATCTTCCATTTTCACAACATCGCACTGCAAGTTATTTTTGTTCACGGTTTAAGACCTTAGTAAAAATTAGTTGGTTTTCATTGAATAGGAACAAGAACCTTAACCAAAGCATCCTGAGTAAGAATTTGAGAACAAAGAACCAACGTCATCAGTTCCAAAAAGATTGGCTATTTCAGAATATTTTATGCCATACCGCACCTGAGACATCATCTTTTCATATCCTGTCCAAAAACTGTATGACTATGTGCAACTCACAGAATCACAGGAAACAACATTTTGAGATACAAGTGGCATAACATAGACAAATCAGAATACATGCACTGGCCAGGTCTATTACTGTAGCATAGACATGGCCTAACAAATTTTTTTACAAAAAAATTTCAAATTACAAATAATTACACCTCAGAAATGATAGCAATTTTCTATCCAGGAATATCTGGTCTTTTGAAATATATTTTCAGCCATCATGAAAAAAAGGAAGGAAAAGATCACAACTAGAATATTTTGAAATATTTTCAGTAATATTTCCAAGGAAACCCCAAAATTGCCACTATGCACAGAATTCCCTGACTCTTGTCCTTAATTTTAGACACTCACTGTATAATTGAGATTGCACTGCAGTTTGGAAGAGGTAGTTGAACAGACAAGCACAGCCAAACCACAGCAAGACTCTGAACAATATATGTCATATTGTTATCATTTCAGGTGTTTACTTAATGGAAGTCCAGACAATTGTGTTCATCCGGTTTATTGAGAGTATTCTAATTTAGATCAAGATGACACACACCACCAATAGTCTGTGCATGAGGAAGAAATAGATTTCCCTTGTAACTGAACAACTGGAAATCAAAGTTTCATGGGAAATCAATGCAATTTAAAGTCTTCAGTGAACTTGCACAGGAAGGCTGAGAAACTTACTTTTCAAAACTGTGTCTGTTATGTGCAATCTATATAGATTACCACAAAATAGGCCTGCAGTTTGCATCACTGTAGTGGATATAGCTTTTCTATAAGGTACCTACAGAGAACATCGCTGTTAAAAGAAATGAGAATTTTACAGGCAATATAACATTTCAAAAACCACTTGAAATTATTCCTTCCCTATATTCTGACTAGGAGACATATGCATTCACCTATTGCATTTGTTCAAACTTTTACCTTAACGAGATATTGTCTTTCATTCTATGAAAGAAACACTCTAATTTCACTACTTTTCAATATCTTATGCAGTTCTATGTGGAGAGGAAGTTAAAAAAAAAAAGTTTTTACAGTACTGGAACAGGTACTGCATGAATGTAAGAGTAACAGATGTACAACATCTGCTCTGTCTTCTTATCTCACATCATCACTGTATGACAATTCCTTCTTCCATCTTATTTTGAGACAAGAGAATTGGACTTTACATCTCACCAATGCTGAATGTGGCATCATCTAAATAATGGAGAGAAACACATTTTTAGTATCAGCCAAAAATACTGTCTCAAATGCTTTTTCTTCTTGAATGTTACAAATCCCCCCCAACAAGATCAATAAACCATGCAATACTATTTTCTTAGTTTCTTTGATAAAGGCCAGTGAAACTTACACCTTGTTGCTGGATTTACAATCATGTAAGAAACTAGCATTGCTCCACCTGCATTTTTAAACTAATCAGAGTGCCTAAATATGACATACTTCCAGATTCAATAGAAATGCTATTTGCTGCTACGTGTAAAACTCAAACAGATGATACGTTATTGTTTGATTCCTGATGTTTCTTTTGCCAGGATGTAGGGATCTGACGAGCCCTGTGTAGCCACCTAATACAGGCTGTTAATAAGGAGAGAGTTGCAGCTTATCAGAAAAAAATTGTGAACCCAAGTTTCCCATACAGTCAGTAAGGAGAAAGATGATTTTGACAACATAAATAGAAGCCTACAGCACTTAATGCAAAACCTTATTAGGCATCTGTTAGTTTCTTTAGAACTAGCTAATGCCAACAAAAGGATCATTTAATGTTCTGTGCCACACAACTCTGCATATATCTCCAGCCTTACTTCTCAAGTAAGACTGCTCCTTATGGAGTGAACAGGAGAAGGGTACCCAGAGTGGATGTGTTTCACAAACTAAAGGAATGTTTCTGAGGCTACTGAGTAACCACAAGCACGTGAACTGCCTGGATTTTGTTCATAACTTTTAAATGAAAGCTAAACAGGTCCACTCTACATTGTGTACTTCCTTTGTTCTGATGCTCATACTTTGGCCTTTGTCACTAAAAATATGTTTATGGTACTACTCACAAAAATAAAATACTGTACTAGTGTGGGCAGCGAGTTCTGCCAAACAAAATACCTTCCAATTGAACCTACCACACAAGATATTTTCTACCATAAATTTAGTCTTTGAAAATATTCTTCATGACAGCAGTCCTGCTGTGGAAAGCAATTTTGTTAGTATTTGCAGCTTGTAATCTATGAAGAAATTCATTCCATTTACATTCTGATTCCAGTTGATACTCTCAGAAAGACCTTTTTTCTTTAAAAACACTTTTCAACACAATCTCTGAGGAAACTTTAAAAAACTCCCACTTAATAATTTCAAATTCTCTAATTTTTTTAAGGATTTCGTTCAATATAGCCTTAACAATATTGTAAAACACAATGGAGAAAACTACTTTCACCTGTAGCTTTATGGGAAATCGAAGACTTCAATGCCTCCAGCACTTCTGTTTCTGCTATGGGGACAACTTCTGTAATCCACTTTTTGTCATCTCCAATAGCAGCAGAGGGCTGTCAGCTTATTTGTAAAGCAATTTATTTATTTATTTATTGTGCTTGGATAGCTAAAAAAAAAAGGTTTTGTTGTTCAGCTCTGCAGATTATATAACAGTTTTATATAAAGTGCCTTTTAATATTTAGCAAGTCATACATAATAACTTTTAGTGCTTTTAACTGAGAGATTAGATATTGGTCTTTTTTACTGTCCTGCCAGCAGCATTTGTGATTTCTTACATATGTGTAAATGTTGTTAACAGAACTAAGAGACAGAACCTGGTATACACCCTATGCTCTATTATATGAAGTTAAGTTACCTTCAAAAGCTTTCTGCTTTTTAAAAATGCTGAAAGAATTTTTGCAGTATGTTTTAAACTTAGTTGTTTTTTTTTCTTAAATGGGACAAATAAAATTTGAAAAACTATATATGTGTATCCATTTAGTTTTGTCTGATGTATTTACACATAAATTTATTAATAAATACATTTGAAAATAGATTGAGTTTGTTTCAATTTCTGGAATCTATACTATTTTCCAGCTGTTTAACAGTTATTCTAGAGTGTATTTATGACTGAATAGTTTAATACGTCTAGAACTGGATCCTCTTATTTGAGTGCAGTCTCATGCACAGAACAAATCAGAAGTAATAAAGAAAAACTATTTTAGCCATAAAAAAATCATAATATGTTGTGATAAAATGTAGATAAGAAAGTTATTGTTTGAAAAGTTTGATAAGTCCTAAGTTCTTTCCTGTACACCATTTTTTTTAGGATATTGGGCCTTCAGGCTGCTGAAATGTGGCAAAGCTATGTTTTAAGTACCTGCAACTGTTGTCAAATGTAGCTAAATATTTGTTCCCTTTTATGTCACATATGTTGAGTCCTCAGGCTTTTCCAGATTCTGCATGATAACTGATTAAACACTCAAAGCTCTGACAGGCTACAGAGAGCTCCAAAGGATCACTTACATTCCTAAGTCTGAAATACCTATGCTCTAATCTTCATTCACTAGCCACACAGAACACAGGGAAGGTTTTACCAGGAAGATTTCTTCCTAAGATATCATGAGCTCTCCTTGCTCACACAACTGGAAGCAGCTACGTTTTGATGACGCTGAGCAAATCGATGCTGAACAGGGCTCCCAAGACATGGTTTTGATTCTCCCCTATACGCCTCTGAGCTGCTCTGCAGGGCCTGCTGGGATGGCAGCCAGCACACTGGAAAACACACTTGGAGAAGACAGCAACAGTGATGCCCATCCCTTTCCCCAAAAGATCCAGTGGTGAAACCATTCTTCCCTTACAGCACACATACTCAACTCTCTCGCTTCTCATTAGTGTGTCCTAATCATTAACTTACATGGGGTTTTTTTGTTTGTTCCTTTTTTGGAGGGGGTAGGTGGGAAAAGACACTCCTAGCCAAGTTTAGCTGTTCTTCCTTAAACAGAATAAATGAAAGCTCTGGTAAAGATACTTGCTTGGGAAGAGACACAGTCCCGATCTCTTCTATGATCTCTAATAAATACATCAAAATAATGACAGACAAGAACAAGATCTCAGTCCTCTTTCTTCTGGGTGAGTATGCCAAACCACCTTGTCTGTCACTCCTTTTGGATCTGCCATGATATTTGTTTCAAGTGATGCAGACCTCTTTTATTAGCTCCGCTTCATCAACTACGAGCAATAATGCCTGCATTGATCTCATTTCCTACATAAAAATCACAGAGCTAAGATCGGGGTTCGATCTCTGTCACTGAAATTTGTATAAATTTGCACTCCCAGGGTGTTCAGACGCTCTCTGAACAACAAGAAGTCTGGAAAGCACATGCTTCATTACTGTGCCATAAAGCAATACTGATTAATTCCTCCCTTGCCTTAATGCCTGCGTGTCTCAAAGCCTTTACTGTTGATCCAGGGTTTGTAGTGAATAGAAGACTTAAATGGTAATTCATGTATCTGATTTTCACCTTATATGCCTGTACTGCAAAAGGCGCTCCCCTGGCAGAGTAAACTGATCCCATCAGTCTACAGATGGCTTCAGCTGCCACCCATGATGTTTCAGTAGGACATCCCATAATCCTCACCTTCTGGCACTAACACCTATAAGCAGCTATCATTTCAGAAAGTCACGAGGTAATGTCTGGTGCTTTCAGAGACGAGTTGTTTCCCTCTGTTGGAAGTTTGTTCTTGTACTGGTTCCAGGAACAGGCCTTTTCACGTTCTGGGACTTTGTTCAGAAGCTATAGTATTTTTAAGAAGTTTAATATGTTGGGCACTGAATCACTCCTAGTGTAGCAGTCTTTTCACCAATTCTTTATTAACTGTACTTCTTCTGAATTTGGACGTATGCCTGTTCCTTTGTAAAGAAATCGAGTTGTTTCTGTCACAGCAGGCAGTTTTCAGCAAGCTTTAGATCCTATTCCCCACCCTCACTATACGCTAGACAATTTAACATGTTTCTCTCACAGGGACTGTGCATGAGGATAATAAATGACTAGCCATTCCAAATCCTGCCGTGCCTCTGGCATTTTCCTCTTGATGATCTCAAGAGCACTATTAACACCAAATACACACCTGTGGCTAAGAGATAAAATAGCAAAGTACCTTCTTCCCTTGGAAGAATGCCTTGCAGCACAAGACTCATTAATCTCCCAACTATTTTGTTTGGGTGCTCCCAAACACGAATTTAAGAACTACTCTACATTTCATCTGATACATGAAGCAACACTCAATGAAAACTCTGATTTCCTCTACAACACCCCCCCAACCCTCCCCTTTTCTAAATCTTCTGAAACTGGAAGGCCTGTATAATAAAATTTTCATTTATTTTTAATTGAACATCATCCAAGGAATGACAGAAGCACTGTTTCACTGAGATCACCAAGACCAATTTTTTCCAAGTCCCATTTGAGAGAAGTGCCAAGTTATAAATTTGTTGGTGTAGTCAGGCAGTCCCAGACCATGCCTGACTCCCTAGTACCGACAAAGTACTAGGTATCAACTTTGCTATTTTCCCGTTACAGGGAATGCTTTTGCTATTTAAGCATGCTGGGCAACATCTGCTTAAGCTACTACTGCCTCTTTCTTTTTATGTGCCCAAATGCTTCCAGTGGAAAATAGAGTGCCAAATGGAGAGAAAAGAGGGCCAGATCAAAAGGGGGGAAACGGGCAAAATTTGTGCAGTGGGTTGAAGTTTAACACAAGTGAAGATGAAAGAACAGGCAAGCAGATGAGTGTCTCTGTTATCAGTCTCACCAATGCTGCTTATGTCTCTGCCAACTTCCTCAACTAATCTTCCCACCATTCAGTAGGTTGACACCAAACACAAATAGCAGATGCAAAGCATGCATAAAAATGCTGGAATTCAAATCTCTAGATGATAATGCAATACAATAGCACAGTCTTGATTCTTCCTCTTGTCTATTTATTATGGCAAGGCTGGCAATGAACCGTTCCAAGCAGACAGTGCCAGCTCGGAGGGCAGAGTTAAGTAAAATTTAATAAACTGAGCTAGCTAGGAAAACATGAGGGGTAAAGGTGAAAGGCAGCGATTTCTGACAGAGATCAGAATCCGTCAGAAAAACTGTTGCCATTGGAAAAGCAGTTGAGAAGAACTAAGGCAATTCTGCCAGGCGAGGCCTCTTCTGCTGCGCCCTGCCTCTGGGCTTGCTCAGGGATACAAATTCCTTCACAGAGTTTGCCGGTATTCACCAGAGTGTGCTTTTACTGTTCCAGTTTAGAAGACAGTTCCAGGATTGACACCGTTCACCCTGTCTATTTCTCAGTGACCCTGGGGAAAGGTGGAGGCTAGAACAGGGAGGAAAATAAGGATATGGTAAAATAAACAGTGTTTTATGGAACTACATCTCCTATACGGCATGCTGTGTACATCCTGTACCTATCGCAAACCCAGAAAAAATAGTATCTCCCCATTCATCAAAGTTCAAACAACACTTACACTTTTTTTGGTCTATGTCAAGCAGACTAAAAGCCTCTCTTGCTGTATATTTATCCTTTAGCTGACTGCTGTCAACTTGTTTCTGCTCACTCTGGATCAGCTCACAATGCCGACCCAGCCTGCAAACATGACAATTTCACTGGCTCCAACCCAACTGCCAGCATTGCAGAGGGCATCTCCCGTCACTCTGCTCTGCCCCTGGTCATACACAGTTTCCTCCCCTTGACTGAGGGGTTCCAGCACCACTGTTCATTTTTGAAAGAGGCTTATTCCAGGTCCTTATTCCCTGTCCCAGGAGCCTATCCTTGCTCTTTCATCCCAAGATTTCTCCTCATTAAGCCAACTACACACAGGAATTTCACCCTTGCCAGTTCAATTTCATCATATTCTGATTAATATTTAGCCCCTTTACCCAATTTGTAGGTTAATCCTCTTGGATACCTTTCTCTATAATGAGGCCATGCTATAGATTAAGGATGACTGTATTTAAACCCTGTAACCTGAAACAGGACAAGCCATCCTGTTAGGGTACAGAGATGGTGGAATGCATGAAAGTGGAAACTTGTAGGTTTGGACGAAGAGTGGAGTCATGTGCATTTAGAGAGCTTCTTTGGTTAAAAAACACCACCACACAAAAAAAAACCCCTATTCTCATTTTCTGTATCAACTAAAAATTAAGCCTCATTATCCTGATTAGCATGTAAAATCTGATTCAGCTTCACTGACTAGCTGAAGTAATATGGACAGTAACAATTGATCCACAGAAGTCTTTTGAACTACACTGTCATTTTTCCCAATTTCATTCACTCTCATATGGCTAATGACTGCAAAATATGCTACTGTAAGACATATGTTGCATTTGGCTCTCCCCCTGTACAGTTTCCTCACCACACCTGGTGACCTTGCTGTTGATTATGCTGCATTCCTCTGTCAAATACAAGGATTTAAGACTGTATTTATTTGGCAATTATTAATTCCTTGTCTTCTATACTCTTATCAAGTCTACTTAATGATTTATTTTCCTTTGATTAACTTGAAAACTATTATTAGCCAGCTATATTAGCTACCTACATTATTACATTAGGAAGCTTTTGCACATAAGAAATCAGTGACTCAGTTGTCCTTGATGTGCTCCTGTTTATCGGTCTCAGATTTACAATAATTCCTGCCAAATCAGCCTTCCTTTGTTCCTCCAGCTTTTAGCTCTTCCAGTAGAAAAGTGCTCTCATAAATTGTGCTTCGTTTGGGGATAAAATATTCATCAAACTTCTCCATTACTATTTCATAATCATTTCCATCATCTTCACACTTAAATGCTAAAGTTTAAAATATTTGTTCTGCCCTCATCCCCTTGACATACATAAAGGCAGCATAGCTACACTTCGTTGACCTGTACTGTCAGCTCTATGGCTATCCTGCAGCAGGTCAAACATTACTTCCCATCAGGGCAAGCTCCTGAACAGCTAGACACAAAACCTTCAGGATGATCCATTTATTCTGTTCTCCTAAATCTATACTTATCTCCTTGTTTTACTAAACAATTCCTTTTGGACATACATCTGACTTAGCTACTAACCCTAGCAATTAATTTACAAAAGCTCCAGGTTCCACATGTACACTTACTGAAAACACTTTCCACTTCCTACCACTGAAGCAGAAAATACTGGTTGCCTCTGCATTGTGGTTTTGAGGAAAAGAACCTGCTGCTGTTACTCTCTTATCAAGAAAGTCAAATAAGTAGTCAGATTTAAAAACAAAAAAACAAAACACAAAACCAACACGCACTTGCAAAACCCCATCAAAACAACACTCCTGCTGAATGCTGTTTGTCTCTCTGCAAGCGTCTAGCTAGTCTTTTTGCTTTCTTATACATAACAAAAAACATAAGAGAGAACTAATCCCACTGTAAAACTCAGAGCCATCTCAGCTTTATTGGTTATACCTCTGAAGTACATTAGTACTTCAGAACCACCACTTTAACAGTTCCCAAAATTCATTTCATGAGCTATTCTTCACAACTTATAGGCGCATATTTCTTAATTTATCTAAAGAGAACTTAGCCCATACAAGAGTGGCCACCTAGAGAGTAAATTATATTTAGGCTCTTTGCAAATAATTTTTACTAGATTCATCATCCCTTTCAAAGAAACCAAACAGATCACCATTCATTTATGAACCAAAATTCAATATGTACTTTTTGTCAGATTGGCATAGGCAAGTCAAATGCAAATGCAAAAAAAAAAAAAAAAGCTTTATTTTGTATTTCTCCAGGAGTCAGTTCTGCCAGATCTTTTGTGGATTTCCTCACAGTTGTTTTACTGCGATAGTATTGTCCACATCCATTGACAGTACTGAAAATAATCCTCATCCATAATAAGCTTAATGTTTGAGCCAGAACCTGACTCCTCCAAGGGAGAGTTAATATCATTGAGTATCAGAATAATTCAGGATGTCACTTGTTGGGGCTGTACTTCTGATAAGCACAGGTCATTATACCTGTATGTGCAGTGTGTGAGCACACACATACGCGTGCTCACAAGCACTGTGCTAGAGAGAGGGAATTCTTTCTTTCCCTTTGCAGTCCTCAACATCTCTCTCATTCCCCTGTCTGCCTTGGATTTAAAAACTTCATCTTGGCCAAGGGTTGCAAGCTGAGAGAGTCAGGGTCTCTTATTTTCGAACTGGCAAATACATTAATTGGTAGCACACTAACATGGAGGTACTGCCTATAAACAGCATCTGTTCTTAGATATTTGAAGATGGGCATCTCACTCAGCAACGCAGCTCACTGTGTTCTTGCAAACGTGAAAACGATGTCACCTTATCTTTCTTGGAAGAGGCGTGTGTATGCATGGGGAGAACAACAGCACATAAACATATATTAGATTTCCAAGTCTCTTTGGAATAGTATTTTCCTGTAAAGAAAAAAAAAATTAAAAAAAATTCACATTTCACTTTTCTTTGAAATCCTGGAAGACTTCTCACTGTGCTCCCTTGCCATTCTCTGTTCTTTTCCCTTGCAGTACTGATGCATAAAATTTTTACATATTTCTTTGCTACTAGGAGCTGCCAAATTATCATGAGATTATACCATAGTATGTAGGTGTCTTTATGGGGGAAAAAAAATGTGTACCAGAGGCCTAAAATTCATAATTCCAGAAGAACTGGTATAAAGTTTTCTTTTCTTAGTTTCAAGTGATAACTCAAAAGAAACCACAGAATCTGTGAAGTGAAACTCAAAAGGAGAAACTAAGACTACTTGATACTTTCATTACTCACTTTTCACCTTTCTCACAAAGGAATTAAAGTTTTATTGAACTTACAAAGTGAGTTTAAAAGGGCCACACTACTTATATCCAAACCCACAAACTACTTCTGTCCTAAAGCATTTCCTCCTTAGAGGTTTTGTTGGGGTTTTTTTTATGGTTTCATTTCATTTTGATTTGTTTTGGGTTTTTTTTTCTAAAACATTATTTGGCTTTGCTTCCAGTGCACTGCTTGCGCTGCATTAAGTGAAATAAAATCAATCTATATGTACATCCATAAGCAATGTCAAACAGATAAGCATGTCTTCCCTTCCACAAGCTAAGAAATGCACAATTTTCCCATCAGTGCAACAAAAATAAAGTTAGTGGCAAAACTCCCATCATATATACCACTCAATTCTTTGCTGAAGGCATACAGGTCAGAGATAATCCTGAAAAAAAAAGTTTTTCTACTATTTCAGTACAACATAAAAAAGTGTTTACTAAGAAGATTCAAGGCAAATTTAATTCCTGCATAAACTTGTTGAAGCCAACAGTCATGCCAGTCATAAATTTGAGTAAAAATATTTGCTTTTCTTTTAGTGAGGTAATTAACAATAGTTCATTTTCAGCTTTAGACTTGCAATTTTCTTGAGCATACCTTTCACAATATTTAAAAACAAGTATCAGAGAATATACTGCAAGAGAGAAACAAAACAAAACAAAAAAGAATCTTGGAGGGGACAAAAAGGAAAATATATGAAAGATGAGAAGAGTATTGGCTTTGATTGGGAGAACTTATTATCACCTATATCTTATCTACTAGTCTGTCCTGGTGCATGATTCCCGAGGCACGTCTTTCTCAGCATCATGCCACTAGGCATTAGATAATACAAAGCAGAACTGTAGTTAAAATTCTTATTATGTACTACGATTTCCTACTGTTGCCTCTAAGGCAAAAAAAGACCATTGAACTGTATTGCATTGAAGCCTTCAAATGTAATTTCAGCCTAATGCTTTGCATTAATATGTGGCATCTCTGAGTGCTTTGCTCTATTTCAGAACGAAAGAATGACTCACGTTCTGCAAGAGGCACATCTGTGATTAAATGCAGCAACGGTATTTACGCTGCACAGCCACATGGCAAAATAGCTTAAGAACTGATGGGAAGAAGGTTCCACCACAAAGAAAGGTGGAGCCAAATTATGTAGACAGATTGCCAGTGCTCCAAGAAGAAATTAAACAAAAAATTAGCATGGCATCCATACTTCTGCAGAAATTATTAAATTCTCTTTAATGAATACAAATGGATATAGATATTAGTCTCCGCTAAGAGTATATAGCTTTTTCGTGTCATGTTTTATAACTTTGTGTGGATGAGGTCTCCCAAGCAGGTATCGACTTCTTTTAGACCTGTATGTTTTCCAGGAACTGGTCATACTGCTGGTTGTATCTACATAGTTATAAATTAGTCCCCAGAGTGGAAAATGTTTTATTTTTTACATTTTTTAGTTAGTCTCAGTGTTTTGACAGAAAGATATTATCACTCCATTTTTTTGCTGAAGGATACGCATAGCTCTTCCTCAAACATAATGCATTAAATCATCTTGCTTTTCAAAATAATAATGACACATAGTATATCAACTCAATAATATAACAACAATAAGAAGTATGGGTTAGTTGAAGGGACAGTGGGGTGGATTGCAAACTGTCTGGCAGGTAGAGCTCAGAGGGTTGCGATCAGTGGGGCAGAGTCTAGTTGTAGTCCTGTAACAAGTGGTGTTCCTCAGCGGTCAGTACTGGGCCTAGTCCTGTTCAATGTATTCATCAATGACCTGGATGAAGGCATAGAATGTACCCTCTGGCCCCACTGGACTCAAAGGAAACTTTTTCAGTATGTTTTGTAGAATTACACACAGTAGCTTTACCTGGAGTCACCATGTCATGGTTCATGTGGCACAGGAACACCTCTGGAACCTGTCCAGGTCCCTCTGGATGGCATCCCTTGCCTCCAGCATGTTGACTGCTCACACACAGCTTGGCATCATCAGCAAACTGGCTGAGAGTGCACTCAGTCTCAACATCCATGTTGCCAACAAAGATGGTAAATAGTACCGGTCCCAGTACTGGGACCCCTGAGGAACACCACTCATCACTGCTCGCCACTTGGACATCAAGCCATTGGCCGTAACTCTTTGAGTGTGACTGCCCAGACAGCTCCTTATCCATCAAATGGTCCATGCACCAAATCCATGTCCCTCTAATTTAGACACCAGGATGTCATGCGGGACAGTGTCAAATGTCTTGCACAAGTCCAGGTAGATGACACCTCTTGCTCTCCCCTTATCTACCAACGTTGTAACCCCATCATAGAAGGCCACCAAATTTGTCAGGCACGACTTGCTCTTAGTGAAGCAATGTTGGCTGCCACCGATCACCTCATTATTTATGAAATGCTTGTGGTTTCCAAAAATGCCATATATTAAGAAAGACAACACACTGTATGAATTAATTAATTTTAACACAGTTTCTGAGTAACCAACAGCAATAAGAATGATGTAAAGAAAATTGCAACTCTTCATCCTAAAAGCCCAACTAATGCAATTTAAAAGTTATGAAATGGGAATTACAAGACACTCAGAGCCTAATATAACCCCCTACCTATAATAATACCTGCATAAAACACTACAACTACTTCCAGTACACTGTTTTCTTTACTGTTATTAGCTTATCTTTCATGAATAATACTTCAGAAATTTAGAAAAGTTTTAATATGGAACTTACTGTACTGAAATATTTCTAAGTTATAGAGCTTCAATTTTAAAAATAACTATGGTCTGGAGTTTGAACTTTAGTATCAGAGAACCATAATGGAATAAAAGATGATTAAGAATGATTAAGAACATTGTTTCAATGATTTCTTACATAAATCTCTCAATACGCCTATGCATCATTTTGGGCCCAGTTTGTAAAGCATCCTATGGCAGAAATTCAAATGAAATAATAAGTATAAAATATTGATCCAAGATAAAAGCCAAATTACCATTCAAGTTTTTA
>VZTS01003526.1:0-15287 GCA_013400795.1 Pluvianellus socialis
AAAAAAAAAAAAAAAAAACAAACCCCAAAAAGCAAAGAACAGTGAACTACTACAGCTAGATTAACCTTATTAGTTCCAATATTTCAAAATAAATGAGTCATCACAGGTGGTCCCAAATACCCAAATTATTGTTTTCTTTGTGACAGAAGCAAGAAAACTGAATTGTAAGGACAGTGTCATGCAAAGCACTGCATAAATCTGCAGTAACGTACAGTCTGTCCTAAAAACAATCACTCTTAAGCAGGTCTGCCTTTTGCAATATAAAGGGAGCAGCAAAACTAAAACCAGATTTTTTTCCCCAGCGTCTCCAGTCAAGCACGTAAAAGTATGAGTCACATTTGCAAATTTTGGCTTAAATTGGTTTAATGCTTCCCAGTGAATGCATAAGCCTATTGTTCATGTCCTTTGATGATTTTAGCAAGTCATATCAAAAGCAAGCCCAAAATAAAACTGGAATAAAAGTCAGTTAGCTCTTGAACTAGCACTTTAACTACTACAATAAATTTCATTCAGGGAGGCAAAGCTTCTTGTGATTTCTTTTTGAAGGAAAAAACACGACCAAAACTTTGACACCTTTAAGGGGCTTATTATATATATAGTATACTTTGTACAGTACCATCAAGATAAGTTTCCCACCTCAGTGCATACACACTATAACTAAACAGTTGTATAGCAAGGCTTAATCTAACAGAACTGGAGTAATATAATCTTAGTTATAATTAGCTTCTTTAGAAGCCATTTATAATGTGATGCAAATGTCATTAGACACTGACATCCAAATGTATCAACCAATAGTAAACTACAACAATTATTGTCTATTCTGCAGCATAATTTCAAAGGCATACTTGTTACATGAGAATCCTAATGCTGAAATTTGAAATGATTCATTTTACTAAGGTTTGTACTAGATACCTTTCATATCTGGCCTATTTTATGAGTTTGAACTAGATACCCTTCATATCTTTTAAAACAATCCTATTTTCAATTATGATTATAAATCCTGCTTTCCATTAAGATTATATCATAATTTTGCTAAAGAAGCACCTTTAATTCCCACCAACATAATTATTACATTATTTTATACAAAGGCAGAAGAATAAAACCAGCTCACTGACCATTTTAATTTGGTTTTCCACACCTTTTTACTGATAAAACCTGCAAAAGTAATTAAACACTAACAATTTGCTAAGTAAAAGAATGACTTGACTAACCAAGCTTGTGCTAATATTGCAGTCATTCGTCACAGTAGCTTTCATCATCAGCTGAGCTCTGCCCTCCATCAGCTTCCAGCTCCTCTGGAACAAATGTCTCTACAAAATCATCTCTTCATTTTATTTTTAGTAGCCTACATTTTACTGTGCTCATTTATCCTTTGGATCTTCCACCATCTCCAACAAACCCCCTCCAAACTAAGAGACCATGATGACATCAATTTAATCATTCCCATAAAGTCTGTAGGCTTGTTACCTACTCCTCCTCAGCTGAAATCTAACTCTGGCAAGGTAGATCCTTAAGTGCCAGGTATGAGAGCTTCTGAAAAATGCAGATGGACATTTCATAAGGTGTCCTAACGTTCAGTAATTTTGATTTCAAATAGGCTTTGTGTACATTTGTTGCTTATTTGTATAGCTGATACCCTATGACCTCGGAAGGCTAGGTTATTTCCTCAGTAGCTGAGAATGCTCCACATGTCTAAAGAGATGGCAATTGGTAATTTGATTTTTGCACGCATAAACACACAAATGTAAAATTGTTTTTATACGTATAAAAATAATAGCTGCAGCTTACTGGCAAAGAGTGTGTTATGGTGGGCTCTAACCATTACTTTTCCACAAAGTAGATTCACAAAATATTTTGACAAAGGCCTACAAAGGCCTTGAAGGCAAACTAGGCAAGAGAGAAAAGAGGAGAGATCTTTGCCTGGGTAAGTGACTGAAGACATAAACCAGTGAACAACAAAAGAGCAGGCCAGTTTTCACAGGGAGTGATAACTCCAGTGGAGCACCTCAGTCTGGGCTGTTTAACATACCCAGAGAACATTTGGAAAAGGGCGAGAGCAATGCAGCCGGAAAGTCCGTTGAGGCAAAGCTATTCAATGGAGTAAGGACATAGGCAAAATGTGGTAAACTGTAAAATGATTGTACGAGATGAGCAGTTGGTTTCTAAAATGGCAGCTATAGAATTAGCATATGAGTGTTCAATGAAAAAGTCATGCCAGTGCTCAGTGATAGTCAACAAAAAAAGTAATCAAGGCTTAGAAATTGTTAGGCAAAAGAGAACAAAACAGAAATCAACCCTATGCCCATGCAGAAATCGATGATTTGACTACCGCTGCATGCAATTCTCCTACCCCCATCTCACAAAAGATGTACTAGAGCTGTAAAAGCTTCAGAGAAGGGCAAAAAGCATCATCAAGCATATGGAACAGCTTCCATTTGAATATCATCTGAATAACTCAAAAACCTAGAACAGATGGTAGAGTGCGATAAGAGGAATACCGAGAAACTGATGGTTTATTGCTTTTTCCAAAAGAAGAACTAGAAGGAATCAAGTGAAACTTACAGAAATCAGATTCAGAGCAAACAAACACCTTGTTAGAGAACACAATGCATGAGAAATCTCACACAGGCTCAATGGGAAGAGGATAAAAGCTTGGATGAGAGACCTATTTATGTTCTCACCCAATGCCGTTAAGGACATCTGCCTCTTTTGAGGCACTACCTATTAAAGCAGTAGATAGAAAGGCAGTTGAATGAATTGGTTACTTGCACATTAGGTCATCCAGTAAGAATGGATTGGGAATTAGAGAGGTTTTAGATATCTACGTTTGAAAACAGGTTGACTTAGACAGATTAGCTCCTGCTGAGGATAAGCAACCAGCAGCATATTACAAAGATGTTTAGGACAGTCAAATGTATGGATTCCACTGCTTAAATCCAGCCTTTTAGTAGATGAAGGCTTACAGTGACGTGAATGTAACTAGCCAGTATCACATTTCAGTCTATTAAAATGAAATTGTTAACTGGGTGTAAAAAAATGGCACTGTTGACAATGAAACATTTGAAGAATTTGTTTAAAGAAAGATATTTCCTCTAAAACTTCCAACAAGCATGATGTGCAGCACAAAAGGCAAAAGTATGTGCATTGTGATGGGTTTCTTATACAAACAAAGTGGAATGCAAGAAACCCTGAGGGAACATCCAAAAGAAAAACAGTTATTTTGACAGCGTTAAAACATCCTAACAACAGCTATATGCACAAATGAAATACAAAGATCGTTTTTTTAGCTCTTCAGCAGTCTTGCCTCTTTCTTTGGATACCTCTCGTTGTTAAAATGGTATGTGGGTCCTACTTACTGAAGCTAAAAGTGACACACTGCCCAAACAACTCATTCGGGTGGTTGGCTCAGAAGGTGTTTTCAGTTTCACTACACCCACAGAATAATAGCTTTAATTTCTCCTGAGGTTGTGTAGGAAGATACTGATGAAGACTGCAAAATATAGAACAGAGTCTACTGCATCCAACTATGTTCTAAAATATAAGACTTCACCAGACTATATAGAAGAAAACAGGCACGAAGCACTTCTCTACCACAGGCCTGCCCTAAGAAATTGGCTTTCTATGGCAGACACTTAGCAATGCAGCAATCGCAGCTGAGCCCAGCCCAGCTTCAGAACTCTTGCTATAGCAGCACTGCAAAATTGAACTGAAGTAGCCTGGAGCAAGCAAAGAACACGGCAAAGCAAATTGGCAATTATAGCAACACGACTGCAATGACTCCTTTCTGTCCTGCTTTTAAACTGAGAAAATGCATCAACTGAATAGTAACCAAACACCACATGTTTTTATAACACTAACTTAATTAGAGACAATGAGCCATAGTCTCCTACGACTTCTCACTAACTGCAGAGTTGATTCTGCCATACTTACTCACGGTGCACTCAGCACATAGGGACTGCAAAAAAGAAAAGGAAAAACAATAATCAAGAAGATAACTCAGGGAATAAAACACCATATTGTCTACCATCCAGCAGTGGGAGAATTGCAATTAATTCACTTACATACTATGAGAATTGCAACAGAAACATTACTCTGACAGCATAACAGCTACTGGGAATTTGAAAACAGAATTCAGAAAAGAGAAAATTCTTGTAAATGTTTTTGATAGCACCCACACTGCTGAGCTGTGGGAATTCTGTCTGCAGCAAAGGAAAATTGCTTCAGAGCCTCACAGAGTAAAAAACATTAATTGCAAAGATAAGGATGAGCAAAGTAAAATAACCCAGATATGCTCTCCTAGTTTGTCCACTTTGAAATAATATTAAATTATTTATTTAGAAAGCTTTAAGATATTTGCAAACTATTTTTACGTAGATTTCAGAAGTAAAGTTTGTTCAGATAAATATTAGAAATGCTTTTATACAACAAGCCACTTCAAAGCTGCCCATGCTACACTACTTCCAACAATTTGATTAATTGTAGTAAAGCTATTGACAACACCTATATGAAACAATAGTTTAAGAAGCGAGGCAATGTGCTGGTTTCTTGACATTCAACTGTAATGGGATTACTAAATTATTAGTAACAAAACCCTAATTTGTATTTAAACTTTTATATTATGCTAGGAGGACAATTTTTTCAAAACATCCTCTTATTTTTGTCAAGTTTTTTTTTTTCCCAATGACAAGCAAGTAGCATTGAGTTCTCATTTCTCAACAGATGGTGTATAAGCAACACATTCACAACACCAGACACTACTACGAATCTTCAAGTATCTTCTGCATTGTTGCCATCACCCAGAACCATGTGTACTGGGCCACATTTGGCTGATTTCATATGCAGAAGAATTAAACTATAGTGCTAAATAGTTAGACAGTGTGCTGAAATATCCCTTAGATTTCTAACAGCATCACTGCATGGTAGTGAACATTACGAGGTCAATAATCAGAAGCCTGAGGTCACTAGTAAGACCATATTCCTTCCCAAGTTTGCAGTTAGTATTCTTACATAGGAAGAATGCATTAAAAAAAAAAAACCCTACTAAGAGAGATTAAAAAGAGGGTTAAAGAAAGGGTGAAAATATTTTTATCTCAGTATTAAAGACACTTAAAAGAGACAAAGAAAACTGATGGTGTGACAGTAAATGAGAATATTTTATATTTGTGACAGTAAAAGTATATATCCTGTTCTGAACTTCTGTAGGGTGATTGAGAACTGCTTCTGAGTTAGGGCATTGATAATGGAGAATGGCACAGGACAACATGAATTAGTACAGCAAAGACAAGAAATGAATTGGTCAAAAGTCTTGAGGCTTCTCAGACTGGAGGGAAGAATGTTAAGATGATGGCAATGATGTATATGTAAATGCAAGATGCCGCATAGCTGTGATGTTACTAATTGTGCATAAATCATGATGGCAGCAGAAAGATTGCTTGGTATTTCATGCAAAATGTTTAATTTTTCATTCAAGCTCTCATCAGTGAGAACAAAGGTAAGAAGGAAAGGATGCAAGGAATCGTAACAGGATGCACGGTTTGCCACCTCTGGGATGTTGATCTGACACCTCTACAATTGCACATCTTCACCCTGCTGCTGATCTCTTAGTGTATCATGGATGTGCCAGATTTCCAAAGGAAACAAGTAGTTCTATCTACCGTCTTTCTCTGGTCTCAAGCCATATATATACAGGTATGACTGCTTCTGAACAACTAACAGATTAGCTTTCTAGCTTGAGCACTAAGGGAGGATTTTATTCACAAACAGGCTTGCTTTTCTTGGCCCTTTTTCTTGAATCCTCACAAACGGTACACAGATTTTCCCAAACCAATTACCACAGTCCACATAATTTGGATGCAACACATGCTATTCCTATAGTTTATTAAAGACCTTCCCTAAAAGAAAGTTGGATTTCAGCCAACTGTCCCAAACAAGTCTGTACTAGATATGTGTCCAGGAGTTGGGGAAAAATAGTGTTGGCTTAGAATCTATCAGGCGTTTTGCACTTCCTGAGTCCTTGGTCAATCCTAAAAGGGTAGGTTTCACAAGAAGACTATGAATGGGGAAAGGGGAGACATGGCCATTTCAGCTACAGATCACATCCACACCACAGCAGTTATACCTACATTTTTAGTATCTTAGCAAAAAAAGCAGAACTTCTGTTTAACTAAAATGTTCTAGGAATACTGTCTTTATTGTTTTAGTTCCACTATGAATCATATAACAGCTGAGGCTGGAAGGGACACTTGGAGGTCATCTTGTCAATCCCCTGCTCAAGCAGGGCCAGTTGGCCAGGACCATGTCAAGATGGCTTCTGAATGTCTCCATGGAGAGAGACTCCACAACCTCCCGGGACAACTTGTGACAGTGCTCAGTTACACTCACAAGGGAAAAAAAGCATTCCCTGACATTCAGAGGAAACTTCCAGTGTTTCCATTTCTGACCATTGCCCCGTCACAGGGCAACACTGAAAAGAGCCTCGCCCTGTCCTCTATGCACGCGCCCTTCAAGTATTTCTGTACAGTGTTAAGATCCCCCTGAGCCTTCTCTGCTCCAGGTTAAAGAGTCCCAGCTCGCAGCCTTTCCTCACAGGAGAGAAGCTCCAGTCCCTTAATCATCTTCGTGGCCCTTCGCTGGACTCTCTCCAGTATGCCCATGTCTCTCTTGTACTGAGGAGTCCAATAAAGGACAACTGTGGGTTAGTAACATATTCTAGTGGCAATCAGCTGCATTTATCACATAAAGAAAAATATAAACAAATGTTTCAGTAGTATTAATTAGGATAACATCCTTTGATTTACAATAATTATTTTCATCTAGAGGCTTTTCCTCCACAGTAGACTTCTGTTGTCTTTATATTTACAAATTATTTAAGAGTGCATATGGCACTTCCTTACTTGCCTGAGTTGCTCAGAACTCAACAACACCAAAATTCATTCCAAACATTGATCTCCATTTGTGAATTCTACCTATGATAACTTATACACAAGAAGGAGATGCAATTGAACAACAGAGCAAACCAGTTCCATCAGTTGAAACAGAATCTGTTCAATTGCATTTCCTTCTTTTTATTATCCTGTTCAGAAAGACTGATCTAACTTAAAACTTCAGGTTTCAAATTCATTAAAACACTGCTTTTGGGTGCAAGTTGCAGGTAGACAACAGGCATATTCGCCTCAAGTTACCTGCTAGGTAATTAATACAAGCAGGTAACATTCTTATGAAGGGTATACTTTGAAATATGTGAGCTGAAGAACCTCCACAAATTATTAAAAAAAAAAAAAGGCGTGTACAACATTTAACAAAAGCAATGATTCTATATGCTGCGAAAAATGAAAAAAAGTACTAGTTTACAATCAATGTCAGATGATACAATCTATGTGATTGAGATCTACCAAAGCTATGTTACGCCATTAAAACAGATGAAATAGAAATTATGGTATATTTGAGAAATTAACCTAACTGAAAAAAAATTATACTAAAATGATCCCAGGAAAAGTTTAGATGTTTTAAGACAAGCAAGTATTTCTCAACCTACACAAGAAGCTAAAAGTGAGGGTAACAGCCTCTTTTGACACAAAACTCTCAGTAATGACCAGATATTACTAGAAGAATAGAACTGATTTGGTCCAATGGAAAGAGCTACCATTTTTAAATGTTATCTGGAAAGACGATTTCTAAGTAGCATAATTTCCAGTGTACAATAGCAGGAAAAATACCATCCATTTGATACATGCACATCAATGGTAAAATACTGAAAACCAAAATCACATTATACCGCAAAAGCAGCAAGTAATTCTGAGTTCTCTGAACTAGGTCCTTAGATCTAATCCTAAAATGTGTTAGGAAGAGTCTTTTCCTCTTTACGATTCATGTAACAAAACCCCAAAAGCTATTTGCATCATACAATCTTTCATACCTCAGAGATTTGTTTATAAAAATTAATTCTCTAACCTTATCAAGAAACAAGGCAATATATTGCAAAATATGAACAATCAGCAATGTTTTGTACACATGAAAAAATTATCTGTTGACAGGGAGGAAAGAAAGCACAGAAAAACCCTGAAAATAAACTGCTTAAGAATCAACTATGACAGTTATCTAAGCACAAAGTCTGAATGCAAAATTAATACCTACTAGTTCATTTAAGAGAAGAAAGTTTCTGCCAAGAATTAAGCACACTCATTGTGGAAAAAAATAGAATATTATTGACATTTTAAAATCTATTCTAGTTAATTGATATAATTTTGTTCATCCACATTAAATGGAAAGTCTGCATCTTTCTGAGGAAGATCAAAGTCCTGTGACTACAAACCCACTCAAATGAAAAATAAGGAAGAAAGGAGTTGTTCAGACTGGAAAACCAATGCATTTTGTACAAAAAAAAAATCTTGAGGTTATATAATCACCTGCCAACACTGTAAACGCTTACTAATGAAGTCATGCAGTAACATTTCATTTTGCTCCCAGGGAAGGGGGGGGTGCCGCCGAGACAGAAAGAGAATCTTTTAATTGGAAATCACTTAGCTTGCTGGAGCTATCGCAATGCACACATACTCACTAACTCAACCGCCTTGTCCCACTGCAATAGACTGAGACAAATAACAAACTACAGCATGTCATACAGAAAAGTTTGCCTAAAAAGCTGTTTGTCACTTTAAAAAGAATTCATAAAAATACATATGTTTACTGTTCTTTCTCTGAGAGTTTCCAGGAATGGACGTGACTACTGTATTCTCTAGCTCATTTTGAAAAAATAGGCCCTTCAGGAAATAATGAGCAGAAAACAAATTGAAAACCCTAATTTTCAAGTGTCTAATCTTGCAATCTAAGTCTGTATTTTTAATGCAGTCTTTCGATGCAGTTTCTTAAGCATTTTTTTCCCATAAAGAAAAAAGCACAACATTTTGGTGTACAAATGCAACATGAATCCTGACTTGAGGATTAGAAGGTTCATCCCAGAATTCCTCCAACAAAATCCAGGAAAAACTGAGGGTAGAAATCATCTTGTGTAATATTAACAGCTAAGTTTGAAGCACATGAGTCTAGTCTTTATGACCAGTGGAGAGAGATCTGGCACTTCCAGATGGTCATCTCATTCTAAATAAATCTTCTGTCCTCCTTTATCATCCTCTGGAAATGCCCGTTTCTCTTCACTGATTCTGAATGAGGCTTGGCTTCATTCTCCTAAATCTTAGAAAACGAATAATCAGGCAGCTTAAATTAGGCAAAATCCCCCTTGATATAAAAACATTAATAATCTCTGTTTAAATACATTATTACTTTTTAATCAACTCTTGCTTTTTCTAAATTATTAGAATCAGGAACACAGGGTATAGGAACTTTTTTGCCACCTTCCTACACAACATAAATCTCATAACTATTTCCTAACAAAGCTTTTTGTCCATTAATAACAGAAACTCTTTGGCTGATTTCAGAAAGCACAAGTTCCACATTTACAGCTGATACCTAAAGTCTGAAGAACATATCCTACCAAATTATAACAATTTTGTGGTAGCTCAAATAACTCAATGCTGCATAGATCGTTCTTTCAGTATTTTTTTTAACAATTTATTTACTTGGCAATTAGCAATTCAACCTTTTGTAAACCTGTTTTTTTCCTTTTCCATAGGGCATTAAGATTTTAATTTGCAATAACTGCCTGGCAAATACCAAGCAACTCAATTGGGAATAACAGGGTGAGTCACAGTGCCCCAGATCTCAAGGTCAGTCAATAAGTGAGCAAGGTAGAAACTTTTTCCTACCATGCTGCTTTAACACTGGGCACAGTTGTCCACTCTACGCTGTTTCTGTACAGGGTACAATGAGCTGCAGAGGGAATGTATGCCACAGGCGCAGAGGAATGATATGACACCTTTATTAAAATATTTAAATCAAACCAGAACAGCAGCCCTGCAGTTTATCTGTCATCAACAAGTATACATAGCACTTGCTAGCGCTCCACAAAATCCCCCTCCGTGCACCGGGATAAAAGGAAAAAAGTGGTAAGCAATCTGTGTTACAGCAGGGCAGGGCGCCATGACAAAGCAACATTAGCAGCAATGGCAGTACATAGTCTGCATTAGCAGAACACACAAGCATGAAGACAAGCTCAAAAAATGAGCAATCAATTAGCTCAATATCATCACAGTGAAAGTAACATCAAGGTTAACAGTATTTCTTAAATACATAGAATAAATTAAGTCTCAATTCTAACCAAAAGAGAGAGACAGAGCTGAGAGGAAGCTAAAGTCTGCTCAGTAATTAAGAACAGTTGTCATGCACTGTATTACTATTGTAAAAAACAAAAAAAGGTCACCCTAAAGAAGTTAGCAGTACTACAATTACGGTGTAGGTAAAATATTAAGTAAACTTTGTTAGAGAAAACAGACCTTTAAATTAATTTCAGCTTTAGTCTCTGAATAACAGGATGACTCACACTTAAAACCACCAGTCAACTAAGGAGCTACAGACAGTCCAACATTTTTAACAGGTACATGATAACGAAGGTTAGAAGAATTGCTTCGTAAGAAAAATGCTCTTCCTGTTAGGAAACTCAATTTTTCAGTTACTCCAATTTTAGCTCCTGGCTTCAATTTTCCATGCTGAGTGTCTGAATTAGATTTCCCAAGGAATATTTTAACCTTTACATTTCAGATACACTTGTTTCTGAAAATAGGTTTTATTATGCTGTAAAAATTACTATGGCCTCCTCTTTGAAAGTAACCCATTTACATCCCTATAAAAATCCACTCTCAAGCTGACTTAAACTGCATTTATTAATATTTCAATTCCCATCCTTCCATGCTCTAATCACAACTGTCTCAAATGTCTGGGTTCTACAAAAAAAATCCCAAAACCTCCCACCTTCTGACTTTACTGGGGCATAAGATCCATCGAAAGATGTGTACTGTCTATCTCTATTGGGGAAGGGGGGGGCGGGGCAGGGAGAAGAGTAATCATAAATAATGATAAAAGAATTAATTACATTCTTAACATTTCTTTCCTATGACATTCATGTGAATATTTAGTGTTGCATACTCTACTGATGCAATAATCCTGAAATTTCTATAGGCTCAAATTTAAAGCTTGTTCAGTATGATATCTATAACCATCCCCCACCCTCCAGTCCCCCTCCCTCCAGGTAATTTTTAGTATTATTATAAGAAAAGAAAAAAAAAAAACTTTGGACTTACTCGGAAGTAGTCACTGCACGCTGCCAGGACTGCTTTATGTGCATGGAATTTCTGCTCTTCAGCAACAAGGGTGATATCACAAAGTATGCCATCACTTCTTTGTTGGTTCAGGGCTGCCAGGACAGCATCGTTATGGGAGCTGGACTGACAAAGCCTCTGACCTGTCAGCATTTCCTGAACACTGAGAGGGGAAAGGGGAAAGATTCTGTCCAAAAAATGTAGGAAACAAGCAGATTTTGTCAGAAATATAGAAGAACTTTTTCTAAGACAAGATTGGTAATTTTTGGAGGAAAAAAAAAAAATCATGAACCCTGTCAGGAAAAATCTTTACATGGTATAAACATCATAAGAAAAGCTCAGTATAACAAAGTATTATGAAGCCTGGTTATATACTCAAATTTAAAAACCTCAACTGTTCTGATTTTCAATTGCTGCACTGGAAGTCAGCTGGACTCAGAAAATTAATCCAGAATTAAGTGAGAAGAATAAAGGGCCTACATCAATGCAGTGACAGAAAACTTTAGGTGGGTCAAACTGAAGCATCAATGGTAAGGAGCGTGTATGTATGTAACCAGTCCTACTAAAAAGAATGGAGACTTGTGGCCTTAGGTGGCCTGTTTAAGTCTGATACTGAATTACTGAATGTTTTCAGACCATTTCAGGTCATTCACATTTACGAATTGTTCTGGGGTTTGTTTGTTTGTTTGGTATTGGCAGGGGGGAGGGAAGATGTTTTCCTGTTTTTAAAATGCTGCAGTCTTCCACCACCTCTGAATACCTCCTTGTATGAATACAAGATTGCCATGTCAGCAAGCCTAGGATTGTCTGATTGCAGCTTCCTATTCTACAGCAGAAGGAAGAGACAATATAACTGTAGATGCAAACAAAAACAAATTAAAAAAAAAATCTGCGATTCCTCTTTGGCACAAAACAATGCATTTTTTAATGCATAAACAATTTTATTTGAAATCTGTGAGACTACACCAATTTATATTGCCTGAGAATCAAGGTCTTTATAGAAGGTGAGTTTACAGAGAGTCATTCCAGAGTAAATCAAAGCTAAAGTATAATTTTTTTTTTTTTTAATTAAAGGGTAAATAAGCTACTTTCTTTCCACTACAATCTTGTAATTCACTCCATACACATGCTATGCAGCGGCTGTATGGCTTCTACAGCCTTCTTCTCCATCAATACACACTCTGTCCTGTATATCCCACACTCCTGCACCTTGGGCATCTATAAACTAACACAGACCTGCCTTGCAGACTGTTTGCTCTGATCTAACCTAATCTTTTAAAAAGACAAGAGCCAAGAGCTTCTAGAAGAAGGATGGCCAAAGTGGAGTTACAGAGGAATAACCTGCTATCTGAATTTCACCCCCTCTCTAATAGTTTAGGTTTCACACAAGGACATACCCTACATACATTTTAAAATGATTCATTCAAATGATTCTTTTTCATTCAGTTGTTGTGTTTGTGAAACGCCACTAATATTCTAATGGACAATTATCAAGATATATAACTTGTTAAAATACAAGGGAATTATTTCTAACAATTATTTCCCTTCTGTAATTTCTATAGCAAAGTGACTAAATCAAACCCAGATGCATTATTCCTGGCAGGCAATGGTACAGGTTCAACTTGCTGTATTAAAAAAAACTCCACCAACTAATAAAACTATTTTTTTTCCCTCTAACCTTTATCAACAGCAAGAAAGAATCTGAAATCAAAGGTCAACCATCAGTTAACTGCAGGATACAGTCTGCTCACCCTGGTTTCCCCCTTAAGAACCTGGAAGAACATGGGGGTTTCTCTCGATTTCTGGCTTTTTTATCACCTTCCTCCCAATGTTGTGAACCAAGCCCTTCATTCCTCTTGCTTTTCTCACAATCATCCAGAGGTGATTTTTCACGAGAAAAGGACTATTACACTCAACAGAAAACAGACTGGAGGGACGAGGCACAAGACTAATTTTTGTGGGGAATTTTTTTTTATTTTTTTATACATATAAAAAATATATTTTTATATATACACATAAAATAATGCATTTGTGGTTTTAAATTGAGCTCTGTCATAATCCTTTTTTCCATTCAATGACCAAAGTGAAAAATCAATTGCCTGCAACCCTTCTGTTAATAACATATGAAGAATGGATACACGTGCAAGGCGATTTAACTGGAATTTATGAATGAAAAAGCACTGACTCATTAAACATAACATGGCCACTTTGTAGTGATATTGTCAGTTGATATATTCAACAGCTATAAAACGCAAGGAATTCCCCATTCTCTTCTGCTGCAGAAGCACGGCAGGGAAAGGGCAACGGAACTGGAATGATACGATGCCCCAGTAATATCATGTAGATATCTGAGCTTTCAGATCAGCCCATGGGCATTAACTACTCTGTAAAATAGAACAACTACCAGTGTATCAGACTAGTGCAAGGCTCTGCAGAAAAGCAACTAGATTAATAATCTGCTGAGTGTTCTGTCTCAAAGTGTTCCCAGAAACTAATTAAATTATAAATATCAAATTCTCTGATAAGACAATGTGCAATACAAATAAATGAGAATGGACAGATTGGCAAGTCCATATAAATGATTAAGGCTCTGTAAGAGGGAAAGACATAGAAGGGAAGCTTTTGGAAGGCAGAAAGATGGATTTGGAGAGCACGCTTTGAAATCGTTACAAAGAACTGGAAAAGTAATATATGTCCTGCATACTAGAACACTACACACACCAAAAATTATCACCAGCCACCAATTCAGATGCATGTAAAATGACAGTTGCTTCCACAATCAAAAATTCCAAGTACAGACAAAAGCAGAAACAGGGTAACATATGAAAAGACTGTGGGACCCAAATCAATCCCAGACATGCTTCTCTTCACTACAGATGTACTAGGATCTTCAGGGTACTGAGGGAGATGGCAGAAGTGCTCACCAAGCCACTTTCCATCATTCACCGTCAGTCCTGGCTAACCAGGGAGGTCCCTGGTCGACTGGAGGTTAACAAATGTGACGCCCATCCACAAGAAGGGCTGGAAGGAGGATCCAGGGAGCTACTGGCCCTGACCTTGGTTCTGGGGAAGATCATCTTGATTGCCATCACACAGCGCACACAGGACAACCAGGCTGTCAGGGCCAGCCAGCATGGGTTCACGAAAAACAGGTCCTGCTTGACTAACCTGATCTTCTGTGACAAGGTGACCCGCTTAGTGGATGAGGGAAAGGCTGTGAATGTTGTCTACCTAGAATTTAGTAAAACCTTCAACACTGTTTCCCACAGCATTCTCCTGGAGAAACTGGCTTTTCATGGCTTGGATGGGCATACGCTTTGCTGGGTAAAAAACTGGCTGGATGGCTAGGCCCGGAGAGCAACAGTGAATAGAGTTAAGTCCAGCTGGCGGCCACTCACAAGTGGTGTTCCCCAGGGCTCAGTACTGGGGCCAGTTCTGTTTAATATATTTTATCAATGACCTGGACAAAGGGATTAAGTACACCCCCAATAAGTCTGCAGACAACACGAAGTTGGGCAGGACCGTTGATCCACTTGAGGGTAGGATGGCCCTACAGAGGGATCTGGACAGGCTGAATTGATGGGCTGAGGCCAATGGTATGAGGTATAACCAGGCCAAGTGCCAGGTCCTGCACTTGTGTCACAACAACCCCATGCAGCACTACAAGCTTGGGGAAGAATGGCTGGAAAGCTGCCTGGCAGAAAAGAACTTGGGTGTGTTGGTCAACAGCCAGCTGAATACGAGCCAGCAGTGTGCCCAGGTGGCCAAGAAGCCCAGAAGCATCCTGGCTTGTATCAGGAATAGCGTGGCCAGCAGGACTAGGGAAGTGATTGTCCCGCTGTACTCAGCACTGGTGAGTCCCCACCTTGAGTACTGTGTTCAGTTTTGGGCCCCTCACTACAAGAAGGACACTGGGATTCTGGAATGTGTCCAGAAAAGGTCAACAAAGCTGGTGAAGGGTCTAGAGAACAATTCTTAGGAGGAGCGGCTGAGGGAACTGGGGTTGTTTGGCCTGGAGAAAAGGAGGCTGAGGGGAGACCTTATTGCTCTCTAGAGCTACCTGAAAGGAGGTTGTAG
>VZTS01003526.1:16597-28194 GCA_013400795.1 Pluvianellus socialis
GCAGACAACGCGAAGTTGGGCAGGACGTTTGATCCACTTGAGGGTAGGATGGCCCTACAGAGGGATCTGGACAGGCTGAATTGATGGGCTGAGGCCAATGGTATGAGGTATAACCAGGCCAAGTGCCAGGTCCTGCACTTGTGTCACAACAACCCCATGCAGCACTACAAGCTTGGGGAAGAATGGCTGGAAAGCTGCCTGGCAGAAAAGAACTTGGGTGTGTTGGTCAACAGCCAGCTGAATACGAGCCAGCAGTGTGCCCAGGTGGCCAAGAAGCCCAGAAGCATCCTGGCTTGTATCAGGAATAGCGTGGCCAGCAGGACTAGGGAAGTGATTGTCCCGCTGTACTCAGCACTGGTGAGTCCCCACCTTGAGTACTGTGTTCAGTTTTGGGCCCCTCACTACAAGAAGGACACTGGGATTCTGGAATGTGTCCAGAAAAGGTCAACAAAGCTGGTGAAGGGTCTAGAGAACAATTCTTAGGAGGAGCGGCTGAGGGAACTGGGGTTGTTTGGCCTGGAGAAAAGGAGGCTGAGGGGAGACCTTATTGCTCTCTAGAGCTACCTGAAAGGAGGTTGTAGAGGTGAGGGTCAGTTTCTTCTCCCAAGTAACAAGCTACAGGACAAGAGGAAATGGCCTCAACTTGCACCAGGGGAGGTTTAGATTGGATATTGGGAGAAATTTTTTCACCAAAAGGGTTATCAAGCATCAGAACAGGCTACCCAGAGAAATGGTTGAGTGACCATTCCTGGAGGTATTTAAAAGATATGTAGAAGTGGTGCTGAGGGACATGGTTTAGTGGTGGACTTGGCAGACATTAACGGTTGGATTCAATGATCTTAAAGGTCTTTTCCAACCTAAANGTTTGGCCTGGAGAAAAGGAGGCTGAGGGGAGACCTTATTGCTCTCTAGAGCTACCTGAAAGGAGGTTGTAGAGGTGAGGGTCAGTTTCTTCTCCCAAGTAACAAGCTACAGGACAAGAGGAAATGGCCTCAACTTGCACCAGGGGAGGTTTAGATTGGATATTGGGAGAAATTTTTTCACCAAAAGGGTTATCAAGCATCAGAACAGGCTACCCAGAGAAATGGTTGAGTGACCATTCCTGGAGGTATTTAAAAGATATGTAGAAGTGGTGCTGAGGGACATGGTTTAGTGGTGGACTTGGCAGTACATTAACGGTTGGATTCAATGATCTTAAAGGTCTTTTCCAACCTAAATGATTCTATGACAAGTGGCAACAAGAAAGCAATATTTTGCAGGTTATAACATTGATATCTATTACGTAATATTAATTAGTAATGAACAAAAATATTAATTTAACTTTTCTACTCTCTGTTGACTGATGCTTTGGTAAACATCATCCTAAATGTGAATGACTTCATACATGCTACCAAGTACTATACCTCAGGCACCTCTCAGATGGCATCTTTCAGTTTTGCTCTTCTGAATATCAAAACTTATAATCCTGTAGCGAAAGCAGCATGCATTCCAGCTAGAAAGAGAGAAAGGAGAGGAATATTAAAATTCAAAGCATATACAGCCTTAGCCTTAAAGATCAATACTTTCAGGATGTGTAATTCAAAAGCAACTTTCTTCAATTCTTCTACTGCAGAAAGACATACCATATAGGTTACGCACACATGAAATTTTATCGGCTAGATTGAGTATGACCTGAAAGAGGTCTTTCCTCCAGTCTTTTCTAGAAATTCACATCCTATCATCTGAACTTCTGCATCTACTGCCCTTGAGGCATGTTTCCTTTCTGCAAACTCAGGATCATGTATTATTTCAACAGGGTGGAAGAGTGGTGAGGGAAATAGCTTCCTAAAAATCCCCAGTTTGAAGAGCAGGCCAGCAGCATCTATTGCTTAATTCCTTGAATAACATACAGCTATAAAAACTTGCCATACACCTAACCTCATGCTTTGACTATTAATTTTTCCTAAAGACATAGTTTGTTGGGAGAGAGGGGAGATGTTTACTGCGTACTCCAAAAGGCAGCTCCCACTTCCCCCAGAGCAACATTCTTGATTGACTAATCAGCCCTATGACCAAGTACCACTGTCGACCTGGATCTAAACAAATATACTGGCAAATACAAACAGTATAGTACATACAAGCAGTATGATCAGAATTATAAACTCTATAGCTTTTTTAGGAGGCAAAATATTAAAGTGATCATATAAATTATGCTAAGCTGCTTAATGACTACTGAAAGTTGCTTTTGTAACAAGAAGGATAAAGGATGTTGTAACAAAGAATTATTCCCCAAAAGTTGCCAAAACCATTACAGATCTCACACTGATCTCCCAGTAACTGAATAAGGTGACAGAACTTTTCCATCTCTGCTGGTTGCCAGCGTGCCCCTGTAAAAACCCCTTAATAAAAGTGGGGGGGTTTCTGCTACCTAATTAAAACAATGCCCCATTCCAGGTGCTATCAGAGGCTTCTAGTGAGATGAACACAGAAATGCCACAAACACCCTTTTGTAGTGTTACTAATTTAACAAACAGAAGTACAAAAAATCCAGTTCTTCACTTATATTAACTTGTTCTTAATTTTGTCCCTAAATCTTACACTGACTGGTAGTTTTACTTTGAAAGCCATTACACTAAATTCAGGGAGACTACAATGGATACATGAAGGCAGAATTAAGCCCTTAGTAATTCTCCTGATAACAAACATGCAAGCAACCTGTGAGAAAGGACAATTAATCCTTTTCCTATTCTCCCAATTACAATTTTTCATACTACAGACAAAATTACAGTTCTTACTTGCCAGAGGGGCACAGTGACATCTACCTTTCTGCATGTGCTATCATCTACACCACATTAGTGGAATGACCAAATAGAACCCCACAAGAGTTCTGAATTTTGGAGGCTGATAACTTTGTTTAACTGGATTTTCTTGAAGACAATTGAAGCAACACTCTTGAAAATTCCTTGTAGATCTCAAGTCCTTACTCCAAACCACAGAAGGAGTAACAGCCACTCAGTTCAGATACAATTGTGTGTTTGTACGCTATTTTGGCTGCTTATTTAAACCATATGTGGATCATTTAATGTAACTCAGTGACAGTGTACCATTACTCAGTATTACAACTCAGCAAAATTTGAAGAATGGAAATGTTTTCATACTCTTCTCCCTTTTCCCAAAAGGCTGTAATGCTGAACAAGTGGGTGAAATCATTGAGAACTTATGCCAGTGATTCACCTGGATGCTCAGCAAATCGTTATGCAGTGCTCCCCAATGATGGTTATAGAACATTTCATTCACTGTCAGCTCAGTTTCTAGTATATTAAAGCAATTAACTTTATCCTTCAAGAAATAGAAAAACACAGCATATTAAGTTAGTGGTCCAGATGCTGGCAGCTAATGAAACAAACACATTTCCTGATCAATGTACCTGCTATTGTATACACCCATAAGTGAGCTATGCAACATTTCAGTGGCTGGAACAGACTTCTAAGTTCAAACTTTGCATTCATTAGTACCAAAAGGAGAGACTCAACAGTTAACTTGACTGGTATATAGAAAAGTTTTAACTTTTAACATAAGAATCAAACATAGCTTATTAGTTTTCTAGCCACTGTTAAAGTCTAAAGCAATCCACCGTGATGTCACGTCTGAACAAAGTTACTTTTTCCAGTCTCAGGGGATCAGAACTTAACACTTGAATGAAGAATGAAGGTAAAAACTTGACAACTGACATCATCTTCCTGGACCTGTCCAAGGCATTTGACACTGTCCCACACGACGTCCTGGTCTCTAAATTGTAGAGAGATGGATTTGACAAACAAACCACTCAGTGGATAAGGAACTGACTGGATGACCACATTTAAAGAGTTGCGGTCAAAGGCCTAATGTCGAAGTGGCAAGCAGTTACAAGTGGCGTTCTTCAGGGGTCAGTACTGGGACCAGTGCTGTTTAACATCATTGTCAGTGACACGGAGAGTGGGATTAAGTGCACCCTCAGCAAGTTTGCCGATGACACCAAGCTGTGTGGCGTGGTCAACAAGCTGGAGGGAAGGGATGCTGTCCAGAGGGACCTGGACAGGCTTGAGAGGTGGGTCTGTGCAAACCTCACGAAGTTCAATGACGCCAAGTGCAAGGTTCTGCACGTGGGTCAGGGCAATCCCATGCACAAATACATGCTGAGCAGAGAATGGATCAAAAGCAGCCATGAGGAGAGGGACTTGTGGATGCTGGTGGATGAGAAGCTCAACATGAGCCAGCAATGCACGCTAACAGCCCAGAAGGCCAACCTACATTCAGGGCTGCATCATAAGAAGCATGGCCAGCAGGTCGAGGAAGGTGATTCTGCTCCTCTGCTCTCATGAGACCCCAACTGAAGTATTGTGTCCAGCTCTGGGGCCCCCAGCATAAGAAGGATATGGACCTGTTGGAACGGGTCCAGAGGAGGGCCATGAAGATGATCAGAGGATTAGAGCACCTCTACTATGAGGACAGGCTGAGAGAGTTGGGTTTGCTCAGCCTGGAGAAGGGAGGACTCCAGGGAGACCTTATAGCAGCCTTCTGGTACCTAAAGGGGGCCTGCAATAAAGATGAAGAGAGTCTCTTCATCAGAGTGTAGCGGTAAGACAAGGGGTAATGGCTTCAAACTAAAAGAGGGCAGATTTAGATAAGATATTAGGAAGAAATTCTTTACTCTGAGGGTGCTGAGATACAGGAAGACGTTGCCCAGGGAAGTTGTGGATGACCCATCCCTGGAGGTGTTCAAGGCCAGGTTGGACTGGGGACGAGGCTTTATGCAACCAGGTCTAGTGGAAGGTGTCCCTGCCCAGAGCAGGGGAGTCGGAACGAGATGATGTTTAAGGTCCCTTCCAACTCTAACCATTCCATGATTCTATGAAAAAAGACATTCTTCTCCTAGGAACTCAAGTTTCACAATAGGAAAAAATGAAACAGTTTGATACCATTTTCAAGGGGGTTTTCCTTCAAGGTTTGCAGATGTCTAGGATACACTGCCTTGTTTTTTCCACGTTGTTGGACTCGTTTTCATGCCACTCTGCAATCAGATTCAGAGGCACCAGAAAACACAGACCTAACTGGGCCTTTGAGTGCACACAGGCTACTAAGGACTTTCTATTTCTGTACCTCTCATGATCCAGAGTCAGCACTACCAGAAATGCAGGTCAATAAACTGTTAAGCTTCTCAATGAAATCACCCTGAATTTCAGCAAGCCACCCTCCTTCCTACTCATTACAGCACTGTAGAAAGAATTATTCTTGTAATAATAAACTCCCCTGAAACCAGCAAAGCCCAACTCACATTTTTATAAACACGAGTAAGAAACTTTAATCAATTTTTCATCCTTGTCTTCTCCAATCTGACAATTTTTTTAAGTCAAGGGAAGTCCATCAGTCCTGATCTTGCTGGCTGCAGCTAGAAAATCCTACATCTGGTAAGGAAGAAATTCATCTTTCTCTGAACTTTTTAAGGGGTCCAAAAAAACACACCTAAACAGCAGTGAAAGCAAACAGGAGAAGGGCCAAGACCTGGAGGAAAAACTATTCCTTTTAAAATTATTAAGGCATATGCTTCAAAGAGTTAACAAAATATCCAAACAGTCCCATACCGAGTTCAATGTTTTGCCCTGACAAATTGATCTTTCCTAAATTCTGCCATACATCCTTTCTACTCCCAAGTGCCAGGACAGCATGTGTCACTTTTTATTTTTAAACTTACATCACATACACAAGAATACTGCAAGTGTGTAAATTGTTTAATCAATACTGCAGTGATTTTTTTTTAGCAATGTAGAATTACTGAACGCAGCTCAAAATTTTCAGTAATTGCAAACTGATGTATTTATTTACTTTAAAAAAAAAAAAGGCACCTCCACCTGTCGCATGGATGCGCTGTGCCAGGACAGTTCCAAAATCCTATGTACCAAGAGTTTCTTTCTCTTTCAGATAGTCAGATCCACCTTCTTTACGTAAACTAACTTTCATTAGTACATAAGGATATGTGCCAATATCTTTTCATTAGAATGTTTAAGATAATACTATTGTCTTTCTGTTTAACTACTTTAAGTAATTAAATCAGTTTAAAAGATTAATTTATAAGTTTAAAGATACGACTTTTCGTTTAAATGGAAAAACTTTAATTCTACCTAAATCCTTCTATTCCCATGAAATACACCATTATGCTGGAGATTAACAGGAAAAACATAGGCCAAACAGAAAACACCCACTAGATCTTAGGTTTAAGAGATGTGCTAAATTTGGCATAAAACATTTTTTCCATACTCCTCCTCCTTACAAGTTTATGATGCAAATCACTAACCACTGATCTCATCATATTTTACCGCTAACTTTTATTTTCTTATTGCTTCATTAGTTTGTTCACATCCTAGAAAAGTGCAAACAAAAAACCCTAGTAACGATCCAGTTAGTGCTGAAAGAATATAACAATAATTCAGTGGGGAATGGGGGGAGACCAGTAGTTTTCCACAAAAAACACCGTTTATCTAGGGATTTCAAAGATAAGCAGTTCAAAAGAAATCACACTGTCCATGCAAATGAATATGTCCAACTAATATATCAAAACAGCGTTTGTTCCATGGCAGTCTCATGAGACACCAGTCTTTCTATACCTTTTTTTGCCTTCGTCTTATGATGCAGCAGAGTAAAAAGTAGGGGGTTCTTGACTCTCTCAGGAAGTCTTGGAGCAGTGTGCCACTCTGCTGCATCCATCACATTGTCAGGCTATGTTTCTTCTCTAATCTAAATTAGCAGTGTAGTTCAAGAATTATTTGTTCAAAGACTATTTAAAAAATAGTATTTAAGCAAGCAGTATTTCTTCCTTTAATTTAGTTGCTTATAATATTGTTTTGGAGATACTAGACAAAGCAATTTATTGCCAAAAAGTATTTACCGGCAGAATGCATGTGTCCTTTTTCAGAAAAATCTCTCATTCATTTAAATCAGTTTAATCTTGAGGAACCAATACCACAGCCAATGTATCTGAGTCACTGAAAGAATTTCAGTCACACCTTTTCTCATAATTCGGGGTGGTTTTTTCCTGGTGTTATTTAGAAATTAATTGCAAGAAAGAAAGGCTTTCTGATTAATTCTTGAAACTACATGTCAAAAGAATATGGATAAGATTGGGGGGCGGGGGCGGAGGGATGCTGGAAATCAAAACAAAACTCACATTTAGTCTAGTTTACTACTGAAAATAACTTGGATACAACAAAATTTGCTGTTTTCCCCTCCAAGTAACAGGCTTTTTTTCCATCTCATATATCCAGTTTTACAGAGGGACTTAAACCATAGCCCAGATCATCACAGAATTAATTCTGTGCATAAGCAGGCTCTGTATTTTACATTTGGTGACTAAGAAACATTTTTCCGCCTCTAATTATGCTTGCTTTGCCTTGCAAACTAGTAAAAATATGTATTTATAATGGAAACTACAGCCTATTAATAAATACCTGAAAACAGGCAGATTTTCTACATAATTCAAGCTTATATAAAATAAATATCACTTTGGCAGTTTCATCAATAATTTTCATATTTGCTTTACGTAAGTAAGAACTGAGTTACAATCAACCTCAATGTGAACTCCTAGAACATAAGTGTTATTTTTGTTAATAAGTTAGAAATTAAGTGATTTGAAAAATCCTGATTTTAAATGTGTTCTTATTACAAAAATAAAATAGTGTTTGACAAGAAATGAGTTCTATCTTCTTTACTAAGGCAATTAGATCTTAAGCAGCAGTTACTGAATTATCCTCCTCCCCACAAGATGCTCACTCTTCTATCCCCTGAGCTCCAGCCTGGGTTTAGGGGAAAGCAAGGGGTCTATTACCTATCTAGAAGTCAGAAAGCTCCCTTCAATGGAGCTGTACAAATGACTTAATCATTGGTCACCGCCTTTAGCAGTTTACAGAGGAGGATCCTCGTCCACCCGGGCTGGGCTGCTCTTTCCATCCATCTACTTCTCTCTCAGCTGCCTCCACAGTTCTAGGTAACACCCTGTGCTGCTGTGGGGGAAGTAAGACTCTGCCCTTCCCAGAAATCTGGCAAGATTGACAAATTATTATCTGAGAAAAATCAAAGTGAAACACAAGAGCCACCAGTTCACAGAGTTCAGCTTAATACAATATTCGAGAAATACTGAAGGATGCTTTTGTAGACAGAAGAGATCCTCACAGCCAGTATCAGAACCCCTTTAAAAGACAGGTCAGAAAATTACAGAGCAACTGATGCCTCCCCACTTCCTTCCCCCCCCTCCCCCAAAGAAAAGAGTGTAACTGTGAAAGGCTGCAACACAAAATTTGAGTCAAGTATCTTTCAAACAGCTCACTGGGATCCACACAGCTATCATACGTAAATCTGCACTGAAACCAGATGCAACATCCCTGTTTCTTTGATGACCCACATTTGGAGCGAGGTAGGAGAGCTGGCTGCTGAGAACTCTCGGGGATGCCTTCAACTGGAATGAAGCAGCTACTGCTTCGATCCCCACAACAGCCCCTCCTGGATCAGACCCACTCACAGGGACAGAAAGGCTGGCCTTTCTGGGAAGATCAGTGTTACTCATCTCCCAATAAAGGATTCAGTGAGAAAGTTTGGGGAACTGTGGAGTCCTTTACACTAGCACCACTTCAGAAGGCTTTCACCCAGTTAATCGAAACCAAGGTTACTGATCTTCTGTTTAGCACTAAACAGAACAACACTGCATTAGTTAAGTATTAATCTGCTCATAAAATCCTCTAGTGTATGAAAAGCCCTCTATTTTCTCCTTTAATTTTTTTAATTTGGATTAGGAAAGCCACTCATTTATCTATTCCCACATTATCTAGAACAATACTGCCTATCAAAAATCTATTTTAAATAATCCATTTTAACACTGATTCAAACCAGCTAGCCAAAGTCTGAGGATTTAAATCAAGATTTTCATCTCATTTCACACATGTAGCCTTTAGTTATCTTCCTAAATAGAGGTTGCCTCACTTGTCAGTAACCATTACAACCTGTTGGTTTGTAAAACTTCCCAGTAAATCTGATTTTTTTTCTATGAGTAAAAATAACGTATCTTTCCAGTTAGCAATATTTCATTTAGATATATTTATTAATATTCTTAATTCTGACTGAAGTTATGCTAACATTACTTTCACTGAAATTACAGTGTGCCAAACTAGATTAGATAGAAACTTATGGAAATTCACATACACAAAAATTAGTTAGCGAGACTAGAAATACTCAATATATAAAAAATTAAAAAGAGATTTTGCATTTCCAAGTAGTTATATTCAATTACCTTCTTCCCCTCAAGTCATTGCTATTCAAAATGTGCATTTTAAGCATTGAAAAACACTTTCAGTTGAAACCATGCTTTTTTACTTTAAATTAGAAGAAAAAATAACATACACCAGGTGTTAAGTGAACCAAAGGAATCATAAGCATCATATTATTCTTCCCTGTAGAAAAGCAAAATTTTGAACCAACTAGATATGTTATGAATATAAAGCATTTGGACTGGTAGTCAGTGCTGGGTCCAGTCCTGTTCAATGTATTCATCAATGACCTGGATGAAGGCACAGAGGGCACCATCAGCAAGTTTGCTGATGACACAAAACTGGGAGGGGTGGCTGACACCCCAGAAGGCTGTGCTGCCATTCAGCACGACCTGGACAGGCTGGAGAGTTGGGCAGAGAGAAACCGTATGAAATTCAACAAAGGCAAGTGTAGGGTCCTGCACCTGGGGAGGAATAACCCCAGTACAGGTCAGGGGCTGACCTGCAGGAAAGCAGCTGTGCAGAGAGGGACCTGGGAGTCCTGGTGGACAACAGGATGACCGTGAGGCAGCAATGTGCCCTTGTGGCCAAGAAGCACAACAGCATCCTGAGGTGCATTAAAAAGAACAGTGGCCAGCAGGTTGAGGGAGGTCAGCCTCCTCCTCTAACGCTGCCCTGGTGAGGCCACATCTGGAGTACTGTGTCCAGTTCTGGGCTCCCGAGTTCAAGAAAGACAAGGAACTACTGGAAAGTCACAGCTGAGGGCTACAAAGATGATTAAGGGACTGGAGCACGTTTGTTATGAGGAAAGGCTGAGAGACTTGGGTCTGTTTAGCCTGCAGAAGACTGAGAGGGGATCTCATCAATGCTTAAAAATATCTAAAGGATGGGTGTCATAAGGATAGGGCCAGACTCTTTTCAGTGGTGCCCAGTGATAGGACATGAAGTAACAGTTACAAACTTGAATATAGGAAGTTCCATCAGAACATGAGGAGGAACTTCTTTCCTTTGAGGATGACAGAGCACTGGAACAGGCTGCCCCGAGAGGTTGTGGAGTCTCTGACCTGGAGACATTCCAAACCCACCTAGACACCTGTGCAACCTCCTGTAAGTGAGCCTGCTCTGGCAGGGGGGTTGGACTAGGTGATCTCCAGAGGTCCCCTCCAACTCCTATGATTCTGTGACTCTGTGAAATGCTATTTTCCGTTTTACAACTTCAAATATCTGGTTTAAATTTGGTCCACTACATTCATTTTCTTCCAGAATTACTTCACAGCAGAAGGAGGCTGTTATGGATGCAGAATAAGATCATTAAGATTTACCCATGGCAATTTTCTGTCCTAGTTCAGATCCTTATTTGCAGGAGCTTCTGATGTTGTCTTTAAAGTACTCTGGTTTTAGTAAGTCAGAATAAATCATCCTTTCAAGCTGTACTTCACCTTCTCTCAGAATAAGAGTCTCTTCAGAAATAAGACTATATGAGCCTACTATTCACAGAAAATAAAGGACAGCATTATCTTCTATTTTTATCAGAGCTCTGCCAAATTAATTTGTTGAAAGAGAAACACTTGGAAACAGATAAAAAAAAAGCTTGACTGCGAACTTGCTCTTCTGAGCATATTAACACAATTCTCCCTCTTGCCTTGGAGATACTACTTTTTCTCTTTTTTGTTAAAACCTTTGGGAAATGAAAGATTTTTTCTCATTCCATACAAAAATATTTCAAGAACATCACAACTGTGAGGAAAACTCTGCCAGTGCCCAACCTCGTAGGTGAAAACAGCTCGACCACAAGCTTCTCATCTAAATTAGTACCTGAATAGTGACTTTCAAGAGAAAGCACTCATAATATTAAAAAAAAAAAAAAAAAAAAAACTTANGGCAGCAATGTGCCCTTGTGGCCAAGAAGCACAACAGCATCCTGAGGTGCATTAAAAAGAACAGTGGCCAGCAGGTTGAGGGAGGTCAGCCTCCTCCTCTAACGCTGCCCTGGTGAGGCCACATCTGGAGTACTGTGTCCAGTTCTGGGCTCCCGAGTTCAAGAAAGACAAGGAACTACTGGAAAGTCACAGCTGAGGGCTACAAAGATGATTAAGGGACTGGAGCACGTTTGTTATGAGGAAAGGCTGAGAGACTTGGGTCTGTTTAGCCTGCAGAAGACTGAGAGGGGATCTCATCAATGCTTAAAAATATCTAAAGGATGGGTGTCATAAGGATAGGGCCAGACTCTTTTCAGTGGTGCCCAGTGATAGGACACGAAGTAACAGTTACAAACTTGAATATAGGAAGTTCCATCAGAACATGAGGAGGAACTTCTTTCCTTTGAGG
>VZTS01003526.1:28528-50475 GCA_013400795.1 Pluvianellus socialis
TCTAAAATTATACCTGAAAAGTGACTTTTAAGAGAAAGCCCTCATAAAAATAAAAAAAAAAAAAAAAAAAAAACTTAGACTTAGTGAAAATTACAATACCAAGAGAGTAAAAAATGGAAAACCTGCATTTGTTTGGAAAAATAGAAGTCAGTCAAAACAATGCAAGAAAACATTCAGCAAATTCAATAATAAAGTAAAAACACAGTAAGAAGAATCAAACTGCTACAACTCTTCTGATTAGTTGCAAACTATTTTCTTGTGAGACTGGAAAGGTCATTGTTACCTTCAGGCCATCAGCTACAGTCAATTAAAATCATGAAGTTTTTTGTCCATCACTACTAAATTACCATCTGACTTCACAAATCATTAAGATCTTAAACCACAGAAATATAAAATGAAACCACAGGGGTAAAGCACGTACAAGTAGAACCAAATCTTTATGTCTTTATATCCTCTTTACGGCTCTATATCTTCCATGTACCTGAATATATCAGTATTCGGAACACTTTTTCTGAAGAGGCATCCAGATATAAAAAGATGCCAGGTTTATGGTTGCTTATGTATCTTAAGACATATTTTTCCTATATTAGCACAAAAGAGGTTGTTGCGTATGGTTTTATCTGTAGAATGCAATCACACAACTCAACATAGCATACTACCCATGAAAGAAAGTCTGCACTTCTGGAAACCACGCATTTAGAGTTTGATGACTTTCAAGAACACATTTGTTTCCAGGATGTGTGTACCGTTTAACATCCCTCATTTGAAAAAAGATCAGTTTTATACAGCTATAGTAACATACCACTGTGCACGATCAGCTTAGCTTTTCAGAGCCACTCAGTGTTGCTATCATTTAAGCTCTGATACTAATTACCCATTGGCAAAAGGAGAATGACCTTACACATGGTCCATGTGTCATTGTTAAGGAACAGTTGGGAGAACTTATTTTGTCATCATTCTGAAACTTGGTGAACAAATAGGCAAACCACTGTCAAAGTGCAGTATCTAAACCATACACTGACTCCACAGTCATTATAAAGGGACAGGGTGAAAACTCTCTGGCATTTTAGTTTTAAGGCATACTGCTCCTGGCACGAACCTAACTCTTCAGTTACTTTGCCAAAGTATGCTTTCAAGATTTTTCCTGTAGAGCTCAAGAAAGGAAAAGACAAGTCAGGGTGACTTAAGTAGTTTGTAATTGAACTTTCATTTGGAATTTCATTTGCATTTTCATTGGATAAAAACAAAACAAAACCAAAAAACACCCCTGTTCTTTAAACACTAGCATTTTTCTTCTGGGAAATTCAACATGTTTGTTGCATGTCGAAGGCTTCTTCTCTGACCTCATTTAGTCAGAATGCTTTACAGTGGAGACCAACAGAAATTTAACTAGAGAGATCACAATTATTTCTCCTGATAACTCTAGAAACCAACACTGAAACGGACACACAAGAGTGAGATGTACTCTGAAATGCTGTCAACTTCATCAGGGCCTCACTCATATAAGCCTTGAATTTTTAATCGTCACAAGCATTGAGGTGCTTTTATTGAACACAGTGATCATTCTTTGGTAGGGTAGTAACAGTTAAAAATACATGGGTATGTTTTTGAAAACACTTCAAATCTGCATATGGAATATTTATGCCAGACAGGATTATACCATACTGTAGATAGTCTACAATCTTGACAATTAGTCTACATGAAATTATACATTTTATACCTGTCTGAACATAAATAATCACATTTTCTGCTTAAAAACACATACAAATAATAGGAAAAGCGTAAGTGCTTTTGCTGAGTAGTGGCCAGTCTTGCATAACTGAAATGACCGGGTGACTAGTTATATGTCTACATACTACACCGTCATGAGATCACAGAATGGTAGGGGTTGGAAGGGACCTCCGGAGACCATCTAAGTCCAACCCTCCTGCCAAAGCAGATTCACCTACAGCAGGTTGGACAGGATGGCATCCAGGCGGGTTTTGAATGTCTCCAGACTCTGAGACTCCACCACCTCTCTGGGCAGCCTGTTCCAGTTCTCTGTCACCCTCAAAGTAAAGATTTTCCTGATGTTTAGATGTAACTTCCTGTGTTCCAGTTTGTGAGATCTACTAACTAATAGCATTTCTAGTGCATGAGTATACATATATATATCTATCTTTCAACAAAAGCATAGAGAGTTTATACGCCTCTATGGGACCTACAACAGTCTTTCAACTTTCTCCACAAAATAGCATTCATGAAGTTTAAAAGAAAAAGGCTGAGTACCAGTAGCTAAGTAAACGCGCACCTTCTAAGAATGATCTTCAGTAGCCACAGGGTGGCAGAACTATACTTCAAGTTAATCTATACCTCCAAGACAGTGACCAGACTATTTCAAGGAGTCTTTTTTACCCCCACAGCAGAATTACAATAGCATAAAATACTTTTTGTGTGTTCTGTGGGTGCTTAAAATACGAGGAATCAGGAGAAAAGGAAAAAAAAAAGCCTATACATAACAGTATGACTAACTGGCAGTTCTCTCCTAACATCAGGGTATTGCAACAGGTTATTAACAGGCCCTCCATGTTTCTATTTTGACAATTTATTCATGTCATACAGTAACTCATCACAAAAATCACAATCAACTTTATCTCATATCATTAAATTAGCATGAAATTTTTCATATCCATTAACAGGCTAAAGGAAACCCTAGACTCTAGTTCATTGGAAGTGAGATAATTTAACCTTCATGCATCCGTTCTCAGAAGGGAGGGAATTTTTCATCAATATTAGCACATTTAACACTGCCAATGCTGGCCCTATTGCCCATACAGCCAGCTAGCCTACATCTGGTCCCTTGTGGCCTCCAAAATAATGCGGCCACATCTGAACAACTAATGGGAAAAGTCACCAACTAACTCTCAAGCCACGCCTGGAAATGTTTTGGGAGAGCACCAGATGGCTCATGTCAAGACCTAGCCAGAGACTGTTGTAATGGTCTAAGGATATTTGAGTTTCAAGCTCTGGCCTGGAATGGGCCACGCAATGTTACTAGCACAAACAAGGCTTTTAAATCCCTGCACCAAACACAACAAGTATTGTGCAAGAACATTTGAAGTTCTAGCAAACTCCTAACATAGGAAACATCTTAGTTTTATAAAAGCATTTTTCTCTATTTATTATGTTTTCTCTTTCATAAATACATGGATACGGTGGGGGGGGGGGGAAGAAATGTGGACCTGCTATTAATAAACATTAAAAAAAATAAAAAATTGCAAATATGCAATAGGAGATCCTTTCTCAATGTATACAATGCTAATTTAAAACACACTTTGTACTAAGTTTAAATTTTCAGTCATATCAAGGACAGTACAGGGCATTCAGAATCCTCCTTTATAAAAGAGATTCTGAATTTTTGACTTTTTCTGATAGAAATAATAATCTGCTATTTAAATCAAATTCTAAAGTACAGAATTCTGCTCTGGAGGAACAGGAGTTGCCTTCTAGCCTGTTGTGACATAACTGGCTTACCAACAATCCACTCTTCAATGTAAGAAAATAAAAATATTTACAAATACCTTTCTTTGGAGAGAAGAGGGCATCAAAAGATTTCTAGCAGCTTTAAGCAAATTGGGCAGGGAGTCATTCATCTTGATGATGAAACAGATTTGGATACAGCCAAGAATAAGACGAAGAGCGGGAAAGAAGATGGAAGAGGAAACAAAAAATGATAAGGAGGAAGATGGTGATGTAGACCATGAGAGAAGGCTGCAGTTGTTTTTTGGTTTTCCTGTTTTGCAAAGGGGGAGGGGAAACAGTGGAATAGCACACAACACTAAAATCAGGTAAGTACCTAGGCAAAATAAGGAGAAAGGATGGATTTTTCTACAGCGTGATCACAGGAAGCCAGAAGTCAGCTGGGAATAATTCTAATTGCCGGGCAAGAAGGCTGAATGCTCAGTTCAGGAGTTGAGGCACAGAGAAGAAAGACAAAGAGCCAAGGGCATGGAAGATCTCGGACTAAAACCTCCACGTAACACAAAAGCATCAGAATTGGAAGAAAGCAACAAAAAGAATCAAAGTTTATCAAAGTCCATATCATCTAGATTTTAGATTAGAAATCAAGATGACCAAGTTTCACATCTTTTATGTGGAGAAGCATCTGGAGAACACTCGCCTTCACTTTCTGCTGGCCATGACGAATTATAATGCTAACATGCTAACGGTTCCAATTAAGCTGCTGTTACATACTGTCAGTACAGTTTTTTCAGATTTTTTTTCTTTAATTTAACTTTTAAAAAGTGTTGAAAAGTTGCATGCCCATGAAGCTAAGAATGCAAGAAAAGAAAAGAAGCTAAGTGCTCCAATGCCCGTATTGAAGGTGCCTATGATCATCTCACTACAAGAAAAGGTATAGGTATTTCTAATTCCAACACTTCCTAACATGCAAATGTTTGATTTTTTTTTTTTAAAAAAAGGCAAGTGAAATTCTTTTCATATGACTTACACTTGTGTTAAAAATAAAGTCAATATGGGGTAACAATATCAGGAAGACACATGAACTCTCCCTTAGGGCCCTTTTTCTACACTCAGATTGTATCAAAACCTCTATAAACCTGGTTAATGGCATTCCAGCATAAACTCTTGTATTACAGTGATACCTGTATTACTGTTGAGCTGCAAGCTGCTTTAAGTATAAAGGAATTTTTGCATGTAGCTTTTCATACTATTCACTTCTAATTGACTTAAAAGTTTAAGTAGGGGTGACAGAACCTGAAGTTAGCTAGAGCTTTGAAGCAGATCCACCTAATCCAGACCTTTTCCTTACAGCGATTAAAATACTTCTATACTGAAAAAACAGATTTTATTAAACATTAAAGAATTCTAGTTGGAAAGAGAAAATGCAAACTAATCAGACAACCAGAATAAATAAGACTTAGAGACAAATATATTCCCAGCCATCATCTGCGAGTGAAAAGTACAGGGAGAGAATGGAGAGGGCCACCCATCTCCAAGTTTTGTTACACACTGCAATCAAGCAAGCCATAAGCAGTAAAGTTTGCACTGTCATCTCCACTTTTTGGGAATATCCTCTTTCATTCACATAGAACCTGACAGGCATCTGCTCCCTGCTTCCCACAGGGATCTCTTACAGTCTTGTCCCTTGCACTGAAAGTTCACAGCTCCTTGTTGCACTTCTCTTTTCCTCTCAGACCCATCTTCCAGGTGAAGGTTCTCCTTCCAGGATTATCAACCTGGAAGGGCTGGGTTGACAACTTCTGCCACCTTCCATCTGTAACACACACTAATCACATACCGTCTCTATCGTGAATGGGAAGTTATTTAATCATCTTCCAACAGCAAATGGCAGAAAGACGTTCCCTCCAAAAGTTTTTCTCCTCCACCTTGTAGTAGACTATCCCAACTTCCACTACTTACTACTACTACATTTTAAAAATATATTTCAAAAAGACATAATCTGACAGGATGTCCATGACAAACCAACACCTGAGTTCGTATCTTTCTAGAAGAAAGAGACAGCCATAAAATTTTGTAGAGGACTGTCCCAATATGAGTTATATATAAATGAACATATTGGCAACTAGCACAGTTAAACATGCAGCAGTAACTGTCAAGACACTCCTGTGTGTTGTAATTTATGCTTGCCTTTAAGAAGAAAGCTTTAAGGTCTTATTAAAAGGAATACAAGATAAAAGAGGTATATGTCATCTTCAGTACTGCTTGCTGCATAACAGGGACTGTCTCGCAGAATTGCGATCTAGGGCACGCAAAATCTGAACTTTAGCACTTGTACTACTACATCCGCAGCGGTAACCTCTTTCGGCCCCGGCGCCCTTTCTTTAGGGGTCTCAGCACACCTGAACTATATTCTTTTTATCCCAAGCTTTCATTAAAGCATCCAAAAGTTTCACTCGGAAGCACTGTAAGCACCACGGTTACAGATTAACAAAGCATTAAGCCTAAATCATTCTGGAAGAACACTGGTTTCCATACTGCAATTCCTCATTTGCTATCCACATTACAGATGGTTTCTTCCAGCCCTTCACCCTCTTTTACACTGCCTTCTTCAGATTAAAAAAGCATCTATTTTTTAGAAAAAATAGAATTTCCATCATGTACACTATTTTATTACTTCAGACTCTTTCATTCATTCATATTCTGCAGTCTCTTTTATTCACTGCCTGTAACATGTTTACACAGTCACTGCTCCTCTGCAATCTTAACTAGCTAAATTAGGAAAGAACACAGATAAGCCTGATCTAGGATGGGGAAAGTAGCATGGAAGAAGTCAGAGGGATTTTTTGCACCTCATAGCCAAAAATCTGCAGGAGCTTCGCTATATACACAGGTCTGTACAAAGCTGTAACTGGACAAAGGAAGCAAAACCAATTTAACCAAGGCAGAAGAGGCATAAGAGGATCTGGGGGTCCTGGTGGACAGCTGGCTGAGCAGGAGCCAGCAGTGTGCCCAGGCAGCCAAGAAGGACCATGGCATCTTGGCCTGTACCAAGAATAGTGTGGCCAGCAGGACTAGAGAAGTAATTGTCCCCTTGTACTCAGTATAGGAGGGACATTGAGGTGCTGGAGCGTGTCCAGAGCAAGGCAACAAAGCTGGTGAGGGGTCTAGAGAACAAGTCTTATGAGGAAAAGCTGAGGGAACTGGGGTTGTTTAGTCTGCAGATGGTAGAGGGGAGACATTATTGCTCTCTACAACTACCTGAAAGAAGGTTGTAGTGAGGTGGGTGACAGTCTCTTCTCTGAAGTAACAGGCGATAGGACAAGACGAAACAGCCTCAAGTTACACCAGGGAAGATTTAGATTGGATATTAGGAAAAATTTCTTCACCGAAAGGGTTGGCAAGCATTGGAACAGGCTGCCCAGGGAAGTGGTGGAATTGCCACCCCTGGAGGTATTTAAAAGGGTAGACGTGGCGCTGAGGGACTTGGTTTAGTCATGGGTTTTGGCAGTGTTAGGTTTATGGTTGGACTCCATGATCTTAAAGGTCTCTTGAACCCAACTGATTCTGTGAAAACTCTTACCATACCAACAGAAGGAAAATTGCTCTATTTTAACTCAGGTGGGGTACCAAGGGACAAATTTACTAGGGGAACTAACTGTGGCCTTCTCCCTACTCCCCGTGAATACAAGCTGCTACAGTATGAGCTTCTGAAGCATTAAGATGGTTGGGAATGGTACAGTTCCCACCTCCTGCCAGGGGAAGGTGTGGTTCACAGATCTGCTGGGAACACAAAGGAAAACATCAGGACACCTCACCTCTTACGTTGGAAAACAGTTGAATGCCCTGTCCAAGTTAATGGTAGAGTTAGTGCACTCTCTTCCTCCAGGGATTCATTCAGAGCTTTTATTTAGGGTTTGCATGAGACATCTAGACTTCATAGTACCATATTTTACTGAAATAGGAGATTTCTTGTTTTCTCTTGTCCTCTGCTCAACATACATGCCACTTCTCACACAGACTTTATTCTGTGTTCTAGACCAGCTACCTAGAAAATGTTCTGACACTGACCATTGTCGTTAATACTCAGTGACAATCCTGCAAATAAAAATTCCTCTCAGAAGAGAAATGACATAGCAGGTAGGGAGGGGGTGAGAGGAAATATAGTATAAAAAGACTCATTTTGAGGATGCATATGATGCCTTTTATAGTGTGAATCATGTCTTTGACAACATGCTTTAAGAAACTCACTTTAAGATAACAACTTGTACTGAAGTAAAAGATGACTCTAATTAAGCTCTATCAATTGGGTTACTAGAGACGCATTTGAGTTCTTGTTTGCAAACATCAAATTTCAATGTGCTCTACTCTTTTTCAGAGACAATCCCAGAATTAATACTTAAAATCCTTTGTGTATATATAAATTTCAAGACAGACTGGATGGCTCAATGGATTTTTTGGTAAGACTTGTATAAATTTGCAAGTCAGATCTGACTAGCATCAGCTGTTGATATGTTTACTAGTCAAAGACAGACCAGAAACTGCATCATCTGCTGTCACTTCTCAGCAATAACCTCATCCCAGTAAAGGAAATGTTTAGTACTCAGCGAGTGCAGAGACACTCTAACTGGAGAGCCCTAAACAATTATATTTTGTATCAGCTCTGCTTTTAAACTGACCAAACAAGAAAAAGTACACTCAAATCTCCCATTTCCTTAATGCTTGTGCACCAGCCTGTACATGAAACTTGTATTACAGCTCTGTTTTCAAAATACCAATTCAACATTCTGGTCCCAGCTCCCAGCACAGAACCAGGTCTCCCTATCCCCAGGACACCACCTTCACCACCAGATTATGGATACCTATTCTCACTCGCTTTCTTCCTGACCCAAAGTGGGCATTCTTAGTGGGACAATAAACCACCATAGCAGGAGGGAATCGAGAAAAATCCCAGGCGTATCTAGTTCTGCCTCTAGTCTGATATTTTACTCTTAGGTGAGAGGAACAGTTTTCAATGCCCATCACAGCAAGGACAACTGAACTCAGATTCATTATTAGGTGAGCACTGCATCAACAGTTCTTAGATTATTTTAATAAAAAACCAAGAGAAGCAAAATATCAAAAGAAAGAAGTAAAACGCTTCTTTCGTGAAACAACTTGCTGCTTGAACTCACACGGGCACTGTGAACATAGACACCTATAAAAGGCTTTGTAAGGCTACAGCTGAGTGCTTACTTCCAGAAAAGTGAGGAATTTCAGACACATACAACTCTGATTTTTTGTATCAGCTGAACTGACCTGCAGTTCTTCCCTTCATACATATGCAAACAGCTTGTGGCTTGTTGAGAGCCCTTATTCTGTAGCATCTATCACTACCCAGACTTTAAACTGGAAACCTCAGCAAGTCTCGTAAGGTTTGTGAATACACCACTCCTAGAACTAAACATAAGATGATTTGTGGAAGCAGTCCTAAATGCCTAACTTAAGTTTTTAACTGCATGCCAATCACTAGACAACCGCTACATTTGGGAAGATAAACACTTCCAAGTATAATTCCTTGTATACAATTGGAGCTCAGTTTTCTGCCAATACAACATCTGTATAAGTGACAATATAAACAGAAATAATTTAAAAGGCTCTGGGAGCACTGGAGCACTTGTTTCTAAAATAACACATATATATTTTTAAAAAAATTCTAAGGGCAATAATTACCTTGTTAAAAAAAAAAATCACCAAATGCTACAAATAGCTACTCATAATTCAACTTAAAACATCACTTTTTCTGTAACTTAGTGGGCACAAATTAACACACATAAAATTCCATTTGAACACAAGAAAAAACTTTTTACTCTAAGGATGGATGAACACCAGAACAGATTGCCCAAAGAGGTTGTGGAGTCTCCAGTCTTGGAGATACTCAGAACACCTCTGGACAGAGTCCTGGACAACCTGCTCTAGCTGCCCCTGCTTGAATACGGGGGTTGGACTAAATAATCTCAAGATGTCCCTTCCAACCTAAACAAGACTGTGCTTTGTGTGATTCTCTATGGTACAGCTGAGAAGATTATGAAGATACTCTATGCGCACAAGAGCATATTAGCCTCATATGTCATATTTATTCCACATTTCAATCTTCTTGAAGAGATTGTACCTCTTCAAAAGAAACAGGAGGAGCAAAAAGGGGAAATTCTATCAAAACCATAGTGAATGCACATGCCTCCACATCTCTCTTCAAGTGTGCTGACGCAGCTCATTTATGAGTTGCAGTCTTTCCACTTATTAAAACAGCCTAAGAATCCTTTGAAGTCCTAGCTAGAATTAATACCAAACCAAAGCAAATGTATCATGACACTAAAAGTGTTTTGTCGTAAGCAAGAACTTCTTTTTTTTTTTTTTCAGGATAGGAAAACTCCATAGCAATTCTTGTGCAACTGCCATTATATGAAGTTTTGTCATGGCTTGGGTCATGTTTTATGTCAAACCAGGACAAGTTTGATGATTATTTCACCTGATAAACAAAAATAATACTTTGTAAGCAATACATGCACACGCTGATTTTTATTTTTTTCAATTGAACTCAATTAAGACAAATTCAGTTGATAATATACAGACATTTACTGTCATTTCAGACCCCCTACAGCAACTAAGGCAGTTCCCTGGGGAGATGAGAGCTATGACATAGGATACAGAGGACATCCAGGTCTCTTCTGGATCACTATCTCAAATGTCACTAGACATCCATATTTAGGTGAGTAAATTGAGCCCTGAATGACTCTGGACACAAAAAAAAAAAAAAAAAGTTATGTACCTTAAGTTTTGTTGGGGGTATTTTCAAGAAGTTCTCTCATAGATGTTCACCACTTAAAGGAACTCCAAACCAATAAAAGCAACTTGCATAAATGCCCAACAATCACAAAGTTTTTTGCTTTTAAATGCAATGCCACCAAGAGTCAAAAGTAAAGAGAGCAAATTAGAATATTTCAGGATTAAGCCAGAGGAGGAAGCCTTCTTGAAAGAAAATTCTGCCAAGTATGTCTGCGAAAGCCACAGCAAATACCCAGTATTCTGAATTAAAAAATCTGAGTATCCTTTAACTTCCACAAAATATATCATATCCTACTATTTATTTCAGATCAAACCTTGCTATTTTCAAATTCATCAATAATTTGGTCAAGGCCTTCAATGAGAGTTAGACTAAATTCATAGTTTAACAGCCTATATTTCTGTGAATCTTTTTATTGCAATGTTGCAGAGCTTGCTAGCAGAAATGCTGCTGTGTCTTTGGAAAAAAAAAGTGAAATATGAATGCTAGATCAATCCCTACGAACGTGGCTAGGCAAATTGTGAAACACCTAGCTATTGACAAGCAGTCCTCCAAGCGTACGTAAGTGTACAGCATTCCTACTAGTGAAGAAAGAAGAAATTACACGTTGAACAATCAACAACTCATATTGTAATGATCTTCTTGCAATAAAAGGAGTAGAGCTCCTTACATAGTAGGAGGTAACTTATTAAACTTCTCCCTGATACCTAAGATTTCAGCATGGAACAAGCCTTCAGGTTTGAATGGGAAGAACTGGAAAAAGCAGTGAGGCAGCAAGCAAGCCATAGCTGGGCAAAGTGGGGGGGCAGGTGCAGCCCTAGCAGAAGTTACACTTCACTCAGCACCAAATCAACGGTGTTGAACGTAAAGCCACCTTAGACAGTGAGTGCACCTTCCTGCGGGTATGCTTCAAGACAGGATTCCTAGAGGCCACGGTGGACACCTCTATCAAAACCACACTGCCAGGCAGAGAAGGAACCAAAAACAAAGGAAACCATGACTTACAATGAGGACAAGAGTGGCCTGTTACTGGTGTTATCATATCCCAGAAAACAGTGAAGATTTTCCTGGGTATGGTAACACCAAAACTCTACAAGAGAGCCCTGAAGAGATTTCTTCTCTCAAACCTTTTTTCTGGATACATGTATGGACAAAACAGTTCCTTCATCCTTAAAAATGTTATTGAAGTCCTCGGAGAAGTCAAAGCTCTGATTAAATTTGAAAGACATACAATCTTTTTAGCAGTTTAGAGCAAGAGTTAGCAGACTTGCATTACACAGGTGGGTTTTTTCCATTTAGATGTTTGTTGGGTTTTGGTTGTTTGGGTTTTTTCAGTAGTGGAAAAGAATTTACACCAAACTCCTCATTTGACTAGATATTATGCTATTAATTGCCATAACTATGCACTTTGTCTACAAGATCTTGCATTAGCATTTTTAATTATTTAAAACACATTAAATATTGCTGGTATCAGCATGATCAGAGATTACCTTCTTAATAATGATTCTTGTTTCAGTGTTAAGCATTTGATTCCAGCTGCTCTGAACTTTTAAACAAGCAAGAGCAATGTTTACTGACATATAAGGGTCAATCCATTTCATAAAGGAATGATGACCAAATTAAACTGCTTATGCCCAACAAAACAATACTGTTTTACACAGCTTTTTTTAATATGCTAGACACTTCATAAGCTTTATTAAAGTTAACTTATTTGGGAGCAGCTTGAATTAGTGTCTTTTACGGTATTATTCTGACTTCTACACTGTACCAACACCACTTTAAGATTTTCTTTTATTTAAATGACTTTTTCATTACTTTACATTTCCAGCATCTAACTCACATGAAAGCTAGGTTGTCTCTACATTTGGTCCACAACAAATAATTAAATTTAAATCTATCAGTTCTAGTACATCTCTAGAAGAATCAGTGGGACAGCATCACCACTAAAAGCAATTTACCGCCTAGATCAAAGTTTGACAGACTGATTTAGGAAGGAAAATGCTACCTCAACCTCTACCAATAAAGAAAAGATTTGTTGCAATCAAAGGTAAGCAGTGATCAGAAAATAAACACATTTTAAAGTAAAGAAAAGCCAAAATAAATCAGTCATGGTGGTTTCCTTCCCTGTTATCAAATGTACCTCCTGGATTCAAACTGCACGAGAAGCTTTCATTTCAAACAAAGAATGAAGTTTATAAGTTTGAAGATTATTAAGAGAAGCTCAAAAACATAATCTAACACCAGACTTAAAACTTCTAATGGAAAATGTCTGAATTTATTTAATTACTGATGTCCGGGAACTGACTTTCAGTGTTTGAATGCTTGAAGCTGGCAATGCTAAAATTAAAAGCCATTGAATGAGATGACAAATGGAAGCTATTCGTCAATGTCTTGTGCTGGGAACAGGGACACACTGGCCCAAAAAGGTGCTAACTGGCATAAAAATGTCCTGAAGCGCCCACCCATCCCTTCTAATGACTAAGCCCAAAGATACCGCAGATAGATCCAAGGACTAAGAGGATAATTAAACAGTGTTTGATTTCTCACTTTACCAAACAGCACACACAAAGCCCTGGATTTGAATCAGCGGATTTGCAGGAGGACAGACTGCTCCTCACCTTGCCAATGAACCGAGTAGCAGTATTGTGTATGATCCAGCACTCTAAGCACAGACTCGCTGCTTCTCTTCCATCTCTGGACAGTAACGTACTGAACGCAGCCAAGAACTGCAGGACTGCATCCAGACGACCTGAGTCACTATAACCAAACAAAGGGTTCACTTCCAGCTTTGGCCAGGTTCATTCATTTACCTGGCAACACTACAGGCATCCCTAGCTAATCAAGACACACTTGTTCTTTAATAAATAAATAAATAATGCAAAAATAAGTTTGAATGATCCCTCTTTACCTTGCAGCGCTTTAACTCTTAGATCTGACAGTGCTGCCAGTCAGCGGGCAGACAGAAGCTGTTGCATCACTACTGTGACCAGCCTTGCAGCACGCTCTCATGCAAGTGTTATATTTCAAAAAAATTAAAAAAAAAAAAAAAGCACAAGCTTTTCCCTCTGTATTTATACTGATTCTGAGATAACCAAGCAAAGGCTCTTCCCACCTGCTTCCAGAAGAGAAATGGCACAAACTACAGATTAATGAAAACTAAAAGCTATTTGATCTCAAGTATTTATGAAATTCCTTCAGTAAGTACTACTGGCAATACAAACCTCAGAGAAGACTCAAAATCTGATGCAGCAATACTGCTGGGACCAGAGTCCCAGCAGTACCCCAATTTACCATTACATAAGTGTGGTCTTTGAAGGCCGTTTCTCAGAGGCAGAGAATAAAATTTCTGAATCTGGTTTGGAATTTTCCAGTCTGCAATTCCTAAAGTATCATCACCTCACCTGCATTCAACACAGCCCAATGCACAGTCTTGCAGAGGCATCCAAGTATTTTCCCAGTGTTACCCACACAAAACACTACTAACAGTACTGCTCCTATAGGTTTTGCTACTTTGCTTGTACTTAAGTGGCTATTTCTATACAGTACAGTCAACTTGTATGTCCATATAAACATAATGATATGTTTATATGGAAGTTTTCATCCTTCCTGTAAAACATTAAATTTCCTTTTCCTACTGTCAGTCACAAAAGCATTTGATCTATGGCTGCAGTTCTCCAGCCTACTTGGTTCCAGTGGAACCATACAACCAAGAGATTCTCTGCGAGGATAACAAGATTGCTTAAGATAGGTTTCTGCTCCACACAGGGAATAACTAAGAAAAAGGTGCAGCTTCAGGCATGGTTTTTATTACCACTTCATCAGCTTCATTTCTAGTCCAAGTTTACCCTTATCTTTTAAGGCTACTGATTTTCTTTGGCACACAGATGTGGTTGCATGAAAACAGTCAATGTGAGTTATCAGCTACTAAGACACTTGGACATTACTCAGTCACAAAAACTAAGTATCAGTATAAAGTAAAAATGGAATATTGATTTTGGGATTTGGTGCCACTTAACATCTCCTACTCAAAAAAAAAAAACCCTCACAAATACATCCATGCATCCTTCCAGCTGCATAACTGGAAATACTCTGCTCATCTGAGTATTGCCTACCTATCACTTTGTACAGTAATGTTAGACTTAAAAATGTGAACACAAAACAATAAGGAAAATAATTTCAATGTAGTAGAAAATATTCTCATTCACGCACTAAAAGAAGAGCTTTCCTTGTATGAAAAGTTTTCTTAGGGGAAAGGATTCTTTGCTTTAACTAACTGCAATGTTGTGACTGCAACATTATAACACTCAGAAACAGGTAGGAAACTTTCTTGGAAATACCTTGGGGAGATTCAAAGACTTACAGGAGTACTGAATGCAGTACTAGAGAAAATTTTCACCCTTCCCTGAGGCCAGAGCTGGTTAAAATCATTGCCTTTGGCTTCCTCAGATCTTCTGAAGACCAAAAACAGGAGAACATGAAACGTTACTGAAATTTGCCCTAGGTTTGCAAACAATGCTTTTCAGTATTTGAAATAACTTGCTGCTTTTGTGCACAATCTCCACTGCTTTTGTAAACCATGAATAACAGCTCATCTTTTATTTGTTTTCAGTTTCTCACAGAACCAGTTTGTTATGATTGCTCTCTCCTACAGAAAAGCTGGTCAGGATTTCCAAACACCCTTCTGTTTATTTATGGCAAGCTGCAGTAAAAACATTTGCTTACTCCAATTCAGTGAAAGAATCTGGTAAATAAAAATACTAATTTAACACCTTTTATCCCCTACTACATGAAAGAAAACTAAGCACCGTCAGCATATCTTCTGCTAGTCTGCATGTACTCATTACAGGGCAAAGCAACTGGTTGCTCTTTCCAGTTAGATCAGGTGCAAGTTCAGCAGCAATGCTAGCTTCTGTACTTCCTTCTCCTGCCTGACATGGTTTAAGGGAGTACAGAGACTTCTGTGGCATTGATTTTAATTTTTAGGGAGTTTAATTCTGTTTTCCTTAAAGCTTTAAGGGGCATGCTGGTGATCCAGCCCCCAGTATGCCTCCACAAACAGTGAAGCCAGCAAACCACAAGAGCAATAAGCAGCAGCTGGAGGGCAGGGGGATCATGAGCACTCTACACCAGTATCGCTGCAGAACGTCATCTATCAAACCATGACAGAACAGCAAGGAGAGACTGATCCACAGCTTCTGCTCGGTTGTCACCCATCTACCCAGGAAACCTGTATAAGGGATCGTAAATGCATTAGATTGAATGTTGTGAGAAAGTGTGTTTCTTCTAACAGTTTTTGAATGCGTGTATCTCACAGATAAACAGATGGAAAATAATCTGAAAACCGAGAACAGGTAGAGAGGTGTGGGTTTTTTTTCCTTCAAACAAAAGGTTCTGAATTTACAGCGCAAGGTTTTATTCAACCTTTCCTCACTCTCATTAGTCTGAGAGACAACCTTTCCTCATTTGGAGAAAAGTCCCTGTTTCAAGGAAAAACACCTAAAGAGAGGATCTTAAACAGTCTTTAATCTCTCATCTTTAATTAGGATTGGAAATAGAATTAGAAAAGAAATAGACAAGTGTTTAGACTTCTGTGCCCTTTTCAGGCCTAAGCAAATGTTCTGTTCAGAAGCCTTATCCCTTTTTCCTCCCTCCCACAGACTGTATCAACTGGCTCAGAAAACCAACAAAAAAAATGCCAAACTACTATACTACTCTTCACCTCTTTCATATCTTTAGATCACCACAGCTATACTACAATTTTTTTTTTTTCTCTTCCTTTTAAGTGTTCAGGGCTTGGTCTGGCTTGCTATAGGCTACTTTGGTAATCACATGCTAATCACATAGTCACCTCTCTCACTACCTGGGCCAAGGAATAAACGTCAAAAACTAAAGATGCAGCCTATGAAAACTCATTCCTTGGGTTTCCAACAATAATTTTCAATATTCACAGAACAGTGACAGGACAAAATGCAGAAACATAAGGTGTAATTCACTGAAGCAATCTGTGCCACAAAAGACGCTTCCACTCCCCTTCCCACGTACGCCCCGTGCTCTGATACAAATTATTGCCCCAGAGTACAGGCAACACTTCTGTTGCCACCATCCCACTGGCGTTTCAGTACAAACACATAGTGACATCCCATGACAGTGCCTACCACCAGCCAAAACGCAGGCACATACTCTACTCCACCAGCTCTGCTACATGAGCAGAGGGAGGTAGAAAGCTGGAGGTATTTAAATCTTAAACTGCCACAAATTACAATTGACAAAGCTCAGCTATTAGAGCCTTAACTCTCTTCACTTATCCAGCAACATCACTTAAAAAAAAAAAAATCAATGCAAGTCTATAGTGCAAGAGTTACTTCTAATTAGTAAAGACAGTAATTCAAATGGCCTGTCTAGCAGCTTTCCTCCCTTTAAAGTACTTCAGAGTTGCACTACACACTTAGAAACCTTTGGAAAAGCGAATAGCTGCAAGAAGTATAAACTACACTAGTTTAGTGCATGATTTGTTCTCATCTTCAGTAAGTCTCTTCTATCATTTGCATCCAAAGATCTAAATCATGGAATCTGACTCCATAAAGCACAATGGACCTGATTAAAAGGTCTTAAAGAAATGGAACAATCCGAATAAAATAAAATTAAAAAAAAATTAAAACTAATTAAAAATCAAATGGCATGCTTTAAACTGAGTGTATACTTGAGGATCCAGTCACATTGGTACAAGAGAACTTCGTGTACTAGAAGACCAGCTCTGGCTACGGTAACATTTTGGAGTTTGACTTGCTTTCTGTAAAGCTGAATTCCTATGTCTTTTCCACCTCCATTCATAGTTATCCTCCCTAAGTAAGCAAGCAAAGCACATCCAGTCCTCTTATTTACATTCCAGCAACTTGTATGGGTTTGCACTTCAGTGATTCTGTTTGAAGGATGGAGCACGTACATGAAAAGTAAAGGCACAAGATTTCATAGTTGTATTGCATCATTCAGTTTTCTAAGCACTTTTCCAACAAGCAAATACAGCAGTTGCATTTGTATGCAAAAGTCACTGCAGACCGCAAGAGATGCGGAGTGTATTTTAATGTAACCTCGCTGAGGATGAGGAGCTCAGCACAGCAGGGGTATGGCACATTCTCAGTGCACTCCGGAGTCCTGATGCACTAAGACCCTGCCAGAAGGGAGCTCTGTTCCCTTCCTGTTTGTTTGCTTGGGTTGTCTGCTAAAGGAGAAAATTAAAAGAAAAAAAAAAAAAGAAAAAAAAAAGAGGAAGTTCAGCTAAGGAAAGGAATATACCAAATCCACCAAACAGATATTGTCATACACACTAAAGAAATTCCACGTTTCAGTTCAGCCTTTAGCTCTTGAGATCTCTATTTTGATCTCCACAGTTCGCTGAAGTCGAAGTCCCAGTTATGTTCTGAAAACATCACCTCAGTTCTTTTTTTTTTTTGTTTCCTGTAGCTAGAATAAAGGTCACTTTGACTGAAATGGAACTTACAAAACTAAGTATAACACAGAAAAGAGAAAAAACACCAGAAAAATGTATCCCCTTAAAGGGAGAACTTTTTGATGGTCTATTATTGCTTGAAATACATAATTTCAAAATCTACAATTTTAAAAATCTATTAGATCAGGAAAAACTATTATTCAAAGCTACTCTCTACTTAACATTTTCTCCAATAGCTAAACTTGTAATACCAATTTTAGAGAATTTCAAAAATAAAAGAATGAATAATAAAAGAAAGAATGCATTCTACATATCCTGATGACATTTCTCCAACCATGGGTTTTCATCTGTTCTGTCTTGATAAACCAGGTAGAGTCCCAGTTTAGCTTACAAAGGGCAGTAGCACTTTATTTAACCTGAAGTGAAGCATGATGGAAAGTGTTTCAGACATAATAAGGCCATAAGCTTGCTCACGTCCACTTCAAAATTTGCTATTAATCTAAGCAACATTGTTTTCACTTAACCAATCATCTCAAAAAAACCCCAAAAACAAACCACCAAACATACAGGACATATATCAAGTCTTACCAACACCACAGAAATGGACCTCAGCCATAGCCAAAAGGCTATTCTGGAGGCACAAGGGATTAGAAAATTTGAGCATGTTAATGTTTAGGATACCAGGGGAAAAAATACACATGCACATATTTAAGATACATCCTAAGTAATGACAGCATTCAGGAAAAACACAACAGTAAATTAGGCTGCAACATCACATCTTCTATACTGTCAAAACCAACCACTATACATATCATTCCTGTCATGAAAAATAAAGACAGATGGTTGCAGAAAAAGACACTCTTCAGAACAACCATAACCCTTAACTACTGATGAATCAAAATATTTACAGTATTTATCCCCCTATAAAGCTCATTCTCTACAATTAAAGTTCTTCTAAATTACTGCAGCATATTGCTACAGGAAATTTGGCAGAACACATTCTCAATTTACATAATTGTTCAGAGTAGTCACCTAACTTAGAGAAAAATCATACATTTTCAAGTATTATTGATGTTCTGAAGCCGCCGATTTATTTTACTCATAACTGTTTACATATTTGGTTGCTATTTTATCACAGAGAAATCTCCGACTGCTGATATGAACGTCAATAGCTTCACATTGGCATGAGTGTGAATGGAATTGGCATGGCGTTCACTACTTGGACTTTTTTTTGAAGTGACACCTTTCATTTATCAAGCCAACTGAGAGACATATGATGCAGTTAGCAATGTATGTAGGTGTATAAAGTACTATCACCAGTAGTCCCCCAGTTCCTACACAGCATCTGCCCTTTGAGTGACTTAACTCTCCACTGACAGTGGGGAGTACAAAAGGTATTCTGGTACAGCTACCTCGTGCATGCAAAACCTCTTCCAAAAAAAGCCAAACATCGCTGCTCCACAGAAAGTCTGGTAAGGGACTTCAGTGTCAAAGCTTGGCAATATCCAAGTTTTTCCATGGCTAAAAAGGCAACTAAAATACAAATTTGATAAACTCTTGACAAAACATTTTTCCAATTCCACTCTTGGCCAGGCAGTCAATAGCACAAAGTTCCTCCATGTCTGCTGGAAATCACTAAGACTATGGCCTAGGACACAGACTAGCACCGGTGTGGAACATGCTGCAGCTCCTTTCCGGCCTACATTAGATACTTCCCTTCCTATAAAGTCCAGGCAGATTTAGAGTGGCCAGTCCATATGGGAACACTGAGAATCAGGAGCTTCAAAGCTCTCCTGGTCTCCCAGTTCAAAGTGCCAAGCTCTATCATCATTCTTCATTTTCTTGTCTTGAAACTACCACTCAGGGTTGCCTCTTGTCCCTGGAATTTTTTCATGGACTCAGCAGGGATACCGCTCAATAAATTCTCTCCTAAGCACGTCTCTTCTCAAATTGAAGACTCTAACTATTTAAAGCCCAAAAGCGAATCAGATGCAAATGACACCAATGAGCTAACATACCAAAAAAAAAAAAAAAAAATTATTTAAACTAAAAAAACACCAAACTGTGAAAAGTATCTGTTTTTTACTGTTCTTCAGAGATCAGAATTTGACAGTAAAATTTCAAAAATCCCTCTAAAATCAATTTAGTAAAAGCCTGTAATATAAAAGCATCCCAGCTACAATCACATACCCTTTCAAACGGGTAAGCATATAGAGTGACAGAAGTCACATCAGACCCCACTTGATCTCACAAGTTGTCAAAACGCCAACGTCAGAACACAAAGAAGTGAAGATTTCGAAAATGTTTTTTCAAGGATCCTACAAGCGATTGGCTATTAATGATAGTTCTTAGATAATTCAAGAAATTGGGGGGATACATCACCACAACCAGTTCATAATTTTTGTGGGGAATAAAGAAATAAATTTAAAACCCCCCAAGCTTCTAAAAATATGTTAGGAAAATCTCTGTAACTTTCAGCTTTTTGGCCTGTTTCTCTAACTATCTCCAAAGAAGTGAGGTACAAAAATTAAAACATGAGATTTTTATTTTTTTTTTTTCTTTCCCAATCAGTTCTGGAGTAATAGAAGTCCTCAGAGCATATAACTGACGAGTACTATATGAAAGTCCTAGATGGATGAGAAATATGAAGGATAATTTCTTACACTAAAAAGAATTAAAATGAGACAACTACATGGTTACAGTAGGTGAGAATAATTACAGTGGATGACATTTGTGTTTGGCCAATTTCTCCTGCTAACACTGTCAACTGTTCTCGCTCGAGTGTTTAAATTAATTTCATTTTTCACTTCATCCAATTCCCATTTCAAGTCCAACTGATAATCATCACTTCCCCATATCAGCATGGCATTAAATTACTGTCATTCCTGGCCGTTAAGTCAATCATATTCTATTCAGCAAAGTTGATCAAAACGACCACAGCAGTACCATGAATTTCATATTGAATACATTCCTTTTTGCTGTGTTGTAGAAGCTGATCATCAGTGTCAGAAGCTACATTATATCAATTTCTGATTTTTCAGGCAGAAGCAACACATTCTGAATCAAAAATGGAGATAACAAAAACCGTTTGTTTTTTTGTTTTGTTTTGTTTTTTTTTTTTAAATGAACACTGCATTTTCCCTGGTCAAATCCCGCTCACTTTACTTTGCAAGTACCCACTGAAGAATGGGCCCACACAAACCTAAATTTCCACCTGCTACTGGTGTTTCAACCATACTTCTCCTTACTGTAAACTGCAAATTTATGGATCCCCTTAATACAAAGGGAATGATCAGAGGGGAAAAAAAGCAAAACAAAACCACCTCCCCTGATGATACTCAAATTCACTTACATATTTAGCAATATACAGACTTTTTAACAGGAGTTGCCATTTCGAACACAGCTCCTCATGTCCTTCTTACTGAGAAGATAGACTCAAGTAAGATTAGAGCTCAACTAGAAGATCCTAGGAAATCTTGAGTTTGTTGTCCGAGGCAAGATTCTACACTGTCTTTTCAGGGCCAGTTTGAAGTTCAGTCACTTCCAAACTTGCTTTCAAAAAAACAGCTCCAGAAATTTAATTTCTGCATAGTCATCTTTAATTTTAGAATATGGCACGGTTTTCTAACAGTAAAGACAACGATTCATCTCGTATCATGTGTGGTTCATATAGCATAAAGAGTTAAATAAACAACACCTCATTTTCCGTATTAAAATTCCCTCCCTAAAAGCACTTGCTCTCACTTGGACTTGAATGCAAGATATACCTGCAAATCTAACTAGATCATTTTTGAAGAAACCCTGATGCGACTTCATTCCCCCTTTACATATTAGAAGCACTATTTTCCCCACACCTGCCAACTCAATAGCAGCCCAAACGCACATTTTCTGCATACATATTTGTATAGCAACAAATAAGGACTTTTGTCATTCATACACACATTAAATCACAATCCTAACGGTATTTTTTATAAACATTCTAAGCCCCTAAAAAAAGATCTTATGCTTTAAGAGATGTTAATTGGTATGCCTGCATTATTTTTACTGTCCTACTAAAGCATGAGCTTATTATTCCCTAACAGTTTCTCAGAGTACCCATACCTAGGTTATTACTCCATACATAATAACTGCAAAGTGCTTTACAGATACTGTCAAATTTTTCACAATCTGAAAAGCAGACAAAAGATGAAAGGAGTTTTTCTAGAATGCTTTAAAAGT
>VZTS01003526.1:51309-76607 GCA_013400795.1 Pluvianellus socialis
CGCCGCCGCCGCCTATAGCGCCCCACTCCCGCGGCGGGGAAGAAGCTCCCGCGTCGCAAAGCCGCCGGTCCCGGTGCCTGAGCGGGAGGAGCTTCCCCCCGCCCCGCCCAGTGCGCAGCGGCGGCCCGGCCCGGCCCGGCCCGGCNAAAACAAAGAGATCTGACTGAGGAGCTACGTACTAGTAGATTTTTAAGCATCTGTGGCAACTATATTACTTGTTCAGTGCATCACTGGATTTCTGTAGACTCTCGTTAAATAGTAAACTTGGGGTTTTTTGATAAAAGCTCTAAGTAATTGTTGAAGACCTCGCAGAGGCCTTACCCTTGCCAACTGCTTCGTGCAGGCAGACCCCAGAACCAACAGGAATCGGCAGGGCTACAATAATTCTTTACCCCCAGCGCTACAGTTAACGGGGCTGCGGCCTCTGGGTCTACTCCTGATCTTCTCCTGACTGTACGAATGCCGACATTAACATTTACACAAGGAAGACTTAACGCCAGCTTGCTTCTGAAACATTTTTGTAAGATACCCCCTTACCCCTAGAAAACGACGGATTTACAACAAGCTTAAAAAAAACACGCAGCCCCACTACTGGCTAAGATCGACGCCTGCGGTTCATCTCACCACGCTAAGTTTTAAACCGCAGCTCCGTCGCTTTCGCATGTTGTTGTAGCGTACAGTGCCGGGTACGCTGTTCCCCAGCGTTTGCGTTACGTGTACCCGCCGTCAGCCGGACTCTGCCAGAGAGCACACCACACACACAAGGCAGCTTCGCTCCGCAGGCTGAATTCACCCTCCATCGACGCCCAGGCAGACCGGCAGCAACCTGCAGCCTCGCAGGAACCTGCGTGGTTTTTTGTGGGGTTTTTTTGTTTTTTTTTTTTTTGGTTTTGGTTGTTTGGGGTTTTTGGGGTTTTTTTTTGGTAGAATCGCTCCAGATTGACCACGTCGGTGCGCTGAGCCCCAACCCAGCCAGGTGCGCAACCACCTGAGCGGCACCTCATGAATTCCTATTGCTTGCAAATTTAATTTCCCAACGATCAGGGTGCCTAGCTCCCCTCCAGCTGAGCGCCCTAGAATATTTAAGCACCGGAGAGGAGCGAAAGCTTGTTTTTATCACTCAAACGAGCGAGCCGCGAGTCTGGACGAGTGGAGAAAACCACCCGCTACTAAGTGAGGAGCCGCATTTCGAGGCGGCAGAGCCATGTTTTAGGAAAGCGCCACGCACCGAGTACCTGGGGCACCTCCCACACGGCAACCCCGGANCCGCACCTGCTAGAGGAGGGGCCGGGTTGGGCCGCGGGATCCTGTTGCCGGTTCTCGGTCGCTGCCCCGAGGCCTTGCGGGGGCGCCAATGTCCAGCCTGGCCCCCCGCCTTCTTCCTCCCCGGGAGGAGGCGGCGGCCTCGGCAGCGTCCCACAGGCTTCCCGCCCGCCGGGGCCGCGGCCCTGCGGGAGGGCTGGAGGGAGAAGGCCCGGCCAAGCCCTTGGAAGTAGCGATAAGTTTGTGGTCAGAGCACCTGGGATCTGCACAAGGGACAGCGAGGTCAGGAGGGCTGTCAGCCCGGGGGGAGTTGGGAAGGAGGATTTTCGGGCAAGAAATAGGGCTGGGAAGGGAGAGATCCCCAGGAGGGCAGGCCCGCTGCAGGGTCAGGGCCTGAGTGCTGGATCTAGGATGTTAAAGCCTCAGTCTGTTATTATCCTATTAAGGGTTTTGATGTAGCTTTTGAAAAACCTTAGATTGAAGAGGGACACCTGAGGTAAAGCCGCTGCACACAGGCATTGCAGCAGTCATACATTTTTCCAGATGCTGTTTTTGCAGGGACACAGTACTTGGCTTTGCAGTGAGGCTCAGTAACAGCTCTTTCAGCCTCGCCTCGTGAACTGTGAGGTGGTGGGAGCTTTTCTTCCCCCACCCTCTAACTGGTCCCATGACTGTGGAGAACATTTGGGAGAATTAAAAGAGAGACCTAATTAGTGAGCCACTTAGATAATTTAGCAAGACTGGGCAGTGCTTTAATGTATAGGAGGAAATAATGTTTTAAGAATCGCTTGGACCAGACCTAGTTTTGAGCAGAGTCTGCATCTTGCTACTGGACTTTCTTAGGAGTCAGTTCCTATTTTCTGATCTGTGCAGTTAATACGAAAACAGTAGATCCCCAAAATCTCTGTTTCCATCTCAAATATACCTCTGTATTAAATTTTACATACATGTCACATCAGAGGAGCTCAAGCCTTCTTCAGATGACAATTCCCTAAAACATTTCTCAAAGTGTGGGTCTTTAGTTAAGCCTGCTGAGAGATGAGTTGTTCTGCTTTAAGGTGTCCAGGACAGGTGTCTAGAAATACCACAATTCCGCATCTGCAGAGCAGACCGTAGAAACTGGAAAGTCAGTTCAGAGAGTGCAGAGCACCAGATGCGGTATATGGTGCCTTTTGGGTAGTAATGCAAAGCTTCTCCAAGTCAAGTTTCAAGCAGATGGGTACCAATGCAGTGCAATACCAGGCAGAGGCCCAATTCTGTTTCAAAAATGGGTCATAAAGACAGCGCCACTGCTTCATATCAAGGCCAGTTAACTCATGTCCAGCACAAAACTGTTGTGGCTACAGTGCCTTTTATTCCAGGGCCATTTTGATCAGTGTGAGCTTAATCATTTAAGCTTAAACCTTGCTGCCCTGCACAGTGTGGACATGACAAGGTAAGTGATGAGTAGAGTCCCCCTACAGGGAGTGGCACTCGTGAGCCACTGTAACTAGAGACTTGGCGGAAACTGGAGCGCTGAGTTGCAGGAGGTGCAGTGCCGGTGGCTGAGGTGAACAGAACGTGAGCAGCAGGTGGTTTGCTGGAGCTCGAGGGGCTGCAAAAGCACTGAAGGGACAGTCAGTGCTGTGCCTTTTTCCCTGGCAGATTGGCCCTGAGGCCCAGCGTGGCTTCCTTGAGCTTCCAGGGAAGTGGCTACGTGGGGAATGTGAGAGGCAAGAACATCTGGGTGGTGGTGTGATGCAAGCCTTTTCATGCCTCAGGATGTAAAGCAAGTGCCTACACTTTTGTAAACAGTGATCAAGCAAGAACAGTTAGGGTCTGCACTGGAGGAATCACAGAGAACTGATACATACACAAGTGTTGTGTGTCACATTTTGGATTATGTTATTATGGGTACAACCGTACAGTGATCATTTATGGGTAAACTGGTATTGACAAGACCTTCACAATTTAAGGGGCGCCCCAATGAAGAACCTACTTGGGAAGAGGATTTGCCAGCAGGTATAATACATTGTATCAAATATTAGAAAAATTCACAGCAATTGATACAGATTATTTTTTTTTCAAAAGTCCTCTTCTGGAAATCTATAATGAAGAGCTTTTTGACCTTCTGAATCCTATTCCCAATGTTGGAGAAAGACTGCAGATGTTTTGTGATCCCATAAGCAAGACAGGTAAATGTGAAAGGCTTGGAAGAAATACCTGTATGCAACAAAAACAAAGCAGACCAAATCTTGGAAAGTGGTGCAGCAAAAAGAACTACTGCAGCTACTTCCACAAATACATATTCCAGTTGTTTTCAGTTACCATCCATATGAAACAAACCAGAGCAGATGGTCAGGAGATTATTAGAACTGGGAAGATAAACTTGGCTGATCTTGCAGGAAGTGAAAACACTTTGATTTGGGGCAATTGATAAAAGAGCTTGTGAAGCTGGAAATATAAAGTAGTCTATTCTGACTGGAGAAAGAGTTATTACTGCTCTTGTGGAAGGAGACACAGACAATCTTAACTTAAAATAATCCTTCAAGACTCTCTTGGAGAACAACCAAGAACATCAATAATTATCACAGTTCCTCACACATCTATAAATCTCAAGGAAACACTGAGTACACTGAAGTATGCTCACAGAGCAAAGAACATAATAAAGCCTGAAGTTAACCAGCAGCTGCCAAAAGGAGCTATTATTAAGGAAGATACTCAAGAGACTGAGCATCTAAAAGGAGACCTTCCTGCTGCATAAGAGTAAAATGGAGTCTATATTTTGATTGGAAATTCATTAAGCTCTTGAAGGAAAGCCGGCTGTTCAGGAAGAACAAGTTGCAGAGCATATTGATGTAGCCAGTGCCATGGAAGAAGTGAAAACAATCACTACATCATTCACGATTAATAAAAGCGAAGCTTAACAACAAAACCAGGTCTGCACATCAAGGAGAAAGCGCTGAAAGAAACACAGATCTGCAAGAAACCAAAGTTCCTCTGTCTGAGAAAGAATATGTGGTTTCAGTTTTGGAAAACAACACATAAAAACTTCATGGCACAGCTAGCCATTTGGTTAATACTGTTAATACAAAAGATGTATCTATGCAAAACTGGATCATAAGAAGGCTGTTGATCAACACAATTCTATCATCCGAATACATTTGCAGGAGAAACGAATGTTCTGTTCACCAAAACACCAGATTCACTTAGAACAGTGTGAAGCGGCAACAGATGTTGACATCTTATGCATATTTTATAGGTGGCTTCCTATCTACCAGTTGTTCAGCAGCTAATATATCCGCATTAGTTGTATCATTGTCTTTTCCCTCTGTTAAAAAATTGCTGGCCACTGAACTTTCTTATATGTCTGAAAAAATATGACAAAATGAGACTCTGCCATTTGCTAGTAAAGCTGAGCTGTTGAGGAGCATATAAGTGGATTAGGAAGAGCAGTAAATATCCTGACATCAATACTGGAAATTGTCGTGGAACTAAACCGTCAGCTTCAGAATAACCGCAGGAAATGTTGTGCTATGGCTGATGAGATGGAAGGCCATAAAAAGGAATTAGTATCTTCTTAGGAGATCTCTCACTGAAAAAATTACACAAAGAAACAGACAGTGCTTTTTCTCAGCTGCAAAATACCGTGAGACTTTTAGAGAACTGGAAATGGCAAGGCTTGTATATACAAAGAACGCAAACGAATTAGTGCCCTCACTGCAAAGCCAGCTGGACCTGTTGGCACAGGAGATACAGAGGAACTTAGCTGGTATACTATCAAAAAATGGAAGTTTGAAGACCACCATCACTGCTGAGCAAGAAAATGTTTACCTGGAGAACGTGGACCTAATCACCAGTAAAACTTAGGCTTCAAAACAAATTTATTGCATCTCTGGATAAGTTTGTTCAAGCACTCAAGGACATAAATGGTGAAAACAAGAAGATGCTGGTGGAATCCATTGTCTGGTCTCAGCAACTTCTTAGCAATCTCACAAATGTGTCTCAGGATACCCATAAACAGAGTGAATTTAAAACTGCGTAAATAGTTTTATGGATCAGTAGCAGTCCTCCTTCAGCAATGAGAAACAGCAGCTTCAGTGTTTACAATAGAAAACAGAAGGTTTATGATTGAGATCAGGAATTTGTATTGGATATTTTGTTCTGCATTAAGTGGCAGAAGATGTGGTTTGGAACTACCACATTGTATGAATAGATCCCACAGTAGATTTTATTTTATGCATATCAAGAATACAAATAGCCTTTTGTGTTCAAAGATCCTTGGTGTACCGCTGGCACTAAAACAAACTAAGTGATGATTTTAAAAGCACTGAAGTCACCCATGAGAGCCACAAACCAATGGCCTATACTGACCTTAAAAAAAGAAAGAGTATGTCATGTTGCTGCCAGCCACGTTCAAGGTCTCCACATCCGTGCTGTCATTTAGAGAGGCCTGACTGAATGACTGCTAAAAAAAGAATCTTCTTATCGATTTCCAGTAAGTGCTCACTAAAAGCCAGCCAAGAAGTAAGAACTTACTCAAAGAATGGAATTGTCCTATGGCTATTGGAAGCTGAGAGCTAGACAGCAAGCAATTCTGTGTAACAGGGAAATGCAACGGATTTCTTCATTACATAGAACTTCTCTCAAGAACAATAGTGAATTGTGGCTTGTGGCATTTACAAAGTGCATGGCTGTTAAAGAGACAGAAAAATTATCCTTAAACAGAGACTTGTCAGGTTCTTTTATTCTATATATATTAAAGCTTATATCACTACAAACAGACTCCCTTAGATATTTTTATGTCTGACTTCAGAGACTGGCATCAGTGTAATTTCTTTATCACTACAACATATGGCAGTCTTCCCTGCTGCCAAAACATGGCCATGTTTCAGCCTCAGGGTACAGCTGGGTGGAACTTAAAACTGAGACTGTTTTCAAACACAGATACAGAATTTTATTTTACTCCTTCTGACACCATAAAGGAAAAGTAAATTCAAAATTCCTGTCACTGGAACCTCTAAGAACACTGCAGCCACGCTAGGAAGTGTTTTTTCCTTCTAGTTTTTTGATAACATCCAAAATGATAACCAATCACTACTGTCTCATGATCATGTATCACTCAGCTATTCACACTGAAAACTTCTTCAGTTCAGAGCCCAGCATGGATTTGCAAAATTCTGAATCTTATGGTGACTTCTGGTGAGTTTCCCACATAACCACAAGTCACAGCAATCTCTGTCCATGTGCAATCAATGATTCGGTAAACCTTCTGTTCTCAGCGGCTCTTTACAACTCATCCATACCTAACCCATCGTTTCCTCTTATAGCGCTCTTCCCAATTTGCACAGCTGAATGTAAACCTGCTGCACGGATGCGTGTTATCTCAACGTCTGAAAATTAGCTGGATAAACACAGCCAAATCCTGATTCCATTTGAAAGTATATCAAGCACCGCTATTTTGATCAAAACTGTAAAAATACCAAACACTGTGCTAAACTCTGAGCCGTTTGCTCAGCTGAGCATTTTCCAGTTCACATGGCAGTACCACAAGCATCTAAAGCAAACAAACAGAATAAAGATCCAACATTAAAAAAAAAAGGAAGAAAAAAAATATCTGCAATCTCATTCCCTAACCTTGCAACTGGAGCTAGAAGGAAGTCCATAAGTGCCTCAGGTTTTCTGCTTATTGGTGGAGCTGACAAATACCAATTGCATGACAGCATCTGCTTAAAAGAAGCCCAGTGGGCAAAAGAAAATGAAAACAGGTAAGGGAGTAACTATTCCCTTCTCAGTGGCAGACATATAAATAGTAGTGTTAGTGATGACATTGGAGTTGTCTGAGTTACTGCTTTGACCTGCTTCTTTCATTTGGAACAGGTTTAGTCAGATGAGATGACATTCTCTACAGCAGGAAGGAAGCTTCCCATCGGGTAGCAGGGTGCACAAGGTCCTGTTTTGAACCTTCCTCTGCCACACATGTTGTTCTGAATACAGCTCTGGATGCAGCACTCAACACTACAGAAAGGAAAAAAGGAAGTCAAGGTCAGACAAGAAACTAATAAAACAGTTCTCTAAGGAACCCGTATAGGCCTGTTGGCAGGTATATTGCTTGCCACTGAAAGTTAACAATTTCTTAACTCCTCCATCTCCCTTTTCTAGAGGCCCCCTGCTCCCAAAGAGCAGTTGAGCATGGCTCAGCCTGAGGCTGCTTTAAACAAAATCATTCTCCACTTCTGAACTGTTGAAATCAACATAGTCTGGCACATTAGATGTGACAATCCACAGCTTTTATTTCTGTGAAGTAGGAGGTGTATTTCTAACATCAAGCAAGCATATTTTGCTGCCAGCACTCTGAAAATGTATTTGCTCCATTTAGCATGTGGCTGCTGCAAGAGGGGCTGGAGGCTCAGATGTGTGTGAAGTTCCATGACCAGAGGAAAGGGATCACAGAATGGCTGGCAAAGGAAGAGCAAGGGTAGAGCCTGAGGCAAAAGAAGAGGGAGAGAGACCATGCACTCCTGCAGTGCATTTTCCACTGTGATAGATAAGCTTGTATATATAATGTTTTACTGAGCCTGGTACAAGCCTTGGCACCACCACTTTGCTAACGAAAGGTTAGGCCTCAGTGTAGAGCACTTTGTGTGCCTTTGTTTTCAAAACCAGTGTACCTCAGGAACCACAGCCTCTTCAGATTACTCTTCCTTCAGCTTTTTCTTACATTCAAGTCCTTTCTACAATGGAAAGAAGCATGGAGATTGTGAAGATCTGAAAGAATGACTGAATGTTTGCTGCACTTTTAATTCTGGGACAACTAGACAACCAATCCTCTCCCTGTTAAGAATAAGAGGGAGGATGCAGATGTTAGACACTGAGGAAGAAGAGAGCTCATATAAGTCATTTATTGAGCTTAGTCCATCTGCAGAACCAAAGGACTTTTAACCTATTAGAGGCTCCTCAGCCCTTCCACCATTAAACCTGGCAGAGCTGACCTCACTGTGCTGCCTTTAAAAGCCTGAATAATGAGTAACATAAAGTTTTGTCTGAGCCCCTTGCTGCTGGCTCCCTCTCAAGAGGAAAGAAGCAGCAGCTACACAAATGACCTTACTGCAATCAAGCTCTGGAGCCTGAAATGGCATCCAAATCACCTGAAGCTGAAAACCTAATTCAGCAGAAAATTTGCCACAATCCAGAATGTTCAGTAAGAAAAAAATAACTATGTACACCAGCATTTCCTTCCTCACAGAGTTTTAAAAAAAAATATTCTATAATCATAAAGCTCTGTAAGTCAGAACAGCACCTGAAGACTAGCAGAATAAGAAGAGCTCGCAGGTTGTCATGGTTTGGGCCAGACTGGCCACTGAAAGGAATGACAGATGCTCTCCCCTACCTCTCTCGTCAAGGAGAGGAGGAAGAGAGAGAAAGAGATTTATGAGTTTAGCAAAAAAACCTAACCTACTTTAACGAAATATTAATAATAAAAGGAAAATAATGAAATATACACAATATATACAAAACTGTATCAAGCTCCCAGGATGACAGTCACATCCCCAGCAGGCACTGGGAAAGTCCCAGACTGGACTCAGCAACAAATGGCAAGTGGATTTCAGATGTGGATTCAGGAATGCATGGATCAGGATTGAAGGCAGACAAACAGAATCCTCCTCGGACGCTGTCCATTGAAGAAAGCGGGCTGACAGTTTGGTCCCTCAGCTTTTATCCTGAGCATGAGGCAGATGGGATGGAATACCCTGCTGGTCAGTTCTGGGTCACCTGTCCTGTCTGCTCCTCCCTGCAGGTGCCACCCCTCTACGCTTTTCCGTTTCCCACCGTCCAGCGGGGCAAATAGCAAAGTTGGCTGCCATTGGGTGTATAGCAATAAGTATAAGCAAGAGCCTCTCTGCATACCATGCCTTGGCATAAATTAGAAACAATCGGGTCTGAGAGCGAACAGTGTCTGGACAGTATTCTGTTAATTTCAGAGTTCAGTTAGAGGAGGCTTAGCTGCAAAGTGAAAATACTGAACAGAAAATTGTCTCTGTTTTACCAGGACACAGGTACACATTAGAAACACAGCACGTGACAGAAATACAAGCACATGTAGCACATTGTCCTTAGTCTTCCTCAACCTGGGACTGTTCACTTTCCAGGCACCACCTTGAGAACAGTTGATTCCATAACTGGTTGTGGAGTTAGAGTCTTTCACCATGCAAAAGCACTTGCAGACATCAGTTATCATAGGCTGCTGCATACTGCACTTAGAATTTTGGTTTTACTATGTTTTAAGTTGTTTCTGCAAATGCCGCCAGCCTTTCAGCCTCCTTAGTGCGTGTTCTAACAGTTCTCTGTGGTTTCTAGAGCATTATTGAAGGTCCTGTATGGCTTCATGTTGTCAGAGCATGAACTCGTAAACTGTAGCAGGAAGAGCTATGTAGATTCCCCAAATAATGTTATGCACAGACGAGTGACAGAAGTTCACAGCTTAGTCAAGCATCTCAGCCTCTGACCTGAGACTCCTGCACCTTGCCAGCTTTTCCATTTGTGTACTGCAAACAGAAGCTCTTCTAGTTAACACAGTCACCAAACGATGAGTCTACTCGCTGTAGCACTTGGGGATTTTGGAACCCTTAGTCTTGTAAAGCCTACTTTTTTTTGTGTGTACAACTGGTGCTGTTAAATCAGTGGGGGAAGAGCTTGCTTAATCGTACCACTGGCAGAATCAAGGCTGTACTAGGTCAGACCAAAGATTCACCTAACGCAGCATGACTGAACTCTCACAGGTTGTGTTTCCAGTACTTACCTCTTCAGTTAAGGAGCAGTAGATATCTGGAGTAGCTAGTTTCCTAATAGAAATCTGTTCTTCTTATGCGATATAATCTTAAATCAGGAAACTGGCGATAGAAGGGGAATGCGAGTCCCACTTATATGTGAATGAGCTTATTTTACAAGTCATGGAAATGCCAGTAGAAGTAGGGAGCATGCTGGTTGTAATACAGATATCATTCTGTCCCAGTTTGCCAGTATGTTTTGTCTATTTCCATTCTCATCATTACCTAGCCATGGAAGTATCTGAATACTGCAAAAGCCACTCTAGCATACCTCTGCATAGTTGCCCCACAAATGAGAAATTCAGGCACAGTTCTCTGAAGGGCCCACGCTTGCTTCCTCAACGATTTGTTGGACTGGTTAGGCTATATGCATGGTGGTCTGTAATATCTTCTGCCATTTGGATCATGATGAAAGGCAAGAAACAGTGGTCCATACACCAAATATTAGGTGGACTGCTTACTCCATATGGCACAAGACTTGCCTTATCTTGAGATAAAATATAGGTATATTAAATGTTACTTCATCTGGTATGTGTGGGAATAGGTATGTATTTGGAGCTGAATTTCCACTCTGTACAGTTCAGTCCACAATTCAAGGCTTTTTAAGAGGCCCACTAGTCCTGAACACAATATATCCTTTTTCATCACTACAAAAAAATCTGAGATGCTGTAACAAAAAAACCCCAACAAACCCACAAGGAGAACAAAACAAGCCTTTATTGAAATATTTGATGGATCCACAAACTGACAGCTGAAACCTATCTGGGGTTCAGAGGAAGTCTGATAAGCTCTTTTTGGACAAAGACATCTGTACACATGGCACTTAAACCTCAAAATTAGAACACTCCTAACGAATTCTCTTTAAGTCAACAAATACAGGCAAATGGAGAAGCATTGTCTTGTATAAGCTTGTCTAACATAGTCAAGAAAAGTAGACAAGGTTTTGGAGACACAATCCTCCTGCTACCCATCTGGGTTGCATAAAATGAACCTAGAGTTTTCCAATAGGAAAGACTGACTACAAGAGCTTATAGGAAATAACTCCCCTTTTTGGAGCTAGCACACTTCCTTTACTCAAGATCCCCAATTCAAGACTTTCCCCTCAGGAGAGGGAATAAGTAACTTCTTAAGGATTCAGGCTCTGGATCTGCCCTCTGAGCACACATCTGAAAGACCTAAAAATGGCTTTTTCTAGAGGGATCGGAGGGTATAGAAACCCCAGTAGGTCAGCACATAAAAGATGAATGACAATGGCATGATGAAGAACTGTCACCTAGACATAAAAAAGAGGAATCTGGTATTTCTGATGCATCATGCACACCAGAAGAAGGCAGTCTTAGTCCCTAAAGCTAAAATATAAGAGACTGTTCAGTTTGTTTAATGTAGACACTTCATATAGTCCGTAAGAGGAAGAACCTTAGTACATCAATTAGAAGTCCTCCCCTCTTCATTGATAAAATAACAGACATAAAATCCCTACCTTAGATACTAAAGTCTTGAAACCCCGCACCCATTTTCTGGATTATGATTGTACTTGAGGGTGATGTATGTGCTATGCTACTTACTCACCCCCTTAAATGAGGAGTATCTGGAAAAAAAAAAAAAAGCATTAAATATTAAGCAGCAGTTGAGTAGTGGCTTTCAGGGTCACAATTCTGGACTTACCTACATTCCCCCTAAGTCCCATTCAGGACCCTAAATCCTTTGTTATAGATGGTTCTTGGTATTTCACAGCTGTGCCTGTATTTATCACCATGTAAAAAGTGCATAAAAGTACCCTCATGCCTCTAGGTTTCTCTAAAATTGAACAAGCAGAAATTGCAAGGACTGTACTAACAGAGCCCTCTAAGTGTCTAAGAAATAGAAAGTCAGTATGACTTTTGAGTAACCCCAAGTGGAAAATATAGGTTGCACTCTTGTGATTCTACTTTTTAAGGTTCATGCCCTTCTGTTATTAAAAAGGAATTGAAAATATGACCTGATTAGGATGCAGACAAGTCTGAGTCCTGGTTTAAACTTAAAATCTTTTGCTGACATAGATATCTTGGTTGGGATTGCAAAAAACCCCAATTATAATAATTCAGCATAACTGTTGCAAAAAATAGTACTGAAATTGCAATTATACCTGAGGCAAAAAAAAAAAAAAAATGCTACTTTATCAGCACACTTTGTTTTGCTGAGTACTGATAAATGGCAGAGATAGTATCACAGCATATAGCTATGCTGTTATATCTTCAGCAATTTTTAGGATAACTTGATCAAACTTGTAGTGAAAACAGAGGAGTGCTTACACAGGTACTACCATCATCTGAATGTGACTGCAGTAACTATCAGCTGTGGGACAGTATGTGACACTGTGGACAGAAAGAAGTAATAAAGATTTATACGTATTGATGTGGAGTTTGTGTGCTAACTGACCTGAGGGCCAAAGAATACTCCTTGACCTATTTTATTTGGTAGCATAGATAACCAATTTATAAGTTGCTTTGCATTTTCAGGTAGAAAACTCTGATTAAAAAAAAAAAAAAAGTGAATGTTTTTCTGCACAGGCAGAGAGTTGAGCTGGCTTTACCATGCACCCAGAGGAGCCCTTCTTGCAAGGGGGTTGCGGGGTGGCTACTGGCAGAAGAAGGATTCTCCTTTAGAGACAATGTACTATTAGATTGCAGCCTTAAATTGCTCCTGTTAAGCACACAAAAAGATGCTTGAAAGTAATTTCAGGATGATGGATTCCACTCTGGGAACCAGGCACCTTGTGCACATAATCTGCTCGGATAGATAGCAAGTCATAACGGCACAACAGACACTAAAAGGCAGACTGCATCTAACTTTCAAGAGATGTTATCTCTGATTTATAAAAAAGTCTAAATCCTATTTAAGGTTAGCAGGAGTGATAACCTACTTCCATTTCAGCTACAGTCAAATACCTGTGTTTTTTTCACCTGGAACCACAGAAGCCATTGCTCAAATCACTCACCAGAATGACAAGCCTGGAGTGGAAGGTGAACAATCCGGTCTGAAGCCAGGAGGGTTGGGAGTTGTCTGAGGGGCAGCTCTGCGCATCTGAGACGAGACAAAAAGCAGCAGGGAGGGAGACAGTCTATGGAAGGTATTAAATGAAACATTTGGCGTGTGACAGCAGGGGCGATAGATGACAACAGGCCCTCCTATCCACAAAAGCAACAAAAGCATACGCTAGAGTGTGAGTGTGAGCGTGTGAGTGTGTGTGTATGTGTGTGTGTGTGTGAGAGAGTTGTCTGCTGGGGGCCTGCGACTCTGACCATGGAAACTATCTCCCATTTCCTGCTCTGCTCAGGAAAAAAAAAAAGGGGGGGGAGGGGGGTGGGGGAGGTGTGTATATTGCTTAAACGGAACAGGATTCAAAGAGCAAGATTCCTTCAGAAAAGTCATTGAAGCCATCATCTGGTTCTCCCAGTGCAAACAACCTGCAAAATCAAAACCCCTGGCAAAAACTCCAGCATTAAAACAAATATTGTTGTCATTCAACTCCCTGTCTACAGGAGCTATAAAGATAAGTATGATCCTCTCTGGCAAACACAAGTAATTCATTAATAAAATGCTAGGTTGTAAAAAGTATTAACATTTAAACCTTTCAGTGTTTAACTATTATTAGGACACAAGGAACACATTTTCATAGTTTTTAATACTTTTCATAATCGCTTTTACTTACGCATTTACTCGCTATACTTTACTCTTTTACTCTGCTTTTTTTCAATTTATATGCTGCACTACAAAAAAAGCACCCTAATTCATTTACGCCTCAGGAAGACAAAATAAGTCTGAAAGAAAAAAAAAGATTTGATTTTAGCAAATAGTGTAACTACTGTTTGAAAAAGTGCAGTGTTACTTTCCACTCCATTTTCTAACCCATATTAGCAAATTATGGAAAAGCCTGAAAAACATGTGAACCTACAGGGGAAAAAAAAAAAGGCAATGGTCAACATAATTAAAAAGAAAAAAATATATCTTGCTTTCTTCCTGGTATCTGCAACAATCTAAACTGTAAAAAGTCCATTTTATGAGAACATCCATGCAGAGTATGCTGGAGTCTGCTAATGGAGATCACTGGTACACCTCGTTTCAGCACTAGAAGAGAGAGAACAGGTTCCAAGATTGATGTTCTTCTGTCTCCTGTGTGAACAGGCTGTAGCTCTGCTTCTCTGCCCTGTGCCCAAAGGCAGAGTATGGTACATCCACAAGGGTGTAAGAAAAAGAAGAAAACACCATGTCATTGTGGCAATTAACCATTACAAGACCACCCATATTTTCCAAACAGATTAAGGTATTAAAGAACAACAGGTGACTTTCTCATGCTTGCTCTGATGTCTGAACAAAGGGTAAAAGACTGCAGGAGCAGCTTGTAGAAATTTAAAAAACTCAATTCTTGGTGGGGTGAGAGGTGAATTTCCCCAGGTTGCAAAGACAGCGATGCTGCAGGGATCCTTTCAACAGTCTTACGGCAGGTTTTATGCCGGGGTGAAGCTGGCCCATGTCACAGACATGCACAGAGTCTGGCAGTACTTCTGGCAAGAGAAGCTTGGCTGCCGTAATTCACACAGGCCATCACCAGACATTTCCTCCGAAGTAACTCAGTGTATGCAGTTATTTAAAATCTCCGTCATCCACAGGCTGAGTGTCCTGCTACTTACAGGCACAGCAGAGAACCTCATCTCAAGGCAGCTGTTAGATGCTGAGGCCTGGTCCCACGCAAAAGTGCTCAGAGGGATTTTTGTCAGTAACTTACTGGAAACAGGTTCTAGCAGTTTTGTGCATATGAAATTTATCGTTTGTTATCACTCATCATTGTAGCCTTCTGTGGAGAATTAAATTCCTTCATCCATATTAGAAAAAACATGAGTCATCCTGACAAACTGTTTATCAACTAAAGAAATCTTGACCATTTTCAGCATTAATTTTCTAGCCAAAAAGTATGTCAGTCCCTATAGAGTTCCTGAACTGATGCTTGAGGACACCATTTTTGCATTATATTACGTAAATAGGAAAGTGAGGTAGCTTCATCTTGATCCCAAAGACATCTTACATAAAGAAAGAACTCTGCCTTCAAGGAGTCTCAGTAAGTCTGCGTTGTAACACTGGAGCTTTGAAGCTTAATCATGCCCTTATTATACAGTCTAAAACTGAACTTCCAGAACATAGAGGTAGCACTTCTTTAAATATTTTGAGACCTCTTTAATGGTCTATTTTAGTAGCCCCCAGAGCAAGCTGACACTTACATATTTAGACACTGTATCTTTATATATAATTAGTAAACGTGATTGTTCAAAATTCATCTGTCCCACATGCTGCCCCCAGATTTTTGATGCTGTGGAAAGAAGAGACACACAAAATGGCTCTCTAACTTCAGTAATGATTTCCAGTTGAACCCTAAGACTGGTAGTCATGCGTTGGTACCATTGAAACCTTTTCTTGTTTCTCTAATGCATTCTCTACCAACACAAATTGTATATGTAAGCTCTCAGGTAAATGGTGATGCCTACAAATCCAAATGAAAAAGCTCAGAAGACCTGTATTAGGATCGTAATTAATTTTCTGATTTACTGTACATAAAGTATACTATTTAGGAATAATGCAGAATTAACTTAAACAATACCACGTTATTTGTCTTTACTATATCCTCCTCTCTGAACTAATCCAAGCTCGGACATTATTTACATACATTAACAGGTACTATTGCATTAGGTGTAGACCAAATCCTTTGTAGTGGACATTACTCCTGTTACAACAGGCATTTTTTTGCAATGTGTTGCAATAATCCATACTGGTTTATTCCTAAATCAAATAAAACATCATCTTTTATAAAATAAAATATAAATTATAAAATTTCATAAAATTTTTTGTAAATGAAGCAAGAAGAGAGTAAGATCAGCAATATGAATACATGTTGTCTAAAACAGCATCTCTAATAATAGCTTCCACAAGATATTTCAGACTAAGATGTAGGGCAAACAAACCAACCAACCAAACCCATGCAGTAGATAGCATTAGATAGTTATGAATATCTTCCCTCAGTAATTTCCTGCCTGAGCCTCACCCCAAGCCTAAAAATTTCTGATCTATTTCAAATGTAGATTTTTGTCTAGAGCCTTGCGTTCTTTCCTATTATTTTCATTCCTATTTGTCCTGTTATACATAAAAGTTACTGAAGTCGATGGGAATGTGTATGTTTTATATGTTTTAAGGTCAGCCCCTAAACTATTTAAAATATAGGGGGAAAAAAAAGAACGCAATCACAAATTTAAGAAAAGTTTGTGTTTGAATCAACAAGACGACTATTGTAACTCTACTGGTGACTGTGTATCTTAGAAAAGTTAGATGATGGTTTGTCATTTGTTCCTTGGACTAAATGCTAAGTTAATATGACATATTTCTGAAATCGTGCTCTGTAGTTTATCTCTTTGCAATACAATGTTACACGTTCTGCTTTATTCAAGGCTTTTACTTAAAGGTTGTAGGTTGCAACCCTATGGTCACATTTCCTTTGTGCTGCAGCCTGGCAGCTTCCCCTAACAGAAGCCTCTTCTACCGTCAGTGTAGATGCGTTTGCTTCTTGAAAAGGAGAGGACTCCAAATTGGTAGAAATGGCTTGTGGAAGCAGCCAGGATAGACGTGTTATCTCAGTACAGTATTCCTTGAAGATTTGCAAAACATCCTTTATGTGTGCCAGGTGGATTTTTAGCTACTGTAGATCTAGAAAAATACAGGTACAGGACAAGGACCCAAATGGTACTTAACCAGCAGAACACCGATTAATCCACTGAACTATTAAACTGCACTGTTATTTCCCCAGCTTCTTAAGACTTATCTTACTCATATATACAAAATGGGTTTAGAAGCATTCACTGAGGTTATTTTGGCTTTCCTGTTCTGCACAAAATTTGGCTTCCCATTGGTAAATAAAACAGACTTCAATTTTTCATGTAAGCTGTGCTTGCAAATACACAATTTGCAAATTATAGAAGGCGGCAATTAAAGTGTAAATGGAATAAATAACACTGGTTCTGCAACTACTTATAGAAGCATGGAAATTCAGTCCCATGACACATCAAGTCACATAGAACTAAGTTAGAAAGTTCTGTATACAAAATGCATCACGCCCATATAAATATTTATGCATGATCACAAATTAAAAACATATAGAAAAAATATAAATATCCTTTTGGGAGGGAAAAATATTACATTATAGTAGAATAGCATCTTACCAGCACATATAGGTTATATATTTCTATGTGTTACATTTAATGAAAGAAACTAGTGGTGTTCCCCAGGGGTCAGTCCTGTTCAATGTATTCATCAATGACCTGGATGAAGGCACAGAGTGCACCATCAGCAAGTTTGCTGATGACACAAAACTGGGAGGGGTGGCTGACACCCCAGAAGGCTGTGCTGCCATTCAGCTGCCCTGATGAGGCCACATCTGGAGTACTGTGTCCAGTTCTGGGCTCCCGAGTTCAAGAAAGACAAGGAACTACTGGAGAGCATCCAGGGGAGGGCTACAAAGATGATGAAGGGACTGGAGCACCTTTGTTATAAGGAAAGGCTGAGAGACTTGGGTCTGTTTAGCCTGGAGAAGACTGAGAGGGGATCTCATCAATGCTTAAAAATATCTAAAGGATGGGTGTCATAAGGATAGGGCCAGACTCTTTTCAGTGGTGCCCAGTGATAGGACACGAAGTAACAGTTACAAACTTGAATATAGGAAGTTCCATCAGAACATGAGGAGGAACTTCTTTCCTTTGAGGATGACAGAGCACTGGAAGAGGCTGCCCAGCCGGCTTGTGGAGTTTCTTTCTCTGGAGATATTCAACATCCAGCTGGATGTGCTTCTGTCTACCCTGCTCTAGGTGAACCTGCTCCGGCACTAAGATCTTCAAGATCCCTTCCAACTCTAACCATTCTATGATTCTATGAAATACAGCAAACACAATCTAAAGAAACATGTTGATGTAGCGTAAAAAAAAAAAAAACATTAGAGGAAGAACAGGATGCCCACAGCTTTTATCTATGGTCTAATTTCAAGTTAATAATTTCTAGATTATTTGGGTTCAGGGAGGGGTGAGGAATTCAGAAAAAAGCGATGATAGCACAGGCAGCCTTATGTCACAAAATCAATGGGGTCTTATATTTGTTGTGTAAAAATGAAACTTCCTCAAGGAAGTGATGTTGAATCTTGTTCACATACAGATACATCAAGCTAATTTTCTATTTGCCACCAATGCTTCTGAATTTGGAGATAAATCAGAGCTTTACTGAAGAGTAGATTACACATCATACCGAGTTGTCTTCAAAGATTTGTTTAAGGAATTCCTCTTAGAAGCAATAAGTAGAGGGATTCCATTTTTGTATGTTGCTTTTAGCATTGAGGATGGCAGTGGTGGAATAAATAAAATAGGAAATAATATGCTTCAATATGCAGGTGGAAGAGGGTCATTACCTTAAAATGAGGCTCCTAGTACAGAAGGATTGACTGGATTCCTTCTTCCCTGTTTTCACAGGAGCATTCAGTCAGACATGAAAAAGATTTCAGCATGACATGATTTAAATTGGAAAATTTCAAAATAAGTGATAAAGCTAAACAAAATTCCCAAACACACTGAAACAGAACCCTCATCACTTTAAAAGCAGCTTCTTTAGAGAAAGCTTTACCTATTAGGTAAGGAAGTCTTTCTTAGGGCAGCATCAGCCCAGATCTGATCACACCTGAGCTGAACTATTAAGTTATTTCACAGCCTGCTCTGGTCTACAGTTTGTCCAGTTTTCTGGAATAATCATAGGTTAAAAATAAAAGTTCCTCTTTCCCTCCTTGTGCCCTTTATATACATTGTGCCCACATCAGACCTCCTGATCACTCTTTTTTTTTTTTTTAAATAAAAAATATTAGAGAAATAGAATTTAAGAAGCTTTGTCAGTATGCCTCATACAATTCAGACTAAGAATATGTATTTCCAACCTACATTCAGGTGGTGCTGCAATTCAGAAATCCTGGATTTCATGTTTTTCAGCTGTCAGAATGTGCACTTTTACTTGTCAAGCAAAATGTAAGTAAACATTCAGATCATCAAATAACAAACACTGTAGAAAGCAGGGTTTCCACATGCATTCATTTTTTGCTACATTGAAAAGAAGACACCTTAGTCATCCTGGATAGGTGGGTCACCCAATGTACTTCAGCCAGCTCAGTCAGTCCCTTAGGTCAGGCTTACTGGTCATTCAGTCACATAATTTAGCTCAGTCCCATCAGTACATGCTTTGGTCACCTCCCCAGACAAACAATTCCATGGAACTGGTGGAAGTTGTACTAAATCTGCTGTTTACAAAGTAATACTTTGGTCTTTGGACATCTTCATTTTATTTGTGAGAATAAATTAAGCCTTTAAATTCAATCAACACTTTTAAAACCAGAATCAGTATTCACTGGATTTTTTTTTGGTAGGTACTGATTTACAACACAAATGCAAACAGAAGACAGGGTTATTTGTTATACTATAAAGCCAAATCAACTCTACATGTGGATGGGATGCCTCAAGCAAAAAAACCCCAATGAAACAGAGTAAGTTTTACGATATCAAAGCATCTAAAGAAAATGACTGTTTTGTTTGAGGGCAATTCTTCATGGGAGATCTCTCCTGGGTATGGAAAACCTTACTGGAGAATAGGGAATTATCTGGGCTTGCTCAGCAAGTTGAATAACAAGGACGCCAATGAAGAGGTACAAAGGTCTAAAGTTATATCAATTTATATGTAGTTAATCCAGGAACATGGTTGTGGTCACTGCATTTATCAATATGCAACTTGTATTTGTACAATGCTTTCTGTGACAATTTATCATCGCAATACAGACCACCTAATATAGCTCACATAATTCGTACCTTTCAAGTGGATAAATGTTCACGTTTCTTTAGGCCCAAAGGGATGGTGTTTGTCTTGGGTGATTCTGGTGCATCAGCAAAGCCAGCTCAAGATGAGCCACCTCTCCAGTCCACTCAGTTTCCGCTCTGACTGCTGGTTCACATCCTCCTCCTTGGAGGCCGTACAGTCGTTTCTGTGACAGTGGACAGTGTTCCAGTGACAGCTGGACTGAAACAATCTGAGTGCAAAGTGCAACCTCTTACAAATCAACCAACCTGGCAGAGATACCAGTGCAAGGTATTCATACTCCTCCTATCATCTGCTTTTTGTTTCTCCTCTCGTGTTTCTGGTAGTTTTTTGTGGGACTGGTTAAACCATCAGTAACTGATATGGCTTAGAAAAATGACAGGATTTCTTTTCTTTATTAAATCAGACCAGCTATCTGATGTTGTTCGTTCTGAAGAGTTCCTACACCCTTGCTCTGGCAAGAGGGATGAACTGAAGCCAGGGTTTCAGGGAAGAATGAGGGTGTCAGTTCTCCCAACTAGTATTGCCACTGAGAAAAGAGCACAAGGAACTGAACCCTATGAGTAAAAATGAAGTAAAAATGCACATGTAATTGCTGTCATTAATTAATTCCAGTACCAGGCTGCCTCATTCTCAAGTACGCTGGCTCCTACTGTGCATTTCCAAGTCAAAGTAACCTGCTAATTGAGATATAACAATCAGATAGGACAATTATGGAAGGTGACGTCAGGTATCCCAAGCCACAGTCAATCAGGAGAATTTAAATGTAATGTCCTTGAAATGAATGTTATCTGACAAGGAGCTAGTGACCTCTCTGGGCTGGTGTATGAGCCTGTAAACATGAGCCTCCTGCATTCTCCATAAACTTCGTCCATGTAAGGACTTGATAAAAATTCCCTTAAATAAAGCACTGCAGCCACCTAGCCTTGAAAAGATGCAAGTGTTCAGTAACATGCTGATCACAGCCCGGAATTAAGCAAAAGCCTTCCATGCATTTGTAGGTACTTCAGGAGCCAGTAAAAGATAGATCAGTTGAAACCAACAACACAGAAACAAACTGAATTAAGTAACAGAACAACCAGAAATCACTGAAAGGCAACAAGTGATCTAAATGTCCGCCTTTCTTGAGTTTGTCTTTACAAAGTTGCAGGATGGTAATTTTTGCTTGGCTCATAATCAATTCTTGCTAATGTTATGTTCTCTGGTTCTGCCTAACACTGATGAGATAAGGAACAAATGGATCAATGCTCTCATTGTATTTACTGGGAAACCAGTAATCAGGACAGAGGACTTGATTCCCTGAATCCTAATTATACATTAATTTGCTAGAGTATCCCTTTAGATTGCCATAAATTATGAAAAAACAGCCAGAAAAATATGAGAAGAGGAAAACAGTGTCGCTGGTAGACAATGTCAACAGAATCAAACAAAAACCTATGCCACTCCTATATAAGGGCACTTCTAATTTTCCTCTGCTGTCGACCTCTGGGTCACTCCCAGACCATAAATCATTTAGCAAACCTTACCTGCCTCCTGTCAAAAATTCTCAGGTTGGACACCAATTACTAAAAATGACTCTTTTCACTGAGATTACCTGCCCATCTGGACTAAAACTAATTCCTGCTTTTCTGAATAGTAAAGACAGCAGAGAAACCTTAGTAGCACCTCACAGCAAAACAAGATAACGCCAGACATCCCTATTCTCCCTTCTCTAGAGGGAATTTTCAATAGATCAGTCAGACTTTTCATGCTAGTTAACTACCAAAATTGATTTTTGATTTTCCATTCAGCTACAGAACTAGCTGAGAATGAAAAATGAAGAACACACAACATAAAATCAAAACTGGGACGAAAAACTGAAACAAATGATTCAAAGGATGGTCGCAAATGTACTTTTTATTTTCCAGGTGTGCTGTAGTTTTAGAAATTTCTCTCTTAGAGGCATGAAAGTATTAAAAGGAGATATAGTGTGGCAGCCTATAGAACATGTAAATTGTGTGAGTTACAGTATTTTTCTCAGATGTGATTGATGCTGTACACTGTTGAGAACAGGCTGCTGGTATGCATGAACTCAGCTGGATAGTCGGTGTTCTTCTCATGGGCTCTTTTGTTAAAGAGCTACTTGAGAACTGATTTATTTCTTTTGTTATTTTTAAATTCCCTGGAAAACTTCAGCCTCCTGGTTCAAGAAATATGCATCTCATTTGTAATACTGTATAAGCTGAATACACAATTTATGCTTTTAGGAAATACACATTTGTTTTTTAATAATCACACAAATACTTTATATGGAGAAAAAAATTGAAGCTCTTGCTTATTGGTATTTAATATCAACATGATCACATTGGTAAAATACCAAATTATGAAAAAAAGAGTTTTTTAATGCTAGCTCTTCTGTTTGCTACAGTCTAAGAAAGATTCTTCAGAATCTGGTGCTGCTGATGCTTCCTTATACATAAAAAGAACAGCCTTGTGCCATCCTCAGTGATAGGAAGTGACAGGCAGAGCATGACATCACTCTATTTTTAACTGACTGACTTCTAGTGAATTTATTGTGCTGTCAGTAAATATTACAGCAGTGTTAAGTCACATTCAGGCTTTATGGAGACAGAAGCCGTGTGCTGAGTTTGATCCCAGAAGCCGGCAGTTCTTAGCTTTTGAAGGGAGAATCATTTTCCAAATTTGGCACAATGGCTTGCATCCACAGACAGATTAATAAGAATATGTCTCGTAGAAATGCTAAAGCATACATCAAAGGTCTACAATCACCAAAAGTATCCATGTGTATTTTACCACTACAGTTGCACCAGATAGGCTAACTCCTTACAAAAATATCGAATCCTGTACTCAAGAATATAGGTTAAGTCAGTCAGTAATTGACTACCAGTATTTAAACTTGCCATCAGTCTGAGTCCAGCAGCTTTTAACAGCTTCCATGTTCCTATTATCACTAATCTTTTTAGTATCACTACACATGCAGTGCCTAAAATAAGACAGGGTCAGTTAATTTTATTACCAAAGAGCATAAACTAAAGACACGTTTCTATTCTTCTCCTACAGACAGTGAGAATCTTTAAAATGAAGAAGTGGAGAAACTGCACCTTTAGCATTCCCCAAGAGAGCAGAGATCCATCACGGACAATGCTTACGCTACCTTGTCTGCATTGCCTTTTTAAGTCTATTTGGCTTTCCTCATCCACCAGCTCGTCTTTTGGCTTCCCTCTAAGGAGAACAGTTATTCATTACACCATATTCAAGCACACTGTAGCCTTAATAGCTATCACATCACAATTGTTATTAATAAACAATGATACCAAGTGGAAGACCAAGTTCTGAAAACCCAGGTTTTGCACGCCCACAGTAATAAGCACAACCAGATGGATGCAACAGCAGGAAATATGTTTTTTTCTGCCTAAAAAAGAACACAGCAAAAAGTGGGATTTTATCTCTATCCTTTGTTAACACTCCTGCTCTGAGTCACTTCAGGTAACTATTATCATGCATTAAAAGAGTCTGCAAAGAGCACATACACAAAACATAAAGGAATTACTTATTGGCTGATTTGCACAACAGCTGGAATAATGAGCAACTAATCCTTTGCTAAGATACTCTACGAGTCTTGGTTGTGCAGAGGACCATCAGGCTCTCTTGCTTCTTGAAACAGGCTGATAGTCTTTAGTGCTCTTTCTGCCTTCCTTTCTCTCAGAGGATTTTATATCCTTTCATGCTTATGGTTTTTTTCCTGATTTTTTAAACTGCTAATTCCATCTCAACAATTTTATCTCTGTCTACAGTTTTACCTTTCTTACTGTTGTGGTTTTACCTCAAGCCAGGACATTTATTTTGCATAGCTCGAGACTTTCTCCCAACTCTTTTTCGCAGTTTAGCAATTTTTGCACAAGTTGAAGGGAAGGTTATTTGGTTGGGCTGAAAGAGGGGGGCTGCACTCTGGTAACAATTGTGTAGCCCCCAAATTCGGAACGGTATTGGGGAATTGTCCAGATTTCCACGTGGCATATGCCTTCTAGATGATATCTGCTAATAAAATTAATTTTCTGTCACTGAATAAACCAGTGAGGTGCCCATAATGAAATGCTATACACATTAACGAGAGACTGAGAGGTACATCATTCCCCAATGCTTCCAAGTTACCATGGTCCAAGTAAAAACTTGATTTAAAAAAAAGAGGGTGAGACACATGACAGAATCACAGGGTAGTTTGGGTTGGGAGGGACCTTAAAGATGATCTAGTTCTAACACCCCTGCCATGGGCAGGGACACCTCCCACTCGATCTGGTTGCTCCAAGCCCCGTCCAACTTGGCCTCGTACACTTCCAGGGATGGGGCATCCACAGCTTCCCTGGTCAANGCCGGGGCGGAGCCGGGAACGAAGGTGCCGCAGGAGGGTGCTTTTCGGCGATTGGCGTTACCGGGTGCGGCGGCGGCGTTAGCGCTGGAGCCGGGGGACAAACGAAACCTTCCCGGGAAGCACCGTGTGGGGGGGAAGGAGGGGAGGGGGTGTCATGCCGTTCCTCTGGCGAAGGGCTGGAGCTCGCAGAGCTTACAAAATGGGAACAGTTTGACTCAGATGTGTCTTGTCTCTCTTCCCCCCCCCCCCCCCCCTTTTTTTTNCTCCAGTGTCCCACCACCCTCGTAGGGAAAAATTTCTTCGAGAGATGTAATCTAAATCTTTGCTCCTCCCGTTTGAAGCCGTTACCCCTCGCCCCATCACACCCCCACGGAGAGGCCTCTCTCTCTCTCTCTCTCTCTCTCTCTCGCTAGCGGCCCCCGCGGCGCGGTTTCAGGCCGAAGCGCAGCAGCCGCCGGCCCCATCCCCCTTATTGGTTTTCGATGATTTGTTTGTTGGTTCGTTTGCTGGGTTTTTTTGGTCGTTTGCTTTTTTCCCGCCTCGACAACCACCTCCCGCTCCCTCCGCCCCTTCCCCGCCGCCAGCCCTCTGCGCAGGCGCTGCCGAGCCGCGCAGGCGCCGTGCGGGGGTGGCGGCGGCGGCGATGGGCGGGCGGCTGGCCCGCGTGTTCCGGACCTTCAACGTGGAGAGNGGGCGCCGGCCCCGCGTGTCCCGGACCTTCAACGGGGAGAGCCGGGCCCGCCGCGAGATCAGCAAGGAGAAGCCCACGCCCGCGCCGCGGCACCCCACCTCTCGGCTGGACGAGCTGGCCGGTGGGTGCCGGCTTCGCCAGGCCGCGGGGCGACGCCGGAGGGCCCGGCGGCGGTGGGCCCGGCGGCTGTGGGCCCGGCGGGGGGGCGAGCCACGGGAGGGAGGGGGGGGGAAGGGGGAAAAGGGGGGGGGCT
>VZTS01003526.1:76703-146894 GCA_013400795.1 Pluvianellus socialis
AAATGGTGACGTGTTTTGCTGTAGTTTGTTTTCTCCCCCTCCCCCCCCCCCCCCTCCCTTTTTTTTTTCTCCTTTTTCTCCCCGCTGTCTTTAGACCGCCAGGAGATAAAAGAAGAAATTTCCAGAAAGGACGATAGGCTCCTCACCTTGTTAAAAGATGTTTATGTCGAGTCCAGAGATCCACCTGTGCGGGTGAGTATGCCTCTCCACAGCAGGCATACCAGCATCGGCTTTGTGGTTTTCAAACTCAGCACAAATTCTGTATAAAGAAAATTGCTCTCTTAGTGCTTAAAAGCTACCCTTTTAATAGATAAAAAGTGATATTTTCATTACTCTTATCTATCAGTAGCACTGACTGTGTTTGTCCCTGGGTCTTGAATGTGTTATACAACCTTTGAAATGCTTACACAGCCTTTCTTTTTAACATTATGTTAATCTTATTTTGTTTTTCACTTAAATTCCCACTTCTGCTTCCTCTAAAGCAGAAGGACAGTTGGCCAGCCTTTTGCGAAGGTGTAGGAGTTTGCCAGAGATTTCTTGTTAGAACAAAAGAGATTGGGACTACTATGGGAGCATGGAATTTATAGAGAACAAAAGGCATTAACAATTTAGTGGAGTCTTTAACTACTGATGTTAATGTCATACTATATAGAGACTTTTCCGTATGTGGCTGAGGAAGTGCCTTTTTTTCTGCATAACCTTCTGGACTGTTTGGTGATCAGTTTCCTCATTGCCAAGGACTGTGATCTTTGACTTGGAAAACAAGGTGTACCCCTTCCAGTAATATGCAGACTGGGGTTCAGTCTCCTCTTTTCCACCTTGTTATGTTATAGTTCCTGCTTTTTACCTTCTGCATTATTGGATCATTTTATTCTAGCTGCTTCATTCAGTAATAAAAGTTCTATGATCATCTAGCAATAAAATTCCCAAGTCTCTGATTTGCCACTTTCATAGTACTTCCTATTCAAGATTAAAAATATCTTAAATATCAGATATTATATTTATAATATAAATATAAAAATATCTTAAAATGCAAAAAGATTTCTGCAGTCTCTTCCTAAAGTTTCCAAGTAACCCCTAGCTTTAATTTTCATAAGGGAGGTTAGGACTCTAATCTTGAAATGCTGAAGGTCCAATTTAGATATCTTTAAACGCCTCCATTTGTAATCCTGGCAAGACTGATTTCAGGAAAAGCCAGAATCAGAATACATACATCTTAGTGCTTGATTCTGTGCCTACTCTGAGGCTGCTGCCACGTAAGACTTGCTCTTGTGGTGCGTCTACTTGCAGTTGTTAGGAAGAGCACGACTGATGTGTTAGCACGGAGGCTTTTGGGCAAAACTTCGTCCAAAAACTTCCTTCCTTTACGGATGTTATTCTGAATGCTTTGTACATTCATACGTGTACACTCCTATGTGTATATTTGGTGTGTCTGTCTTTGGTGAGTGAAAAAGCACCAACTCTTAATTCCTGAAGTGGCAGATACCCAGAGACAGATCATTTTGTTAAGACTTGAAAAATCGTGCGTTATCTGAGCACAGTTTGAGCATAAAATAAAAGAAAAAATGGAGAACCAGTAGGACCAGCAGACATTCTCTGTAGTTCAGAAGCAGCCACACAGTTATAGATGCCGTCGCATCCACATCACTTTTCTCAGCTTATGAGTTAATGCAGAGCATCTGCGGGCTAATCAGTGGCCGTGGACTCTGATAACTTTAAAAGTACTTTTTCTTAAACTTAAGAAAGGTTTTAATTGTGTCTCTCTTGCAGTGTCATTCATTGGTTAAATCTTCATAAAAGGCAATACAGGGAAAGCAGAGCTGGTTTGGAAATGACTTGGAAACATGAAGGGACTTGTGAGAAGGGACTTCACATGTCTGAGCACTGCAGTAGTCACGGGAATGAAACTTCATACGATGCTGCAAAACAGTTTCTGTTTGTCCAGTGAAGCTTGTTCTCTAGACAGCAAAAGAAGGGATATCTTTTAGTTGCAAAACTAAAATCTGAAAATGAAAGGAAGGGGAGAGAGACTGTATGAAAAGGATTTCCAGTGGCATCAGAAGATACCAATTTGTAGTGTGATTTTTGTGTTGCTTCCCTCCCCTCCCCGTATTATGAATCAGTACCAAATACTAGGTTATCTGCATTTACATTTGGCTACCAGAATTTGTAGTTTGACTTGTATGAGTCGGTACAATGCTTAGAGTTCAGTGGATGGTAGCTGTTCAGAATTTGGGTGGGGGGTTGACATGGTCTGTAGGGTGTCTGTGGAACAACTGACAATTTCTGTGATACCAAGAAGCAAGGCTGGCTAAGCATTTTTTTTTCTTTGATGCTGTGAAAACAGGGAAAGCTAACAGGAAATACCATATTTAGCAAAACAGCTTGGCTGCTACAGTATGCATAGTAAAGAGAACTGCTGTTAAGCTCTTTTTGTTTTCCTTCCCACAATTAGGTAAAAGATGGAGGTGGTGAACATCTTCCATGTAAACTGGAGGAAAAGAGACTTACAAAACTAGGCCACTTGGGAGATCTAGATGTTAAGAAAGTTCCCAAAGGCAAAATTTCCATTGTGGAGGCTCTGACGCTTCTTAATAATCATAAACTTCATCCTCAAATATGGACTGCAGAGAAAATAGCAGTGGAATACAGTCTGGAACTGAAGGAGGTCAACTCTCTTCTGGAATTCTTCATTCCTTTTGCTGTGCAGGAATTCCCTAAAGAAACCAGAAAAGCTATAAAACCAACATAAAAATAATTACCAAAACCTTGTGTGATCTTAATCGTGTCTTAATTTTCCTCTTGAGTATATTTGGTGTCTGAAAAGAGTTGGTAATTTGTCATCCAACAAGGCTGCTTCCTTATGCCAGTAGAATGTATGCAAAAAATTCCGTTCTATGTTGGACGGCTTCCGTTGAAAGCAGCAATTATAGGATACAGTTTGTAAACCAGACTATAACTACTAAGTTCAGCATGTCACATGATTCTGACTATGCCATTCATATGTTTCAAGCTCGGATAAAAAATGTAAGTTCTAGTGAAAACTTTAACTTAACAGATTGCCTTTCTTAGCAAAGACTGCCTGGCCTTCAGCTAAATCAGCGCTCTGCGTGAGTGTTGTGGTTTCACATCACAGTGTTCTTTCAAGGGCTTGCTGTCAAGGTGTGTGTATATACAAACAGCTGTTTTTTCTATTGTATAAAAATGGAATAGTACTTACACTTTGTAAAGAAGGTTAACCACGAAGATTTGGGAAATTCAGCTGGGTCAAAATAAAAAGAAGGTGAAGAGCAAGAATGCTTCTCTGATGCCAGGGCAGTAATGGCTGATGTGTAGCTCCTCTTCCACTCTATTCTGATTTAGCTTAAATATCTATTGCTCTGTCAATCAGTGAATTTGTGAAGAGTGATGATCTTCTAGCATCAGTCTCTTGCAGCAATCCCTGGCACCTGTAGGAAAAATAATGGTTCATGTTAAAATTAATAGATAGCTGTCAAATGCAACTGGATCTACTAATTGGACCCACTGGCAGGCCTTCCCTCCATCTCTGCCTGTCCTGTTATAAATAGCCATTTTTCCCCATGGAGGCCTTGTCTGCCTTGTCCAAATGTGGGCTTAGATCATGTTCATTGACAGCAAGTTGTCCATGTGCTACTAGACTGAAGATGAACAGCATCCTTTCCAATTGTTAGAAAAGGAGGTTGCAAAGTGTCAGGAAATAACTGTGGATTGTAACTTTCCTGACACTGTCACTATTCAGGTCTGTGTAGGTAAGGAAGAAGTTTTGCACTGATGACTGATACTGTTGTGAAAACTGGTTTGTGTTTCCCAGATAAGCTGGGGTGTGTGTTTGGAATAATCAGAATTTATATTTAAAAATGCATTATGGTTGCCTTTACTTAAAAAAATAATAAACCCAAAATGTTAATTTTATGCCGTGCTAACACTCCTACTGCCCATCACCAAAGAAGTTGAATTTATTAAGAGGATGGAAGTCAGTTCCAGCCCTACAATGTAACTTTCTTAAGAACTTTTCTGCCAGGTCTTAGCTTTCAGACTCTGGTAAATATCTTAAAAGAAGATAATCAGCTTCGCTATTTCTGAGCAAGATTCCTTCCATTTCTCTGTCTGAGATGGAATAAGGAAGTTTCCAGTACAGTCTGCCATAGTGCATTCAAGCTTTTTCTTGATTCATTTCTGAAGTATGTAATGCTGGACCTTAGTGGAAATGACACATAAGTGCATTGTATAAAAATTTGAAGTTGTCAGTCTGTGTGTGGATTGGGGATAGGCTTGTCATTCTTCCTGTAATGTCACAGGGACAGAGCTGCACGCTGAAACTAACACATCTGAATTACATACCACATCAAGATCTTTTTGTTTTCCACAAAGTACTCTGTTTTATGGAATGTTGTAACAGAAATACTTTATTTTTTGAGTACTGTTCATCCTAATGTAATATTTAAGGTAATGTTCAGAAAACATCTGTGGTATGCATTTGGTACAGATACTGTGATTATTATTGGAGACGCTGTGATTTCCTTCCTTAAAAATGAATCTTCAGTTCGGCATTGGAGTTGATTAAAAACTTAATTTACAATCAGCAGCAGACAACAGCTTAACCATGCCCCTTGACTAACTTGGTTTGTACTTAGGCTTCTTTTGTCTGTCTTTCCAAACTGTCTTGTGATGTGCCTACACCATGACAGGTGCTGTCCCTAGAGACTTCATGGTATACTACTGCTTTTCTCGGACTCTTCAAGGGGCACGTGCTTTGGGATGTTTGGTGCTCATCGTGTTCAGTGCTCCAGCCGTACCTCTGGGACAAAATCCTTCCCATGAATGAGATGATTGGAAAGGTTCCTCTGGCGCCAGGATTCTTGTCCTCAGAATATATTGCCCACAGTGGGGAAGAAGGCAGGTCCCACAGCACAGAGGTGGGTCAGGGATCCATCTCCCTGAAAGCAGGTGAACTCTGGGTGGCCCAGGAGGCTCCTCTGGAGCAGGGAACTTCTCAGGCACAGTGTGTTCATTCACTTCAGCAAAATTAGATGCCATGTGGTTTGCTGTTGACAAGCATGTTCTTCTGCTGGTCACCTGCCCCACCTGCTGGGCAATGTTAAATCAGCATTTTGAAGGCATCGCTGATGGTATGAGATTGTGTAAATCTGTAACTTTATCTATCCAAATTATCCAAAGTTTGAATGTTTAGCTTTCACTGTCTCTTCAGGCATGGAGCATTTTACTTGCCCAAAGCTCACAAGAAGATCCATGAGTGTGGATATTTTCTCTTTGCTCTGGCAAAGATCTGCTCTGATCTGTTCCTGATCGATCCCTGTCAATGCTACCATCCTGTGTAGGCTGCCAGCCACAGCCAGCCTCAAGGTCCTTGGCAGGTGTGTGCTTAAGCTCTGTTAAAGTGAGCGTGTGTTTGAAGATAACGCTGCCTTTAGGGTTTCTGATTTTGATGCAGTTTCTAATTGGAAGAAGAGTGATACGTTCTTTGCTTATGTCTATATCCCTTTCCTGTAGCTGTTTGGCCGTCAGCTTAAGGAAAAGGTACTCTTCAAGCAACTGTTTTGAAAAGATAATTATGGGAAATTTGTGGGAACCGTATTCAGTTTTCTGGTACTTTTACATGGAGAATTTTTCATGTTTCTTTTGCTATGTATGTGGTGCACCAAATTTAGCTCAGATGTTTTCGGCCACTATACAGAATCATTGCATTTGGTAGTGAACAACCTGCCTCACTCAAACTGCTTTGTTCTTGCCAAATTAATGTGACGTGTGTAGCAAGTACAAGTTTAGTGAGTCTGCAAAGGAGTTGTTTCATTTCTAGTGTAAATGACATACAGTTAACAAACTTCTTTGCATGTGGCATTATTACACCAGTTTTCCAAATGTCACTGAATAAAGCCAGGGCCACCTTGGGCACTGAGACAGACTGTGTACACAGGGCAGGCTGAGCCTCATTTGGAAATGCGGGTTACGTTCCTGGTGAGACATAAAATTGAATTTCCTCTGGGGAGTTCCAGCAGGTATTCTGGAATTCCTGGCTTGTATTTTTCCAAAAACTATGTCTTTAGGGGGGAGGTCCAGTAGCCCTCTTACCCATGTTTTCTGGGACATAGTCCCATTCCTCTAGCCTTGTTCTGTTGTGAAGTCTGTTCCCAGCCTTCTCCAGCCAGTCTTCTCTGCTATGAAGACTTTATGCAGCTGCACTCTTTGCTTTTTACTGGCTGACGTGCAGATGTTGGTTGTATTCTGCCCTTTCGGTATCAACAACGTGTTTTATTTCTACAGAGCTGTCTTGCCTTCTAGGAGAAGCACATCTGCTGAAGTAAAGATGAGAGAACTGAGCACAGGTTTTCTTCTGCAGAGCTTATGAATAGGACAGATTTTCAAAAGGCACATGGCTTTTCATGCATCTTCAAAAGCTGCTCTTTTGGGATATGTGAAACTAAGTAATCTTGTGCTGTCTCACCATGTGTTAATCGTAGCTAGGTTCTTGCAGTCTGATGCCAAGACAGCAAGACTGGAGCTGTTAAGACAGGACTTTTAACTCTGCTTTCTGTGTAGGTTTGTCAGAGGGAACTTCAGTACAAAAAGCAATTTTTCTGTAGCCTTCCAGCATGCAGAACTTGTTTTTTAAGCTACCTCTTTTTACTCAAGAAGAAAAGGAAATGTTTACATGCGAGAAGTGTGTACTAAGCTTACAAAAGGTAACATCTTATTTCTGTATTGAAAAATTGAGTTGAACCCCAAGTAGTCATAAAACAGGATCAAAAGGCAAAAATTTAAAAAGACAGCTGTCTCGCCTTGTTTCATATGAGCACTGTGCTTTCATGTTTGAGATTCCATGAAGCTTCACGTTTCACAGCTGTGTTCTGGAGCCCCTTTCTAAACAGGTGGCATCAGTGTTGAATTGACAGCAGGGGAGGCCTGACCAGTGCAGGTGAGATTCAGGTGCAAACGGATTTTGGCATTTAAGACTGTGGAAGCTATATGCTGACTGACATGCTGTTAATAATCAAAACACTATGCTGGTCATTAAATCTCTTTCCAGCAATCTACGAGTCTAATGAATTTTGTAACCCTTCACAGTTTAGGTACTGCTGTGTTGTTAGCAGAGCTAAGTGTTTTCTGCTGGAAAAAAACCAAAACCAAAACCATGGATTAATTTCTCTTAGAAACTTAGTATTATTTTTCTTGGTCTGAAACAGAGGCTTAGATTTACATGAGGTGACAGTGGCGTTGGGTAACAGCAGCACATCTCCTGTAGCGTGCTGGAGGGAGCGTCCTGTGGGAGCTCCTGCACCTCTGTGGAGTGGAGCAGGGTTTGATGTCGGCAGTCTCTGGCTGCCAGAAAGAGAATTTAAAAAATAAATCCGCCAAGGTGGTTCTACTCTGACTGTTGTGCAAGATCCCCCTAGGATGTGAGTTACTTCCATTGCTGAAGCTCTGTCTTTGATGTATTTTGGCCTCCTGATGGGAGCAGTGCTGCTGTATTACCTAGGAGAGAAGAGACTGGGGACAGGATCGACCCCTTAATCATCTCTTATAAGGATTCCTTGTGCAGGCATGGAAAATGCATGGTGTCTTGTGGGACTGAGGCTCTTAGGCCACCGCTTTTTAGAAAGCTGAGGGAGGTGATGGTGTGGCTGGAGGAATCCCTACCTTTGAAACAGCTGCCCAGCAGCAGCCACACCTCTGAGCTGGGTTCACCCAGGGAATAAGGGATCCCACTACTGATGAGCTGCAAGTGCTGCTGGTGAAAGCTAGACTGGCTCCTGCTAGGGCTTGTCGTAACTGGGAACCTGAACGTGAAGCTGCAGCTGGGAGCTCTGCTCACGTGAGAGAGGTTGAGGCTCTACAGAAAGGACAACAGTGCTGGCAACTTGGGTGCAGCTGGGAGTCCAGAGCTGGTTATAATGCCAGTGTTGGCAGAGGGGAAAAAAGATAAAGGTGGGGTCTTTGGAGCATTTTCTCTGAACTAAAGCATGCCCTGTTATTAATTACACAGGGCTTTGTTCCCAGGAAAATCAATGCAGCAGTTTGTGACTCAAGACATTTTGAGTACCCAGGCCACATGCTGGCTATGAAGTGCCCAGCGCTGTGAGTCTGGAGAGCCAGAACCGTTTTGAGCTGCTGTATGGACAGGTCCGTTGGGAGTTGTATGTTGCATACATGTCACTTAATTGCCTTCTGTCTCAGTTTCTGGTGTTTGCAGCACAGCACTGTAGCCTAAAGGATGTCAGAGGCTTGATGGTTAAATCTCTCCTCTTAAAGTGGGGATGTGGATTTGCATCCCCCTTAAGGTGAAGCGGAAATTGAACATTAGACAGGAGTTTAGCTTAGCTGTCCCCATGCTCTCTAAAAGCTGGAAACTTTGGATCTTATTTTACTTGCATAATTCCTCCACACCATGAATTTCCTTCACGAGCACCAAGCATCGCAGAGCCCGAGTCCCTCTTGGTGGGGCTGAGGTGGGGAAGCGGTAGGGGCTGCAGCACGGTGGGAGCAGGGAGGGCTCACTGCTGCTCAGGGAGGAAACCATGCTTGTTCCTTACCACTCCGAAGCCTGTTCCCAGCGCTACAGCCGACTACAGCCCACCTTCTCTCTTTTCACTAGCCTGGGCAATTGGTAGACCACTTTAATTCAACGTCGCAGAAAACAAACCAAAAACTTCTATGTTTAAAACTGAGAAGGAGAAAGAGTCTTCACCGTTGTCAGCATCAGTTTCTACCTTTGGTTAGAGTCAGGATATATTCAGCTTACTTCTATTATCAGCCATATCCACCAGGGGAAACAAGTTATTAAAATTGGGTATGTTTTTTGTGTGTAATTTAGGGGCAAAAAGCTGAACATGCAGAGGCAGCAAAATGCCTCTGGATTTTTGAAATACATTATCCCCAAATAATTTGATTTGGGATGAGGAAAACGTATTCTAAAGCCTATTTTTTACATTGTAATAAAATATCTTGGTGTGGTGGTATTAGATGACATTTATATCTAAGAATAGTTCAGACTGAATGCAAAGTATTTTGTTCAGACACCAAAGATATCCCCTGCTTTGCTAAATAATTGGGAATTTATTTATTTGGCTTTGGTTGATCTCAAAAAGTTTGTCCTATCCCAGTTACCACCATTCCCATCCTTACCTAATTCCAGTCCTCCCACTCCCTTTGCTACTTTGTTGGTAAGTATCAGCAGTCAAGTTTCTAGTCCTGTTTCATAGATAGGCAATTAACTGTGTACAATGAGTGAGGCTGATTTACTGTCTACCTAAAGCTACAGTGAAACTGGAATAAATACAAAGTAAGTGCATTGAATAGCAATGAATCAAAGCAAAGCAGCCTACTGAAGATGTCTTGAGGAAGAAATAATGCCACTCTATTGGCTTTGCTCCTCCACAGAGAAAGAAAGTGGGAATAAATTTCATACTGTGTTCTACCTTTCTCAATTAGCTGTCACCAGTTAAAGATTTCCTGTGTGGGAATGAATTCACAGTTGTCGTCAGTTAACAAAGATAAATTCTATCAGCTCACTTCTGTACATGCAATACTTCAATATTAAACTCTTTTTTTATATTCCAAAGTTCTCATTAATGTAGCCATTTGAGAAATTGACCCTTTTTTTTATGACTGTTGTAATAGGTTGACACTTAATCATGGTTTCCTAACCCTTTTGAAAGAAATGTACTATATTATACATTCTGAATAAAAATTATTTTAATTTTATCATGGACACATAGCTGTGATTAAAAGCTGAGAAGATACTACTAAAAGCAAGTCTGTTCTTTCAACAAATAATGTAAGTACCTGCTTGTGATATATGGGCTCCATGACATACATCATTCTCTAGCCTTCAGAAAGTAGCGAAACTGCAATGTTTTGGAGATACCCTAAGGAAAAAAACGTAGTTTTCCTGACAGAGCACTATGGGAAACCCTTGTTGGATCTTTATCCTCAAAATTTTGTGTTTTCTGCAATTCTGCTGCTTTGGAACTTGTTACAGAATTCACCCCTTGCTACCACATCGTGCTGTAGCATATAACATTTAATTTTGCCAGAAATGTGTAATTAGTTCTCAGCCAACAACAAAAGCTTGAACTGAGTGTGAACCATGCTACTCAAATCCCCTTGAGTTTGCTGCAATCTAAAATAATACTTTTGAGAAATATGAACGGCTCCCCTGTCTTAGCTGCTAGATACTTCTGAAAATGAAAGATGAAAATCTAAATGTAGCTAAAGTCAAAATGCAGAAAATTATATTAATATAAATTACATAGGGCTTTTGATGTGCTACTGCTCCTTTCTGTCTTGAATTTAACCCAGCCTCTGTGACAATTTCCTTTTTTTTTCTTTAACAATACTAAAGGCCTTTGCTAAAATAATGTTTTGTCCTTGATGAAATGATAGCACCTCCTTCGCCTTCCCCTGCACAGATCATCTCAGCTTCCTGAGTGAGGGAGGAAAACAGCAGACAAATAGATTCAAATGTCAGGTTGAAGAATGTGTCGTGATGGGTTTTCAAATGCTACGTCCTTTCTACACCGGGCACTCGACACAGATACGTTGCATTTGTGCAGTCTTGGTCAAAGGTTGTTTCAAGCGGAAGACAACTTGAATCTGAGCTAACTTCACACGCTACTGGCTCCAAGTTATTTCCATGATAAGGAAAAGTGATTACTTGAGAAAGAAAAATCCAGTGTGCATTCCAATTGGCCAAACTGTTTCTATGGTTGCAGAGTGGTATCTAAAGATTCATCTGAAAAAAAGTGGCTTAAAGATGAGAGAAAAGCTTATCTGTTGTATCCCTTCAGTAGATACGCTAGATGAAAATGGAGTTTCAGGCTGTGAAGGAGATATAGGCAGATGTTTTTGTTGCTGAATCCTTGCAAATAACCCCCTCCCCAAATAAAACTTTTTTCTGAAAGCCCTGCCAAGTCCATATATGCTGCAGGTGGCCCCTTTTGTTATGTTGTTAGCTAGCAAAGCTTTTAAGTGCCCCCAGAGATTTATCACAATATCATGAGATTTATGTAGGGGGAAGCTCAGGGGACCCAATTGCACTGTTTGAGAAAGTGAAAAGCACTGTGCACCTAAATGTAAACTATGACAACAAGAATAATATTTGTTTTGGCTGTGTTCTACAAGGACGCTTCACCCCATAGCTTTTAGAGAAGTCATCACGCAGGGCGTTACTTCATTTACTGCTATCTTTTTCTCTGGTTTACCATTAGGAATAATATTGTCTTACTTTTTTCTGAGGTCTGCTAGCAGCAGAGTAGGAATAAAAAACTTATGAGAAATTAACCTTGACTTTTCCTAGGCATGCTTTTTTACATGTGCATCTCAACAATATTTCTATTTCACTTTTTAATTTTACTTATAAAATTGCAGACCATTAGTACCAGCTATAATTTCTGCAATACTTTCAGAGCTTGTCCTTTCTCCATTAAGGTTATACAAAGGCAACTGCACTGGAATAATAGGTACTGGAGGCTTATTGACCTGCAGAAGCTGGATGACAGTTTTAACAGGGCCTAGACAACCTCCATGGAAGTCAAGTGTAGTTAGCCATCTAGGTAGGCATTTGGGATCTCATAGTTATAGGGATGAGGAGTGATCTCAGTGGAAGGAGAAGAACTGAGCATTTCATTTGGGAAAGAGGCAGATCGCTTGCTACAGCAAAACATTGGGCGCCATGTCGTGAACAGTTTTGAATTCGTAGAATCACAGAATAATTTAGATTGTAAGGCAATAATTTACCTTGTGCAGTTGTGCTTTGACTACTTACAAGGCTGGAGATTCCACAACTTGGGCAGGCCACTCCAGCGCTTAACTGCCTTCATGGGAAAAGTAATTTCTTTACAGGTAGGCAAAATTCCCTGTTGCAATTTGTGACTGTTACCCGTTATGGTTCCTGCTGCGTGCCTCTAGAAAGAGTGACTCCGTATTGCCTGTGCCCAACCAAATGTCTCTCAGCATCGCCAGAACATTAAAAATTATGGGGAAAGAAGCTTGATTCCATTCATCTATGCTTTACTCCGTTTCTTGGAATGTCATCCTTCTGATTCCTGTTCCTACTGGGAGCTAACTCTGCCACCTCATCTAAAAGATGTGAGTGGAGAGAAAAGATACTAAAATATAGCTTAAAAGACAAAGGAATCATTCAACAGAATACAAATATACAATTTAAGGATTATTCCTGCAATAGTAATGCCATCATTCTTACTGCCAGCTTGCGTGTTTTCTCTATATATACTTAGTACCAGGCAATGGATTCATCTCTGGAAAGCAGCAGCCAGAGCTCACTTGGAGAACAGAGAAACAAGAGCAAAAATCCAAACAAAACTTATCCCTGTTTTTTCTCTGCGGTTTACCAATGGAAATAATATTGCCTTATTTTATTTAATGAACAGTAATGTAGAAAAACTAGACGTAAGCTTGCAACTGCTCCTTTTCCCTTAGCGATTCCTCTGTAGTAACATTTTCTGGTAATAAGGTTACAGGATCTGCATTACAGTCAGAGCACTTTATGAAAGGAATTGTTTCCATTTATTGCATGCTTAAAAGATCCATAGTTGTTACTCCGTTTTCTAGGACCCCAGACTTTATGTTGGAAACAAATCTTATAGATCAGCTTTATAATTTATGATGCTTTGATTCTTTGCTTTGGTAGTATTGATACATAGGCACAAGGAGTTGACATTTTCCTCTCAAGTCTCCCACATTTTCACAAAGATACCACACACAAAAAATGCACACAGTTCTTAATGCCTCAGGTCTGCATCAGACATGTGAAGGAATCTGGGTGCAGTGACTGACAGCTCTCTTTTTTTGGTCATTTCCTTAGCAGCATAGGCCAAATTGTTGTCATTATATCACTTAAATCACTCCAGGAAGACTCTCGGATGGTTCTGTGGCAGATACAGGTTTGTCTTTCTGGTACACGTTCATCTCAAGTTCAAGTCAGTGATAAAAGAAAACTGAAAAATTCTGAACTGCCACAAGAGGACTGTGGAAGAAATGGTGAACCTGGGCCTGTGTCAGTCCAGCGGGGCACCGTTATCCTCATCAAAGGAATGGAATGAGATAGACCCTCAAGTCCTGATACTGCAGCTTAAATATGTGAATATTTACATAAATGGTCAAGTTTTCACCAACAGAAATGATGCACAGGATAAAAAAATATGCACAATTAGGTCTTGATACTAGCTCTGAGGCTTCTGTAAATTTATCAGAAATAAGGCTAGTTCAGTTAAGATTCTGTTGTTCACTTTTTTTTTTTTTTTGTCTGAGGGATGAAAAACATTGAAATATACTCTTCCATGAAAGTGTGAAGTGGCACCCTGTGAAGATTTCCAAGTAGTAAAAAGCATGATAATGCTCTAATCATGTGCTATTGATCTGACCATGTGAGAACACTCTTAAAGCACAGATGATCTTAATAAAGTCAATTAGTCTAACACTCTAGAGACTTCCTTTTAACACACAGTGATACTGCGTTACACTACGTTACAAAATCTGACACTGTACATCCTGAGTCAGTAAATGACAGTGAACTTTATAAAGAGAAAAAAAGATATGTTGCCTACAGACAAATATTTTTTTTTTGCACAACAGAGGAAGACATGTATGTACACACACATGACATTATCATTCTACTGTTAGCGTAATAGTTTAGATTTTGGGAGCAGTCTAAGCTTACTCAAGTGTGCTTAAGCTACATTAGGAAAGACATAATATTCCTGTTCTTTATAATTTCCCAAGAGACAGATTGTAAAATCTCTGGATCATCAACTTGTGCTGTGTCAGATGCTGGCTCTATTGTGTGGGTCGGTTAGATCCCAGGTTAGTAAAAAGGCTTCTCACATGCCTGTACTGAGGAAAGCATCTGCGTGCAAGATGAAAGAGAAACATAGCCAGCAGGTCGAGGGAGGTGATTCTGTCCCTCTATTCCACTGAGACCCCAGCTGGAGCGCTGCGTCCAGGTCTGGAGCCCTCAGTGCAGGAAAGACGTGGACCTGTTGGACCGGTTCCAGTGGAGGGCCACAAAAATGACCAGAGAGATGGAGCACCTCTCCTGTGAGATTCAGCCTGGAGAAGAGAAGGCTCCGAGGAGACCTTATTGCAGCCTTTCAGTACTTAAAGGGGGTTTATAAGAAAGATAGGGACAAACTTTTTAGTAAGGCCTGTTGTGATAGGATAAGGGCTAGTGGTTTTGAACTAAAAGAGGGTAGATTTAGACTAGATAGAAGGAAGAAATTTTTTACAATGAGGGTGGTGAAACGCTGGCACAGGTTGCCTAGAGAAGTGGTAGATGTCCCATCCCTGGAAACATTCAAGGTCAGGTTGGACGGGGCTCTGAGCAACCTGATCTGGTTGAAGAGGTCCCTGCTCATTGCAGGTGAGGTTGGACTAGATGGCCTTTAAAGGTCCCTTCCAACCCAAACTATTCTATGATTCTATGAAAGTCAGCCTGTTTAACATGTACCATCAACAACTAGAAAGCAGCAATACTCTCTTTTCACTTGTCATTATAAATACATCGTATCTTCATCCAGATTTGCCACATAGGGTAGGTATCAGAGATTTGTATAATATTGTTTAGTGTTTAGAAAATATTTAATCATCACTGTAGAGCAGAATTTGCATTATTCCCATTTTTCATGCCAACAGGATTTGTATGGCAGCCAATGTATGCTAATTAGAGAATTTCCCTAATTAATTTTTGTCAGTGTGCTGCCCTAACGTGACTTAAAATGTACAGCTTAATGTATTAAATGTAGTAAAATTGCTTCTACTTCTCCTTGTATACCAGGGAGTAATCTGCTATTAGCAGCAAGTGTTTACAACAATCTTTAGATGCACATACTCTAATTAAAGTGAACATCCAACATGTTGGCCAAGGATGAGTCATACTTCACAACAGCTCTACAGGGAAGGAGATCTGAGTTGTGTATTCTTCTAAAGCAATGGCCAACACAATAAACTGTTTTCTTTTGTGTGAGACGTATTTTGTACTGTTTATTGCACGCCTAAAGGATGGATTAGTGAACATGAAAGTACAAAGACTGGGCATACATTCTGCATGGGACAAGGATGGCAGGTGCAAGGGAGGGCTGGAAGGAAGGGCTAACTGAAAACTTGGTTGATTAGGTTTTGTTGCTAAGCACAAAGCCTACTCTGTGTGCATTTTTATCACTCAGGAACAAGGTACCAGCATATGCCATCCTAGTTACCATGGTTTCCATTCAGCTACAGTGCCCTCTCAGAAAAGGAACAACTTTAGTTTTACATTCATGACATATATTCCTTAGGTATCTCAAAACCAGAATTGCAACTTGAATTATCTACGGAGAGATCATCATGATTCGGTTCTTGAACACGATACTTACTTTCCTAGACCTAAAAGCATCTCGTCTCATCCCAGAGTTTTGAAAATAAACACCCTCACAGGGATGCCTTTTGTCAAAGAGCGCTGAACCTTTCGAACGTCGCAGGTTATGACGCACCCGGACAGTGAATGGACTGAGTAATTCCAGCTCAGCATCAGATAGTACCATCTTGTCACTAGCAGGCAGTGATGGACTGAGGGCCTGGAGGAGGCTTCGTTGCTGCAATGGTCAGGGTGGGGAAAAAAGATCTGCAGTGAGAGGGCAGCCCTCTCTCAAAAGGAGTCATCGCTTGTATTCTCATAAGAGAAGAGCGAAGGCATTTTGAACACGGTGTTTATTCTGAAGGTGTCGGGCTAAGATCTCTGCACCTTTCAACAGCTCCAGAAAGTGCAATGCACAGCGACCCGCTCCCTAGCAAGGCGTGTGTTTTCTCTAGCAAGGTGTGTGTGTGTTGTTCACACAACATTTAGTGTGATACTTTCCTAGGAGAATCTACAGTACTTTAGTTTCAGCGATGCAGAATACATACAAAGAAGCAAAATATGAAAGTAATTAATGCTATCAGAACAATAGCCAATGTTATCAATTTTTTCTGAATTTTCACCTTTTCTATGCAGCCATGGTGTTCTCAGCATATGATGAACAAAGACAGAAGCAGCTGGTCTTTAGGTAGTGAATTGCCTGTGAAATAACATATGAAGTACACTAAGACAGATGGGATAATCTCATTTTTAAGTGTTTAAACAACAGAGTGAAAGAATTAGTAGTAAAAAAAGCTTCAGTAGGCTTCAGAGTCAGATCGCAATCACTGAAAAAACCTCTTTGTGATTTTCTGACCCATCACCATTTACGACTTTCCACGTATCCTAAAGTATTTGTGAAATGAGGCTCCAGTTGCACTTGTCACTAGAGAAGTGCAAGGAAAGACAATCCCTACCCTAATTGTCCTTCTTTTTCCCACCTCTATAGCTGATTAGAGCTGTGGTAAATCTGTAGTAAATAACTGCTGGAAAATGTTGACAACTTAATTGGGCTCATAACTGCGAAGGCAATGAGACATTTCTGCAACTGTTTAGATTAGCTTTGTCAGAAGTAAGTCAGTTACAATGGCGACACATTTAATTCTACGAAGAACACATGGAGAATAAATCAACTTTCAGGCTTGAATTACAGTGCAGGAGGGATAATTACCGTAGCAGAACATGTACTTAGAAACAAAAACCTTCTGTAGTACACAAACACCTGGAACAGAATTACACTGAAAATTAATGTTGAGTATCCAAAAAATATAAAATAGGAATATTGAATAAAACAATTACACCATTTTGAGCTATGAAAATTTACATTCTCAGCAAGGATGGAGAAGGGCAGCTTTGAATAGACTTCCAAAACATATTAAAGTAATGCTGATGGTTCAATAGGCATCCATTTGTGCCCAAAGCCAATGAACAATCGTGGAGCTGCTTGTGCCTATGTGTTCCACAGTCCCCATATGCCTGGTAGGTGGATCACATGCATGTGCAGTCTGGAAGGCCTGCTTTAGTTAGAAATGTACATAAATTAGAGCCGCTTAAAATAATTAAAAGTCATATTAAAAACTTAAGGTGAGCTTTTAGATCTGAATCAATACAACGGAGCTCTTTTACATAACTGCACTGCACCAAATTTTGTCAATTTTGCATTCAGGTAAGTACAAACTGGCAATTTGTTTTTCTTGCTATGTACATTCTCCAATGGTTTTATAAACCTGTGCCTGGTTTAAAACTGAGCAATAGTATATAGTGTGCTAATTTAACTGCCTATGACATTTCAAGTCATCTAGGTAAAATAAACTCAGGCAGGTGATATGGTGAATTACTGAGTTTTACAAAATTTCACCTGTTATAAAAGCTTGGTTTCCCTGTTCAGCATGCCACTGAATGTTCCCATTAATCAAGGGCACTTTTAACAAAGGACATACATTTGAAAAGAAAAAGAACATCTTCACTTTGGAATCACCTAATCTGTATGAGTTTGCTGGAGTTTTCTTGGAATGCAGAGTGAGGCTATAACACAATGTAAGTTATTTCTCGTCTTCAACAAACAGCTACAAAGAGGTAGGAGTTACAATATTATCAGCCCCAAGCACAGAAGTGTCTTGTGTCCCAGTTGCCAAGAATTGTATTACTACCCTCAGGCATCAGGGAATTTTAAATGAAATATGGGGTTCATGGGGTTTATTTGATTTACAATTATTGAACTTTTGCTGCAGACTTTTAATCTTTTCTCTACAATCATAAGGCTTAGAGACTTCCACTAAAAAAAGAAGGAAATAAAAGCTTTTCATCCACTGGCACGACTGAAGGAATTAAAACTTCTCGAGAGAAAAAAAAATGGTAATATATCTTTTCTCTCTGAGGAAAAAAAAGGTGAGTTAATGTAAAATCCACGATATCTTAATCAGATATCAAGGACAGGTTTGGAGGAAGATTTTCCAGCTTATAGTCAGGTATTTTCTTCAACAGTGCTTAATTTTTTTAAAAGAGGAAAACAGACAGAAGTTCATAAATTCTGCCTATAAATGGAATTATACCCCAGATATCCTGAAACCACACTGCTGATCCAGCACACAGTGCATTATTGTTGACAGAGAATAATTACAATTTTTCTACTCAAGAAAAGATTGCTTTTTAGAGATGCATGAAATAATCCTATATACCATCTGTATGCAGCTTTGGATTACCACTAAATAAAAGTATTATATAAATCTGCAGTGGTGGTGTTTGTTAGGAAAAGCCCTCAGTAGACTACCAAAGGAGTTTTTGTTTAAACTAATTAGTCTTTATTTCCTCTGAATCATTCCACAGCAAATTAATGTCTTTCAGTTGTTTATGGGTATTCTGAGCTCTTTTATCCTTATCTTCATATTTTATATAATCTTAGACATGGCCATTGTGATGATCTAATGTGATCTAAAATATAGTGATGTAATGCTTCCCTAAATTCCTACTTCTTTGAAATAGAAACACACTATTGATCAAACAACTTCAAGTGTGAGACAATTCCACATAGTCCTTAGAAAATTACCACAGTGATTTACTACCTTCACGGTTTAAGACTGAGCTCCACTTCTAGACTGACTGTTTGTGGTAAGCTTTCAACCAGTTATTGCTTCTTCTTTAACCAATGTTTATGATCCTGAGAACCAACCGTATTCCCCATGAAGATACTTACAAACTGTGATTTAATAATATAACAATGTCATCTCTGTAATGCATATATGAACAAACGCACACAGTATTATTTTAGCAACTGTTGAAGGAGGATAGGAAATGCCTCTAGAACTACCATTGTCAGGAAGATGACAGGCCTACTCAAAACATCAACTATTCCAAAAGAGATGCGCTCAGTAGCTCTAACACAAATCCTGCCCTTTTCGTTCTGTTGAGGAAAAACACCCTGGAGGCTGTAAAAGTCGTTTTGTTTTCACACCCTGCAGACTGTTCTGAGACCTGCTGTATCTCTTAAGTACACCGATGTTATCATGTCAAGCTGTGACTGAAACATTTTCTATTAAGGCTGGAGCTAACACTATGATATAATGGATCTTTTCCATTTCTAGCTTCTGTATATGTCCCTGTAGGCTGGAACTTCGCAATGAGGGCACTAACATGGCAAACAGGCTTTGAGGAACACGTAGCCACTGTGCACTGTCAGTCCTGCAAGCCATTCCTTCTTTTAATGTACAATTAAATTTTGGAACTCATTGCCATGAAATGCTATGGAGGTCAAAAGCATAAGTAAATTAAAAAAGAAGTAAAAAAACCCAAACCCAAGCAACCAACACTGAAGTGCAAGTCCACGTGTAGCTGTTAAACACAGCAGCCAGGATGTAACATCTAGGATGAAAAAGTAATTCAGGAAGTCCATAAGTCACTGACTGCTGGAAACCAGACGTAATCATTTGGTACATAACCTGTTTCTCATGATGTTCATAAGCATCTACGGATCACCCTTAAGAAGAATCCACTGGGATTCACACATGCCAGCATGAGTGCCACGCTAAAGCTCTGTGGTAGCGTGGTGGTGGTTGTCTCACCAGAATGAGAAATCCATTGGTGAAGGTGTCACCCTTTCACGAACATTTCAGAACGTGCAAGGACCAGCAGCATGGTACAGAGACATCCAAAGAGGCCATGAAGAAACGGGACTCAGGGCAGCGTGAAAGAAAGCACAGCAGTTTTTGAGTTAGACCCACAAATCCGTATCATCCATTGATTTTTCCTGCCACCTATCAGGCATTTCTCAGTGTGCCACAGGAAGACATCCAAGAACGCGTAAATCTGGAAGCAGTGTTTTCACACTGTCCAGACATGCTGCAAGCTTAAATTTCAAAGGTCCTGACTACACTGAGACTATCATTCAGGTTGCAGCAGAAATAACTGGTTGCACAGATGGGCTGTATCTGTATCTACTGGGCTGTATCAGATCCTCACCACAGAAATGGCAGAAGCTGTTTCTGTCCTTTCTTTCAGAGTTCACTTGCCTCTGGAGCTCAGCTGTGGAACGGCCTCTGTGGGCACTCCTAATCTACTTCTGCACAAAGTCAGGTGGCATCGTTTAACCTATCGCTTAATGTATTTTGAGCTAATCTTGGCTGACCTTTTGCTGAAGCAAATAAGAAACACTTGTACGAGCCTTTCTGCCAGCTCAGCTCTGATGACAGTGCCCTCCAGCAGAAAAGCAGTCATATCTTAAACTTCCACAGATGCTTTCACCAAAGTTATTTAACACAATTCCACAGCTCAGTGAGAGCTCACTCCCTGCACAGGCAAGGTGCAGCAAAGCAGAATGTGGATTTTCTCCTTTTAATCCCTAAAATAGAGCTGTAGCTATGTCCCCACATAGACAATAGGATGCTTAGACTGTAGAATTCAGGGGTTTTTTTTGGTAGTTCTGCACAAGAAAGACAGACTCCAGGCTGTGTTACAGCTTTCTGATTAAATTGGCGAGCTAGAAATCACAGATGTCATCTTTTTACTGAAAGGAGTTCATCCCACCATGACTTCTGCTGAAAAGCTGTTCCAGAACCTGATTCTTCTGATGATTAGAAATGTTCTAAAATTCAAGCTTAAATTTATTCATCGCTCTTCTCGCTCCTTGGTGATTGCCATCTCACTGCCTGTGTATTTACAGGCATCAATCATAATATTAGAAAGGACTTTATACAGAGCAATCAGGAGAAATATGCTTCAGTAAACATGATCTGAAACTGAAAAAAAGGATGGTTTTATTTTTCCAAGTTTGTGGGTTATAATACGTCTTTGCTGTAACCACCTCCTCGCTGCATTAAAAAAAAATAAAAATAATCAAAGCTGGCATCAGCTGGTCTATTCAAAGACAAAAAGGGAAAGGAGTATACTGATCATTAGCAAAAGGCTGATTCTTCAAACATGTTTACTTTTAATAACACAGAGTTGCTTTAAAAGGACATAGAGCTTTCACATTAACAATCCTTTTCTCCCTAGTAATCAGCATTCATAAGAACAGAGCAGTGTCAGATTACTCATTTTTAAATTGATATTTTACTTATTGTTTGGATATTTTACAGCCTTCTCCCCTGAAAACCCAACAGGTATCACCTTCTTTTATTTGCTAGAAAACAGATTTAAAATGTCTGGGTTTTTAAAATACAAAACTAAAACAGCAAACAGCCTTATAAAAGAATAGCCTGCTGTCTGTGCGACTGCCTTTACAGGTACCCTACATTATTGTTTCATGTGGATACTAAATAGACAAGAACTAATGTGCCAAGCAATAAGTAATATGCAAAATGTCTGATCACTAGAAAGGCATTACTTCTCTAAGTGAAATGGATAAGAAAAAATTTATTTCTTCAGCCTATATCTGGTTTTCTGAACACTATTGCAAGGCCTTCAATATGATGCAAGGGTGCATCATGTAAGGGATGTACGCACACATACACGCACAAACAGCTCAATGTCATAAAGTGTCTGATAACAACCTCCTAATTGTTCACATTCAGCATTTGGGCATCTAAAAATTAGAAATTAAATTAAGAAATAAAACCCTATGAAGATCGCAATACTGTTTAAGGAGCACCCATTTAAGGAGCATCCTCCTTATCTACTCAGCATGGAGATCACCAGCCACAAAGGAAGAAGCTAACTTTTCTATCACGACTCAAGTACTGCTCCAAAGAGAACTCTTACTTTGCTCTCTGCTGTCTTCCTATCTAGGTTCAACATTTACAGTGTTTTCAACTCATCTATCTCATACCAAGATATGTTTGAGCTTATTTAAGTAAGCATTCCACTTTAGTCAAGGTAGAGCTGTTCCTTTGGAAGGCCTACAACACTGGGACCAATAGACATATTTGTACATTATACAAGAAATTGTAAAAATAATCGTTCATGGGATTCAGAATGAAATTCTGAACCTGTATAGGTTAACATCACTTCTAAAAATTAACACCGCTTTTTAATTGGTTAAATGAGTTGGCTTTCTCTGAAGCACACAGATTGTCACACAGCATTGCCAGATCTAACAACATTATACAACAGAAAAGAAATGTTAAAGTTATTGAGACTGAAGTTCTCTGAAATCACTGAATGAATTGTTAGTAGCATTCAAACAAAAGGCAAAAATGTGTTTGGCATCATTTTGCCTCAATTCTAGCGTAACTCTATTTTATCCACATTTTGAATGCTCTCTGCAGTTCTGGTCTTGGTATCTGGAAAAGGATATGGTAGACTTAGGGAAGATACACAGAAGACAACTGAAATTATTAAAGGGATTAAAGGGAGTAGAGAGATCAGACTGAAAGCTTTGAGACTTTTCAACTGGAAGTGAGAGTGATGTGGTGAGACTTGTTCGAGGTTTATGAAACCATGAAGGTGACTGAAAAGACAAATACAGAATCATAGAATTATAAAACATAGCTTGGAAGAGACCTTTAAGATCATCAAGTCCAACCATAAACCTAACACTGCCAAAACCACCACTAAACCATGTCCCTAAGCACCACGTCTACCTGTCTTTTAAATATCTCCAGGGATGCTGATTCCACCACCACCCTGGGCAGCCTGTTCCAATACTTGATAACTCTTTTGGTGAAGAAATTTCTCCTAATATCCAATCTAAACCTCCCCTGACGCAACTTGAGGCCATTTCCTCTTATCCTGCTTCTTACTTGGGAAAAGAGGCTGACCCCCACCTCTCTACAACCTCCTTTCAGGTAGTTGTAGAGAGCAACAAGGTCTCCCCTCAGCCCCCTTTTCTCCAGGCTAAACAACGCCAGTTCCCTCGGCTGCTCCTCCTAAGACTGATTCTTTAGACCCTTCATGAATTTCGTTGCCCTCCTCTGGACACGCTCCAGTATCTCAGTGTCTTTCTTGCAGTGAAGGGCACAAAACTGAACACAGTGTTTGAGATGGGGCTTCCAGCAAATCACAGTTTGGCTTATTCGGTGAAATTAATTTAAAACAGCTAAAAAGAACACATTACTTTACACAGTGGCTAGTGAATTTCTAAACTTGTTGCCAAAAGAGGTTGTGGAAGCAGATCCCAGCAGCAGCTTCCAACAGGAATTGGACAAGTTCACGTACAATAGGTCCAAAAATGGATAGTAAAAGGACTTGGCAAGGATTTACCTTCCCAACAGCCATGGAAGCCACGGGAGTACAAGGAAAAAGGCCTGAAGATGGCAGCCAAGCTTGCATGCACTCAATAAATAGTTTCTCCTACTGCTGCTGTTTCTATTTGCTTTTCTGTTTAGGTATGTATTAGCAAAACCTTGAAGCCCCCTTACAGAGAGAGAGTGCTGAACGTAACGAAAACATGAGAAAAAATGAACTACAATGGAAAACAAATTAAACAAAGTGAAGAGTTAGAGGACTGAAAATACAGAAATAGGGAACTGGAGGAAGGTATTATAAGAGACAACTTGTGGATGCTCCAAAACAAAGACTAGGGGAAGCGGAGGTGAAGGCCTTCTGAACCTTTCTGAACGTCTCAAAACACAAGTACCGTGGAACGAAGCTATAACTGGTGGGTGGACAAGAGAGAGGTTGCACCGTGCAGGCCTTCCACAGAGCTTGCACAGGGCCTGGATGGTGCAGGCTTGAAGAACTGATAGGGCTGGCGCCTGCTTATCTCTTGTGTAGCACAGGAGGCAGGAAGCCTTTAGAAAGTCAAATGTGTCTGCTCAACTTGTGACTTCATTATCTGCTAAATGCATCCGTACCCCCACCCACATCATGCTTCCTACCACCTGGGAAGGCTGGAAACCTGAGACAAACTGTCCTTGTAATAGCGGGGTGGGTCATACTGGTGAGGTGAACATAAAAGAGGAAGATACATGCCCCTAGTTGGTGGTAGAAGAATTTCTTTGGAGGATACACAGAAGAGTGCTCCTTTGAGTTAAAGACCCCACTCCCCCTGTTGGCTGGACCAATGCTGGAACCAGGACTGGTGATCTCTCTCTCTCTTTCTTTTCTCTTAAAGTTAGCAAATAAAGCAAGGCTTACTGTATTGTTTGCTGTAATTCATGGCATATCTGTAGTATCTGTTAAGTAATGTAAGGTGTACTTTACTGCTTGCCATAATTTGTTCTATACTGAACCAATTGTTGTGGACCTCGTTAAGCTAATAAATGTTTGTGTGTGGACCTCGAGAGTTTGTCTCACCTTAGTCCACACCGCTGGGGATTTACAAATCTGAATCACAGCCCCAAATCGTCTTCTGAGCAGGTCTGAGTGGGACGTGACAGACATGAAGCAGAGAAACCCTGACATCACCCACCACTTCTTGAAGGTTAACCGAGGAGTAGGTGGATGCTGAACAGTGATGTTCTGCCTGGAGATGTCAGAGGATGATGCAACAAACGGACACAGGTACCACAGTCACCAGATTCCTGAATCAAGCTTCTTTCTTCTGGTGACATGAATAACCAGCAGGGACAAGGTCTGGAAGAGGCTGATGAGGAAGTCCTGCAACTTGGAAGGGCCTTGGTTAGGGAGTGTATAGGTAAAAAGTTGAGAGGAAAAAATGCAGCTAGACCTTCAACAAGGGTTTTTGGAGGAGAAACCACAGCCTCCCTCATTTGATGTACACTCAAAGTACCTGATGAGGTCTCTTGCCACTCTCAGAGGAATCCCAGGTGTAATTAAAACAGGTAATATCTTTTTTTAAAAAGAGAACTGAAAATCATGTGCAACACCACAGTAGAATTTTTATATTCTTATTAAATCCATTGAGCACAAAATTTTGTTTTAAACTCGCTATTTCATGTTCATTCTTTGATGAAGTTGCTGAAGTTACAGCCCAGACACTTCAGGGTCTTATAGATTGGAAGTTGAATGCTGAATTCTCACAAAACTCTTTTTTCACGGTGATGTGGATGGCGCACAGATGCAACAGAGCTTTGGTTTATCTTGCTTCAAAGGCAAACAGTAGCAACCGGAGTGGCAAATGGCCTTTGAGAGGAAGGTGAATTTATGAGGTTTGTTGACCATCTTTTCATTTTTGCTATGAGAAATAAAAGAAGAATGACTNGGAAGGCTGGAAACCTGAGACAAACTGTCCTTGTAATAGCGGGGTGGGTCATACTGGTGAGGTGAACATAAAAGAGGAAGATACATGCCCCTAGTTGGTGGTAGAAGAATTTCTTTGGAGGATACACAGAAGAGTGCTCCTTTGAGTTAAAGACCCCACTCCCCCTGTTGGCTGGACCAATGCTGGAACCAGGACTGGTGATCTCTCTCTCTCTTTCTTTTCTCTTAAAGTTAGCAAATAAAGCAAGGCTTACTGTATTGTTTGCTGTAATTCATGGCATATCTGTAGTATCTGTTAAGTAATGTAAGGTGTACTTTACTGCTTGCCATAATTTGTTCTATACTGAACCAATTGTTGTGGACCTCGTTAAGCTAATAAATGTTTGTGTGTGGACCTCGAGAGTTTGTCTCACCTTAGTCCACACCGCTGGGGATTTACAAATCTGAATCACAGCCCCAAATCGTCTTCTGAGCAGGTCTGAGTGGGACGTGACAGACATGAAGCAGAGAAACCCTGACATCACCCACCACTTCTTGAAGGTTAACCGAGGAGTAGGTGGATGCTGAACAGTGATGTTCTGCCTGGAGATGTCAGAGGATGATGCAACAAACGGACACAGGTACCACAGTCACCAGATTCCTGAATCAAGCTTCTTTCTTCTGGTGACATGAATAACCAGCAGGGACAAGGTCTGGAAGAGGCTGATGAGGAAGTCCTGCAACTTGGAAGGGCCTTGGTTAGGGAGTGTATAGGTAAAAAGTTGAGAGGAAAAAATGCAGCTAGACCTTCAACAAGGGTTTTTGGAGGAGAAACCACAGCCTCCCTCATTTGATGTACACTCAAAGTACCTGATGAGGTCTCTTGCCACTCTCAGAGGAATCCCAGGTGTAATTAAAACAGGTAATATCTTTTTTTAAAAAGAGAACTGAAAATCATGTGCAACACCACAGTAGAATTTTTATATTCTTATTAAATCCATTGAGCACAAAATTTTGTTTTAAACTCGCTATTTCATGTTCATTCTTTGATGAAGTTGCTGAAGTTACAGCCCAGACACTTCAGGGTCTTATAGATTGGAAGTTGAATGCTGAATTCTCACAAAACTCTTTTTTCACGGTGATGTGGATGGCGCACAGATGCAACAGAGCTTTGGTTTATCTTGCTTCAAAGGCAAACAGTAGCAACCGGAGTGGCAAATGGCCTTTGAGAGGAAGGTGAATTTATGAGGTTTGTTGACCATCTTTTCATTTTTGCTATGAGAAATAAAAGAAGAATGACTTCAATAGCAGCCAGATGGCCAAGAGAGAAGACAAGAGCCGCTAAATGCGTGGCAATACCTGAAATTACATAATAAATGATCTCATATTTGCTTGGCAATGACACGAATTTTGCTCAAATGCTTTCTCTTTCTCTCCCTTCCTCTCAGAATAAAAACAGGATAGAAAACAAGGTGCAGAAGCTGAGAGGAAAAGATTGGTTGATATTTGCTCCACTTTGCTGCAAAAGCAGCTCTAGAGAACCTCATTTTCCTAGAGAAAGGTGTGAAAGCATTTTCATGCCACATTTCAAACTCAGCTCCAGTTCGCAAGCCTTCTGCATCAATTCTCAGGCAAATGTCATAAATTTCCATTTCAAAATAGCAGTCTGTTTTCTCACTATAATCCTTGCTCACTCAGTCTTTCTTCACTCACTCCAGTTACTGTGGTGAGCTTGCCTGCGTTCCACATATGGGCAGAACAAAATATTTGTGTAACTTCAAGCATGTGAATAACCCCACCAAGATCAGACTTCGGTACTTCGTTGTTACACTGTGCTGTGTTTTTTCATGTCTTCAAATTCATTCTATTACAAAGGAAAAGCAGGTGAAAGGGATGATAAGGTTTTTATGTTGGATATACCACAAATCACATTTGGAAGTCTTCCTTTTCTTCAGGGCACAGAGTTCAGACAGCCGAAACTCAAGACTTCTGGGGTTGTACACAACTAGCTGCTTAATAAAATAAGTGCAAATACAAAATCTCGGACCATTTGATTATTTTCTGTTCACCTGCATGATTTCTTGCTATTGTTAGGAGGAAAAAAAATAAATCTAACTACATCATTTTATCACCCATGTTCAATATTTCTAACAAGCACACCTTTTCTTCTGGGCAAGTCTTCCTTGCCACTCCTGCCTCAACATTACTGTTTGGCCTGTTCTGTAAGAAAAAAACCTGTGAGGCTGAATTTTAGTAAAAACTGAAGAGCAGTCATGTTACATCCTGATTTCCCTTCAAACAATACTAATGGGTATCACAAAAAGGTCCGGCCATTTGCTCTGAGTCTTCAAATACTATATTGAAAATCACCATTGAACAGAGTTAAGTATCATAAACATGAATAGAATAATCAGGAATAGTCTAAATAATGCTGAAATGCTCATGTAGGATGTTTTCAATTGACAACTGTTTCAAGAATTCTGACAGTTGCACACAAAGTGAATTAGCATAAGCATTATGTTACTTATAGGGTAATAATAACAATAATAATAACAATTTAATATAATCAGTGCAGTGATGAAGTGATGAGTCATTGCTTTAGGAAAATGATCAAGGAGTTTGTAAAAGGCTAACAAATACCGTAGTCAACAAAGATTCCCTGCCCTTAGTATTATGTCACGAATTCATGAGACCCACCTCCACTGTTATAATAGTAGACAGAAAGAGACACTCCACTTTCAAGGCCTTGTTTGCACTGAGGCATCGCTTAAAAAAGATCAATGCTACCTTACTGGACTTATCACAGTTTGGAGCAGTAAAGCATACCAACTATCAGCAAGCTGGCCACTGCATCGTCCAAGGCCCTCCCTGGTAAACAAAACAAAAAAGGTCAGTGCTTCTGCATTGCTATTTCATGCCACATCACGGGGAGAGGCATGTACATTACTGCTACTGCAAGAGAGGGGGGAGTTTTGAGGGGGGGGAAGCACTGTTTGCATCTGCTAATTAAATTTAGCCTCCTTGTGGAACCTGCTTCTGGGGTGAGGTAATTCAGAAGATCCTCGTTTATAGAATAGAATTTTCTCCCAATTTCTTCCTGCGCAAGACCTGTTTTCCCCTGCTTTTTTGGGTCTGAATGACTAAGGTTTTCTCAGTCTTTTCACAAGAAAACCTTTTTCCTTCTGTCCAAGGAACATTTGGAATAACTAGCCCTTTGTATTTTAAGTTATTCATTAAAGTTAAATGGCTTTCTCTTCAAGCTTGTCCTAGGGCAACTGTTAAAAGGTTAACCTTTCTATAGCTGTGAATCCAGATAAGGTGCTCAATTTTCTCTGCACCTGGCCAGACAAACATGTATGAATATGCCTTTGCTATAGGTCATAGCTGTTGGCTCAATACCTATTCTGATTTCCCAAAGCAGCACTGAACATCAAGGGGAAAAAGGTCACAAGCCACAAAAGGCAGTTTCAGAAGGGCAGAGAACCTCATCGTTTGGGTTTTTGTGGTAAGATAGAGAGTGATCCTCAATACAGCATCCCAGATACAGCTAGATTACTGTTCTTGTTATAGGGGTAAGGAAAAAAACTCTCCCAAATCTGGGGTGCTCCTTGGCAATTTCACCTAGAAAGCAGGTTCCTTTCTGCTTTAGTTTCTTTTTTCAAATTAGACTCTTCGAATGCTTTCCTAAAGCTCCTTTCCAAAACAAAGAAGAAGGAGGCACAAAGCTCATACCTAGAACCAAGGGACGTTTACGGAAATCCATTGGGTACAATTAGGCAGACGGAGAATTAAACAGCTTCTTGTATCCTCTACTATATGTAGTTCCCTGCTTTGGCAGTAAGAACCAGACATTGTTAAGTTTAATTACTCAAAAAAACCACTATAGGATCATTTTAAAATGTGTTGTTGCCTCTTCCACAAGATGGAGTGCAGTGATAATATCTGAGGATTTTCAAATTGAATCAATATATCATGTCTCCCCTGTGCTAGAAAAAGCCTTTAAAGACTCTAGCCAACCACAGTAAAACAAATCAGAAGCCCCAGTGGGGCAGTTTCTCACTGGCTAATTATGCTTCTTTTAGACGGGAGGAGTTCAGAGTGCATCCCAGAAAACAGAGCCCACAGGTTTTTGGGTTGGGTTTTTTTTTCTTTCTACAACTCAAAATGAGCTGTAAAACTTAGCAGTTATTTTCCTGCGATGGGAAATTGTAACAAAAAAAAGTGCTCACACTCACTTGTTAAAGAAGACGTAAGGATAAAGAAATAATTTTACTCGGTCAAGAATTTTTAAAGCAGACAGAAAGAATTACTTCCTCTCTGGATTTGCCTTCAGGTTCTCAATCACAGCCTTGTGGGTGCAGGGCAGCTGAACTCAATGAGGAGTTTACTTCCCAAAAGCCAAAACAGCATCAGTGGATGTAGCTGCTAACATTCTGCTGGCATCCCATCAGCTTCATGCTCAAAGAGATCCATTTAGGAGAACAAAAAGCTTCCTTATTCTCATCTCTCACGTTCTGAGTTTGCTGCGAGCAGTTGTGATCCCAGGTAGAGACCTGTTAGCTGGCAATCAGCTAAACGCAGTTTGAATAGGAAAAGGGATTGTGAAAGACTCTTCCTGGTTCAGCCATCAAGTTCTGTAACGTAATACAGAGTTTTCATACCAACTTGCATCCTTGTACACCCATTTAACATCATACAGCGAGACTTGCCAATAATATGTATTTTAATTATGAAAATAAAAAGAATAGCTAAAACCACAAGAAGCTACCCTGAACCACATAGACTTTGGCCTGAAAGTGTGATCTACTGCCTTGCACTTGTGTCAGTAGTCACCCTGTCCCAGTCTGGAGGTGACATGGCTGCCAACGCCACATACTGTGTGACCTCAGCCTTCCAACTATATCCTGTTCGGCAAATCTTCCTCCTTACCGATTTAGCTATGTGGGCAATGACAGGATGTAAAGGCTTGTCTTAGTCCTTAAAAATCAGCCGGCAGAACACTATATAATTGAGACAGCGACTCTTAAGAGATATTTTATATTCATTTTATGTACGCAAGGACACGGACCAAGTGCATATTGTATTTACAGCCCTGCCTGGCAGGAGGCTTGGAGCTCCCCTGCATTTGTTAATTCTGCCTGCGGCATCTCTTTTACCTTGATTTTGTAAAAGGTGTCTCACAACTTTACCGGAACAGCCCGCTCGACGCTCAGCGGTGAACAGGGGCTTCGCAAGGGGCCTAGGCCCGGCCCGGCCCAGCCCGCCCCTCCACCCGCACGTGCGGGCCACGGGCCCACTCCACCGGGGAGCGCCCACCTCCNCGGGGCCCACTCCACCGGGGAGCGCCCACCTCCGCCGCCGCCACCGGGGGCGGGGGGAGCCGCTGGGCCGCAGCCTGCGCGCGCCCCCGGGAGGCGGAGCCGCGGTGGGGNCCGCGGGCAGCAGTTCCGCGGGGCTGGGCTGCGGCTGCCCCCGGTCCGAGGGGGCCGGTGCTCCGGGCGGCAGGAGGGGATAAGAGTTGCGGCGGGGACCGGTCGTGCCGCTTTCCTCAGCCGGGGTCCTACGGCTGGGCGGGGGCGACCCCGTGGGCGAAGCCGGTTGGGGTATCGGCGTCCCGAGGAGGCTGCGTGGGCCCAGGGCGGCCGGGCGCCCCCTCTCCCGGCGGCGCCGCCGGAGCCGTTGGCGGGCAGCGGTCAGCGGCGGCTGAGGGAAGGCGGCGGGCGCTGCCCGGGGCGGGGGCAGAGCGGGGCCGGGGGCGGAATGCCGCCAGCCCCGGGTGGGCGCTTTCGGGCACGGTCCGGCCGCCCTGTGCGTGGGTTTGGTTTGGTGGTTTTGTTTTTTTTTTCTCCCCTCCTCCGGCGGCGGCGGGGGCCGGGTGCGGAGGCGGCGTGTGCGGGGGGCCGCCCTTCCGGCTGGGTTTTCATGCCGGCGAGTTGGCTCCGCTCCGGGAAGCCTTCCGGCCGAGCGCCGGCTCGGGGGGGCGGCGGCGCCCCTTCCTCCCCGGGGCGGGACGCCTCGGCAGGGGCGCGGGGCGGGCGCTGGCTGCCTTCGGCCACCTGCGCTCCGGGCGCTTGGCTGTGCAGAACTCGGGGTCAAGTCAGACCGTACAGTGTAGGCTAATATATATATATATATACACACACACACATAGAACAACCCATATTATAAAGTTTTCCTTGTAAAGCAGTAAAAACACTTTTCCAAGAAAACGGTGGGTTTGCGTAAAGATACAGGTAACCCACGTGTTTTAAATGGTCGGAGCGAGGTATAGCTGGCAAGTTGGATCTATGCCCAAGAGCGTTGTTAAACAAAATTGTTTATCCTTACTGAATAAAGGACTGCTTACACAGTGGCAAATGGGCTTTGCACGATGCATTTTCTTTGGTATGTCTTATACATTCTGGCACGCGAGCAAAGGTGGCGGAGGCATTAGGTTATGAAAGGGACAGTTTTAAGTAGACCATTTCTAGATATCTGAACTTGTAAAGGGCTATCAAAGGGTATTGACAACACAGAATAACTGTGTACTGTCAGTTCTCAAATGTATTTTAACTGTTGTTTTGTGCAGTTGTCTATTGTGAAAATATATTTGCCAACATTGCTGTAGCTGTGTTTCCAGGATAACACGATAGATTCACTGGTAGTTATGTTTTTAGTCTACAGAGTCAGATTTGATAATGACTAGTAATTAGAAGAATAATATTTTCTAAGTAACTTCCATTTCAAATGTTTACTGCCAAATGATTAGCCCTCAGAAACCCAGCTTCTTACGCTATTTGGCGTGACTCATTTATTAGAGTGGCCTTACTGTAAAAGTGCATGCTAAATGTATAGAACTTTTTTTTTTTTTAAACTGGGAAAAGAAATGAGACTGTGGCTATTAGTAGATTGTATGCAAGGTCTGTCTGCTTAGAGGAAATGGGAAGAAGCAAAGATGAGCTCTACTGATTTCTAGTTTTCTTTTTGTGTACTACAATCTGTAGATGACTTTTGTCAGGTGGTGCTGATCAAGCTGTGCTTGTATAGTTCATTGCATGTGCCACTTTTAAAGTCTTCCTCTAAGAATAATAGCAGACAAAGCCTGAAGAGGCTGTGACCACTTCTCTACCCCTTAAGTAAATGTACTCAAGACCATTCTCTCTGCTCCTGAAGCCAACTGGCACAGATTAGCCCTTGCCAGTGCTGCTGGACTCTGCTGCCTTCCAGAACGGGATAACTGAATACAAGCTACTGGTTGTGACTGGCTCCTGGTCTGTGTTAAATCTGAAATCATGCCTAAGAGTTGCATGGGAGAGCTGTAGCTGGCCTGGGTGTAGAAGGATGCTGCGCCAGTCTGTAGCGGTTCAGCAGTCTGCGTGACTGAGTGAGTTCTGTTCCCCGGGAATGGTCCGTGGCATTGCTTGATTTACTAGTGTTGGACATAGTCTATCAGTAACACTGTAAGTAGCCTCTCTTAACTCTGCGTTCAATCATAGTGATCTAATTTCCCTGCACTGAGCATCTGGCGCTATAAAATGCTGCCTTTTTCATAGTCAGCTGCTTAGAACTGTCAGAGCTGCTTTCTTCTCCACTTGTGCAAGTGGAGAAGAGGGAGTAGGTGAAGGCTTGGTGGCTTTCCCTCTTGCCCATAAGGGAAGGGGTAAACAGGATCAGGGAAAGGCTTACGTGACTTGTTCTGCTTGTTTGGGAATGTGCTCACAGGGCAGTGTGTGTCCGTAAGCAATACTGATGGCTTAGATATGAGCATGTCCATGGCCTGCATTCTCATGCTGGTTTGCTACTTCCCTAATAATTTGTCTATAAGTAGGAAGTTGGGCAGAGGAAGTATTTTTTTTAAATGCTCTGAAGATGTTTGGAGAGATTACTAGTTTGTTAAAATTATTAGAGTAGATGTTTAAAATAAATCATTGAAGAGTCTCACCATGCTTTTTTTGTCAGTGAAATTATGAAAGAAGACTGTGTACTTCATAACATTTTTGTAAGCATGTGTTTTGGTTGACGTTTTTGTAGTACCTCACTGTTTGGTTCAATAACGAAACGGAACATATGCTTTGTATTTTATGCTCTGCTTGCTTTTTGGGTATTGATGCGTGTAGCTCACCTCACATAATAGCCTCATAAATAAACTTGAAGCAATTCTAAAGGATGTCAGACTTAATTGTTACAAATGAGGAAAGTGAGGCAAGAGGAAGTATAACTAACGAGTAAGGAATCCTAGTCCTAGAATCCAGAAGTAGAATCTCAGATTGAAAACTGATCTGTCAGTTCGCACTACCTCTCATAGACATATAAAATATTTTTTCTTTATGTATGTTGACAGCCATTAGTTTGCTAACCTAGCTGGTAGTGCAGTTTGAACTTAAATAGGAAAATTGTTTAGTTGCCTCACTTCCAGTTGAGGATGACACTAACCTAAACTTTACATATGTGATGGGACTTGGTAGGTGCTTTAAAGTACTCTCCCAAACAGGCAGCTTGTCTCAGTGAAATTCCAGTTGATATCATTTGAGTGAAACCTCATAAAATACAAATATTAACATTGAGGCATTTCAATGTGTATTTTGGGAGAAAGGTGAATCCTTTTCTTCTGCCTCTATGTAAAAGCACCGATTCAATAAGTTATTTGCACTTAGACACATGTTGAAGTGTCTGAGGAGTCCCACTGGTTTGAATGGCACTTAAGAGAAATCTCTTGCATAGCTGTAACCTAATTTACCTCCATCTAGATGTATATTATACACAAGCTGTGTTTAAAAGAATATTGTTAAGACCACATAAGCACAGAAGTGTTTGGAAATTTAAAGCTTTGAAGTGGTGATGATACAGCCTTTGGGAGCTGTGTTTTATGCTATCTAGGATCTGATTTTTTTCAGAGCACTTAGGATCTCAAATTGGGCAACCAAAATTAGTGTATGGTTGTGATTCTTGCATCTCTCTCTTGATTTTTCTCCTCCCTGGAGTTACTTAAAGCAAGGTTTGAATTGTTGATTAAATATGACATGGTGACACAATAACTGTGGGAAAAGAGCAAGGTTTTGAACAGTTCATCTTGGCGAGCACTGAGCCTTCTAAAGGAAGCTGGATTCTGTGTGGATAAGTAGTGTTTAGTCATGTAGTTAAAGGCTATATCGTAGTGTTCAATTAGAGTTCCATAACTGTTACTTCTCAAGTCTTTAGAGCTTGACTTTGAAACCTTAATAACATTTATTTAACATAGTTTTTGTGTGTGTAGTTTTCCCTGTGGGTTTTTTCTTTTTTAATATCCCTAAAGCAAATGGAAGCAAAAGGAGTAATTGTTCCAGGCTATCTTTGATCACTTCCTACGTCCTTAGCAGAGTTAGAACCTCTAAATGCCTGTTCAGGCTGTAGCTGTCTGAGCTGAAGCCGTTGGTCATGATCCATATGTGGATCCACAATAGCATGTTTTATATAAGGATTATGAAATGACCCACATTACCTCACAATTTCTATGTGGTATAATATAGGTGTCTAAAGAAGGATGGTGAAACTTTGTGACTTAGTTTCCATTCTGTTGTCCACAGGACAATGCTGTCTGGTGACTTTACTGTTGTTTTCCCTGCAATATTTTACTCTCACTGACTTCTTTCTTCTGGGCCATCTTGTTGCTCAGCTGCTTCCTTCTCTAAATCCTTCTCTTGGTTGATTTCATATATAATTTCTAGTCACTTTAGTTGGCCAGATGGAATATTCTATCCTAATCTAGTTTGCAGCCCTCTGGTTGCATGGGTCAGGTCAGCTGGGCAAGCAGATCAGGTCAAGAAAGCAAAGGGGAAACAGGCTTTCAGATTCAGCGCTCGGATTTAACAGGCTGTGATGAAGGAATAATCACTGTTATAGCCTAAGTGGGCCAAGGGTGGAGCACAGAACTACAGAATAATTGAGATTGGAAGAGACCTCAGGAGGTCACGCAGGCCAATGCTCTGCTCAGCACTGAGCTCCAGTCTGAAGATTGAAGATTTCAGGTTGAAAGTTAGATGAGGTTGCTCAGGACTGTGTCCATTCGAGTTTTGAATGTCCCCAAGGATGGAGATTCTGCAGCCTCTGTGAGTAACCTGTTCCAGTGTTTGACCAGTCTCACCATGAATTTTTTTTCCTAAGGACTAATTGAAGTTGCCCCTACTGTAGCTTGTGTGCATTGTCCATCGTCCTTTGCTGTGAACCTCCAAGAAGCATCTGGTTCTTGTGCTTATTAAAAACAACAGATTTTTTCAGATGCTTCATAACACACTTTCTATCAGGAATGTATAAAACTTTTGCCAAACGTGAAAAACAATCCTCTTCCACCCAGCCTTGCAGACCTTACTCAGTAGCATGCTGATCAAATCAGTTTAATTACTTTTTTTTTTAATATGGGCAAAATAAAAAGCTTTTGCTAGCCTTTTTGAAACCGATGAGGTGTTTGAAATCTCTCTTTTCCTTCTCCCACATGATCGTGCATTGTATTTTCCAGCAGGTACCTGCTTCATTGTGTGCAGTGAATGGATGCTGGTGGTTTAGGAGGTAAATCTAAGTCTTCAGTCTGAGCTCTTGAAAGCTGGCTGTTTTGTCCTGTGATTTCCCCCCCCCTCCCCCCCAACCTCATTAGGTATATGGGCCCCTGCATAGCAAATTTGAACCCACTCATTATAGGCTACCTTTCAAGGATGTTAGAAATCATCCGCAGAGGACTATGGTGACACTGAGGTAGTCTCAACTAGCCTTCCAGGCATTTGTACAGTCAATGGAGAAAAATAAGCTTGTCCAGAGAGTGGTTTATCCCACCTGTGGCTGAATTACTTTTTTGGTGTCTCTGTGCTTTGTATCATGAGAGTCTCAGTGGCTCTTTTCTAGAATCATAGAATAGTTTGGGTTGGAAGGGACCTTTAAAGTCCAACCTCCCCTGCAATGAGCAGGGACATCTTCAACTAGATCAGGTAGCTTCACAGCCCCATCCAACCTGGCCTTGAGTATTTCCAGGGATGGAGCGTCTACCACCTCTCTGAGCAACCCATTCCACTGTTTCACCACCCTCACTGTAAAAAATTTCTTCCTTCTATCTAGTGTAAATCTACCCGCTTTTCGTTTAAAAATATTGCCACTTGTGCTATTGCAACAGGCCCTGCTTAAAAGTTTGTCCCCGTCTTTCTTATAAGCCCTCTTTAAATACTGAAATGTTGCAATAAGGTCCCCGGAGCCCTCTCTTCTCCAGACTGAACAACCCCAACTCTCTCAGCATGTTCTCATAGGAGAGGTGCTCCATCCCTCTGGTCGTTTTTGTGGCCCTCCTCTGGAACTGCTCCAACAGGTCCATGTCTTTCCTGTGCTGAGGGCTCCAGAGCTGGACACAGCGCTCGAGGTGGGTTGTCACCAGAGTGAGTGGAGTAGAGGGACAGAAGCACCTCCCTCGACCTGCTGGCTATGCTTCTTTTGATGCAGTGCAGGATACAGTTGGCTTTCTGGGCTGCGAGCGCACGTTGTCAGCTGACGTCCAGCTTTTCATCCACCAGGACCCCCAAGTCCCTCTCCTTAGGGCTGCTCTCAATCCCTTCATCCCCCAGCCTGAATTAGCAGGGGTTGCCGTGACCAAAGTGCAGGACCCTGCAGTTGGCCTTTCTGAACCTCATGAGGTTCACATGGGCACGCTTCCTGAGCTTGTCCAGGTCTCTCTGGATGGCATCCTGTCTTTCAGGCATGTCAACCACACCCCTCAGCTTGGTGTCATCTGCAAACTTGCTGAGCATATGCTTGATCTCACTATCCATGTGTTTTAGCCTTGTGTCCAGCTATTAGGACAGCTACAATTAGATAAGGTTAATTCTTAGTGAGCACCTTCGCAATCCTTTATTTTCTTGTCATTATTTGATATACGGTCACATGCCTTATTTACAATATTGAATGCTTAATAATTAACTTCAATGTGTGCTTCTTCTGTGGTGCTGTTCATCCCTATAATATCTCAGTTCTTCAGGAATATTAAATTATCTTCATTACCTCGCTATCTTGTGCAAGCTATCTCCTCATTTAAAAAACAGGAAGAGGAAAAAATTGATAGAAAAAAGTTCACAAACAAGAGGTGTTCAGTTTCGTTTGCTTTGAGCACAAGAGAAGACTTTGCAACAAAACAGGAAAAAAGTGTGTATTTTTAATGTGAATTGTGAAATAATCCTGTTTTTCTAAAGCTGTCTCAAAACTTCAAAACTGATACTACTTAGAAGTGGTTATTGCTACAGGTTTTCTGCGTCAGTAGTGTAATTCACAAAATTAGCCCTTTCAAACAGTTGTACAAGATTCATTGTGTAATGATAGAAAAGAGAGCATGGTATCTTATGAAAAAGAGGTGACTTTTTTGTCAAAGACTTAAAAAGTAATTTGAAAACATGTGGTATTATATGTTGATTAAATTCTTATCTTCAGTAGATAATACTCCAACAAGCCTTTTATTACTTGATCGTTTTGATTTAGACTCTTCTGTCAGTTGTCACTTCTGAATTTTCTCTAGACGTTTTTTGGAGTCTTACGTGATATTTGTGGATGTGTTTAGAAATGCATGCACATCGTGTATTCATGATATTTTGAGTCCTGTATCACTAACTTTATGTGTATGTGTTTTTGCATATATGAACTCCACAGTGCAGACAATGATTTCAAATTGTATCCAAATTTTGTTGTGATTTGTCTTACTACAAAAACGATTTTAAGAAACAAAGTAAAAATAAAAAACCCAAAATCTAGTCTTCCCACATCTGGCCAAAGACATGCCATGGAACGTTGAAGGAATATATGTGTTATGTTTGCACTCTGTTCAGTCAAAAATGCACACACATACCCCAGACCTTTGTATGCTTGTATTGGGCACTCTGGAAAAATTGGTGTGTGGCCTGGTCTACCTGTTTATATTTGGAGCAAAATCAACTGAGTAGCAGTGGGGCCTCCCACCTCTTGCCTTATTTCTAATTTGAAGGGTTCATGAGTTGGTAGAACTGAGACATTAATTCCATTCTTCACACTACTGAATTCATTCAGCATGTCTGCTCAGGCTCCAAGTGTGTCATGTGTGATAAGGAGGTGACATTTGAAAGAAATTTGGAAATATTTAATACTGACTCACAAAGGCGCGTTCAGAGTATTTATAACAGGGAGAGGTTGTACTATGTCTCACTGGTGTCGGGGCATCTCCATCTACCCTAAGAATTTCCATCATGTTTGTTATGAGGATAGGGATGGGGCTGACTGCATTTGCTGACTGAGGTTAAGTGCCTTTTCCCTCCCCATTCCCTTCATCTTGATAAGATAAGGCGGGTTTCTACTGCATTCATTTTTTTCTGGAAATACCAAATCAAAGCATGGAATCTCAGGTGATAGCATTTATGCTGTTAAACTGCTAGATCCAAATGAACTGGGTTAAATGTGTGTTTTCAAGGCCACCACAAATGATAGACTTGAAAAAGTGTCTCCACAGTACGCTGCCTGTATGGTGATCCACTTTGAGCTATTATCAGCAAGACTGAAAATGTAATAGCCCCTGTATATTCTTTCTGGTTGCCCCACTGTTTTTGTAGTCTGCCTCTCTTCCTGGGTATACAGCTATTTGAATAATTAATTGGATTCTTCATTTCTTGATGCCAATATAAATGAATGCGAATTAGGCATTGGCTCAGGGACTGACCAGTCACTTTGTTGGTCTTCCAAGATTTTGCACTTCTAAAATGATGAGGAAGATGGATGATCTTGATTCTATTATGGTGTTTCGTGGGCTTCTGGCAAGCTCCAGAGCCCACTGAAGATCCCAGTATCCTAACTCCAGGAAGAGGGCACCTGGTGAGTTACTTCTGGGATAGTCTGTTGACAGCTGTTCACAGGGCAATATCTGTAGTTCTCTGAAACTACAGAATTGTAGAATGTAGCTATTAAGTATTATGCAGCTTTTACGTAGAAGCATGTATTTGAGTAAGTTGTTCGGGCAGTACAGATGTGTGCAGACTGGTGTAGATACATTGAGGTGTGGAGTTCATGCACAGTGCTGTTAAGAAAGAGATAATTAATATAGATACCTGAAATGGTTTAGATGAATTTGCTTTCCAGAAGTGCATGTTCTGTCTGATTGCTGACTAAGCTTATGTGATTACCTTAGGTGAGATCAGTCTCAGCCCTAGTAGGACAAAAATGGGGGTGTGTGGAAAAACAAGTGCTAATAAGGAAACAGACTTCCCTAAGGTCTTAAGTTGTGGCTTCGTATTGATGAGCATTTACTCAAATTGCCAGATATTGCCAAAAGGCCTACCCAATTCACTGCTCAGCCAGTCTGGGGACTGCAACACCGCTACGTTTAAGTATTTCAAAGAGCTGTCATGTACATCGTGAAGAAGATTAAACTCATTTTTTTAAAGTGTTTTCCAATATATGTAATCAGCTGTGTGTATCAGTTGAAAAACAGCCTGTTTCCTGAGAACTTGCTGTGGTAACTTGTATAGCATATATGTGATTGAACATGTAAGTGATTTTAGACTAGTATTTGTGAATTTGACCCATTTCTTCCCTCACCTGGGAGAAAAGACACAAAGAACTGTCATTGCTTCTGTCTGATATAGTCAGCCTGCTTCCTTCTTCTAACCAACCACCACCAAAGCATCTAAGAATTGTTGGTTGTGGTCAACAATCAGGTAGGACTTGAGGGAAGCATCAGGTATCTAGAGTAAATGCTACCGTAGGAAGTACTGCTTAGAGGGACGCTAGCGAGTAAATAGCGGTGAGAAACATACGAAACACCACTCATTTCCTCACCTGAAGAGACTCTTGGTCAAATCTCTCTTCAGTTGCTGTCAGCAGGTCAGGCAATATGGACTTGTATGCCACCACTGTACAGCAGAGTCAGGAAAAGCTATTGCAGGCCTATCGCTGAAATAGTTCAATGCATCGCAAAATCATTTGTGAATTAAAGACTGGCTTGTTGTTCGTGGGTCTTTGAGATGCAGGCAATGAGGAGGTTATTCCGCTTTACATAACTAATTAATTTGTCTGTGATACGGACTGAATTTCCTTTGCCAGGTTAGAGTGGCCCAACTCATGCAAAATGAAAAGGGTATATGGTTAAGATGCGTTCTGCCATTTTAAGTTGTATCCATCCGTCATGGTGGTAGAAGGCCTGATGTTATCCATTTTCATCTTAGCTTGGCTATGGCATTGGGGAATTGCTAGTTACCCTCCAGTCTCTCAGTTGGCTTTCCTGAATATTTGGGATTTGTGATTTTTATGCTCTTGATAGTGTTTAAATGTTTCTTTGGGGAACTGGATTTTTATTTTAGTTTGTACAGGTGATACGTAGTTTTAGATGCAAAAACATGAAGAGTAAGTATTTTTAAGACAAGTGGCTCTGCTTTATAACTGGATTAATTTTCATTGGGTTTTTTTGGCTTCTATTAATAGCATTGCATCCCAGGTCTTTCAAATGACTTCTCCTAGAAAAGTCTTAAGAGAACAGATTGACCTTGAGCAGTTCTGAAGGCTCCTTCAGCTAGGCATGGTGGAACAAAGATGAGACAAATGTTCTTATTTCTGAAACTCTTGGTGAAAGATGATATACAAGATCTGTCCATCTCAGAGCCAGAACTTGGTTCTTCAGCAGCTTTGCTTAGGACTGCGGTGTCAGGAAAGAGATGCTATTGTAAAACCTAGAAGTTGAAAAACTGTGTGCCATTCTCAGTATGCGAATCACTCTTCAGGCTAGAGCAGGGGGAGTGTGTGTGTCTGTTTGTTAAGAACATTATTGCCTTTCCAGATTCGTTTATACGCTCGCTAATCATGATGACTGTATGCTGTTTAAAATATAAATGTTTTTGAGCCTATTTCCGGTGTACGGGAGGATATGGTTTGGGAATTTAGCTTTCTGCAGCCAGATGGATTATAGTGTTGCTAAGGAAACAGACTATAAATGAAGTGGCAGCTGAGTGTCCCTAGAACATCAGTCTGTTTGAAGCTGGTATTTTAAACTCATTTAGGTGGGTAGATAAATTGATGATGCCATGAGAAGTTAATTTCCTGTATTTTATGGTTTGTTAATTTTCATTGCTTTGTTAGTATTTACAAAAGGTGCCTTAACTTCCCACTCAGACCACCTGGTGTGTGGGTCACTGAACAAATTGCTATTAAAATTAGAAAGTGGACAAAAGCTGTACAGTAAAAGAGACCCTAAAATAATCATTAAAGCTACTGCTCAGTGGATAGATAATGGTGTAACAAAGGCCTGGCAGCAGCATGGTCCTACTGAAAAGCTGGAACTAGAAAGTAAGATGAGATTATTCAAAGTATGTGGGAAAGAACAGAGCTACTATGGACCTGGTGAAGTTACAGCTTTTGAACTTCACGTGTAAGCTGTTTAACATCTGTATTGTACCTTTTGATTTACATATATTAAGTTGCTCAGAGCAAGTGAATTGAATTGCATTTTTGATAGTTGCTCTACCAAAGAAGATACCCTGGCTCTTTTTTCTAATGCTTTTGCTGAAAATCTATCAGGTTTCCAAATCAGGGTTACTGACTGATAGAACAGGATTTTTTTTCCTTCCCACAGAGAAGGGCAAGCGTAGCTGAGCCATTCCAGCTAAACAGGTGGCTACAGAGATAAAGGCTTCAGTACACTGAGGACAGACAGCAACCAATGCTGTTGGTAAGATGGACTGAGTGGACAAGGAGAAGGCAGGAAGAGTTCTGAACAGCCTGAAATACCTGCAAACCTCAGACTTTTAAAAGGGTATAGATAGGATGTGGATCTTCCCCCTCCAGCTTTCCAAGGTCTTCATTGTAAGAGGTAACATGCTTGTTTCACATTGCTTGCTTTACTCTTAAGTGCCTTGTGTTCCTGCAGTTAAAGTCCCTTTTTTTGCAGCTTGATGGGCTTGGAAACTCTGAGATACTAGAGAAGGTAATGGTATCCATGTTCTTAGCATTCTATGAGTTATGGCTTAAGATAAAAGGAGTGACTAGACTGTATCTAGATATGATATAATTGCACCCACTTCCAAAAAAAGAATGGCGATAGCAGATAGATCGATAGGGAAGGGCAGTACAAAAACCTAAAGCAAGAGTCTGCTCTGCTGCTTTGAAGTTGTATCCCATACGTATGAGGGTGTAAATTCAAGCACATGAGCAAGTGGTTATAAGTTTATTCAGACATATTATTTATAGCGCATATCTTCTCAAAATGACTCTGTCATAGACTGAATATGCATGAGTTTCACAGGCCATGTTTGCTTAAGAGGAAAAGGAATAAAAGCAGGGTGGGAGAAGAACGAGCAATGGTTGAGTCTGTAGAGCTTCAGAAACTTGTCTTAGCTACTTCTGTAACAAAAAGAGGAGATCTGAAAAGGCCTTTTAAGACTGAGAATTTTAAGAACTTAACCAAGCAAAGATAGTTTGTGGGCTAAATATGAAGTGGAAGGCCAAGGAATGGTTTAAAGTATATACAGGTGGTTGGTAGAATTGCTATTCTATGTTTTCTGAATTGAAATGAAACTGTTTTGAGTAAAACACATTCTGGAAAACAAGTCAGTGTTCCAGCAGTGTTAAACCTCTTCAACGTGCAGCATTTAAACTGTTATTTAGAGTACACTGGAGAGAACTGTTTCTGGTCTTTTCAGCCAGGTAGGCAACAGAGGTCATTGTGGAGATGGCATTAAGTGCATGATAGATAAGCTTTCTCTCCATGTTTGTCATATGACTGGATTTATTGCATTGATACGAGTACTGTCAGTCTACATATGGATCAGGATCTGCCACTGTCTTGTCACTGGAAGCAGTAGCCAGGAGAGACTACAGCTGTTCACCGTGTGTGAATCATGAGTTTTCATCTTTAATTATCTCTTTGCTGAAGGACGTGAGGATTGAGCCAGTTTAATTGCTGTGGTGGCTGTTTGCTCCCTGAAAGTTCTCTTGCATCTTTCCTGAAAATCTGTTTCTCATCTTGTGACAAACTGTGTGCCCGTTGTGTGATGGAAGGAGCTGTGGGACCCAGGAGAAAGCTGGCAACAAAGAGCTTGCTGTGGATCAGAATAACTGTTGCTGCGAAGTGCCCATAGGAAAGGGATAGTGGTAAGAAGACAGCAAGCCAGATGAAAATGTTCTGAAGGATTAATTGTGGCTCTTGGACTGTTGGTTGAACCCGGATGAGAAATATTTTGAGGGAACTAAAGTAAATGTACTGTAGTCAGGTGTGCTGGAACAAGACTTGTTGAAGTGAATCTTTTTATGTGTAAACAAAATAATGATGTGTAAACAAACAGATTTGGCTTTTATTTGAACAATTTTGTAGAAATATGTTAAATTTAACAAGATTTTAAGTGGAAAAATCAATAAGGATTTGATAGGCAAAAAATTCTGTAGAATTTATTTTCAGCAGCTCTGTGAACGTAAAGGAGATACTACCAGAAGCTTAACTGTTACATCTGGAATAAGAAAGTGGTTTTGGTAGAAATAAAGAGAAAATAGTAATAGATTAGACAAAAATACTTTACCTTAAATCAATCCCAGAGAAAGGCAGAAAAATTATATTTTTATTGGCAGTCATGGTACCTTCTGTAGTATCGTGATACAGAGTCCTTTAAAATGACCTGCAAACCTTCCATAGTAGTTTAAAATCTTTTTTTTTCTTTTTTTTTTTCCCCCTCCTGTCTTAGAAATATAGGAGAAACATCACTTGTGATTTTTGTCTGTGTTCTTTTTGACGTCTTGTACTGAATGTTAATTTCAACTTTAATGGTATTTTAGGGTTTCTAAAGAGATTTATAGAGAGCACAGAGGCAAGGGTTTAATTTTCTGATCTCTTATGGCAGATGTAATTACACTTGTTTTCCTATAAATCTTGCGCATAACTTCGAGTTGTTACTAACTTTTGTGTGTTTCAGTGTTTTAAAAAATTAATACAAGGCTCTCGGTCTGAATTTTTCAGCAGTTGCTGAGTAGTGGCAACCAGATTAGAAATTATGTGTTAGGTTTATTATTCTATTTAGAGTTATCCTGCATGCAAGATGATAAATTCCGTAAAGTATTTTCTCAGGCTCAATTTCATATTGAAATTGGGGCCACATAAAGTTCTCTGTAACTGAAGAAACACTTCAATACTATTTGCAAAATGAGTTAATTGAGCGTACTTCAACAGCTTTCGATTAAATGCGGAAATATGATCCTGAGCTACTAAAGCAGAAGACAACGTGAGTTAATGGGTGACTTCCTAGTAAGGTAATACTTCTGTTTGTAGGTTTGGGAGTTTTGGAGTTGTTTTTTGGGGTTTTTTTGGTGTTGTGGGGTTTTTAGATTTTTTTTTTTGGGGGGGGGATGGGAGGTGATATTTCCTTCTACTTCCAAATAAAGAGCTCATTTGATAGCTACCTCTCCCTTTAATTTTTCAAAATGATATTGATTTTGTCTGTGTGCCCAGTTTCTTGCCAGTTACCACTTCAGATACTNCACAGGGATTGTGTGGTTTTTGTTTGCTTGTTTTTTAATATTTATTACTTATTTTTAAAAAATAGTGTGAAAATGTCTCACTTTTATTACTGAAGGAACTTTTCCATGGAAGCAAGCCTTTCTTAAATATGAGATTTGTGAGCTGGGAACTGCTGTAACTCTATCCATGTGAGACATTTGATTGGGCCTACCATTTGTTTAACAGTTCCCAAGTAGCCCAAAACCACCGAGTAGTGCAAAATCCCTTCAATTAACTGTCAAGTTATTTGTAACAGGGAATTATAATGTACTTAAAAAGATTGTTCCTACAAAGAATTTGAATCCTTCAGTTGATGCACATATTTGTTTGCTTTGCATTGTTGTTAAAAATCCAGTAAAATTGAAATAGTGATCTCGTGTATTACTTTAAAACAAAAGCGTGCTTTAAAAATCGCCAGATTGACTCATTTACATAGTTTTGGCTTGTAAATTTAATAAATGCTTTAAATCTGTTAGTTCCAAGCCCTGCCTGTCACGTCTGTACAGAAATTGTTAGTGCCTGTATTGCATAGGATCTGAACGTCTGTAATGTGGCATCTCACCCCAAGAGTTGTCCAAATGGGAACTCTCAGTTTAACTGTCTTTTTAAATCTAGTATGAATAGATTTCTAACTAGGATTGTTGGAAACAATTGCTATCTTGAAAGTGTTATTTCAGTTTGCTGGTACGAGACAAAAATAATTCGGAAGCTATCAGCTGATTTTTAATAGACTAATTTAGACTAACAACAAAGTATAGGGTAAGTCTGGGGGAAAAAAATCAAAGGAACACAAACTGTCAGTATTTTGTTTCATTAAGCATTTTATATTTGTTTTGGCTGAATAAACATGCTAATAAGTATTGGAAATATACACACACGCATATGCACGTGTGTGTACGTATAAGAAAAGTGTATAATATCAATATGCATATAAATTAAATCTGTGTTTCATTCTTGGCTAAATCTTCCCCTCGAAGCTTTTAAGTACACTCAGAGCAGGATGTTGCAAGCAGCAGCATTTCTGTTGCTGAAATACAGTCATCTCATTTAACTTGCTACCAGCACCTCTTCTCTGAACCAAGTGCCAAGAAGTAGGATCTATAACATCTGTATTACAGCAGCAAGACTCTCGGGCAGCAGCAGAATTTGGCTGTAGCATGAGCTGGATCCCTGTGGGAAAAGCAGAACCAGGGCTGATCCCTTTGCTCTGGGAACTAAACCAAATCCCAGGAACCTATTGTGAGTGCCACACAGTGTGGAAAGAGTACAAATTTGGTCATTCCGATCTCATTTCCATTAGCATCCCTGCATAATTTGTATAAAAAGATTAATTTTTGTAAAATCAATTTTGTTTCAAAAAACAAGTACGTTTTTGTGGGAAAGGCAGCTTAATAAATCCCATCAATATACAATGCTGTTGATGATAAGGTTACCACTCTTATAAGACGAATTTTGTAAGCCCTTGCATTTTGGTAGAAGAGAGTGTGCTGATGGCTGTTGTCAAAACTACTGACGAATAAGAAAATCCATTCTCCTGTGTTTTTAGCAGAAAGCAGTGCAATAGTGTGTGTCGGGTGTACTGGGCACTACAAAGAAGGTAGGAGTGATGTAATACAAGGAGCCTTTAGATCTTTACCTTATGGTATATGAAGCTGAAACATCTTTGCAGAGCTCAGTCTTCTGTTCAGAGAACATACTGGACAAGTTTCTCTAGTTTAAAAGCCAAAATAGCCTTAGGACAACTCTGTTAAAGCCTTCTGACTTGAAGCAGGCTTTTTTACTTGCCTATTATCTTTTGATAGGCTGACTTTTCGGTGAAGAAAGGAAGCTTTCAGTATTTCAGTTTATTTTTTCCCATGGTGAGACTTAATATCCCACGAAAATGTTACGAAAACTTGCTAAAGAATGGCCGTGGGCTAGGTGCAAGAGATGTAGGGAGCTGTTGGTGAAGTACTTAACAAAAGTTATGACTCATTTGAAAAGCGATGCTATACTGAAAACATTTCATAATATTTTTGACATCTTCTCTAGCCTGTTGCTAAGTTTTTATCGTATTCTGAATGCTTGTGGGAAACATTTTGAAGTTTAATGGTATTTGAGATCTCTGTGACTTTAGTTCCGCTATTTCAGTTCTTTGAAAATGAGAGTTCCTGGTTTGGGGAATTGAAATAGACCTAATAAGGTGCAAATTCCTCTAAGATCATCAGTAATCACAAGTTTTGTATTGTCCATGCTTATGGCACAGTACTGTCCTGAGTGTAAATACCTCTTAATATATAGAAGTCAAATATAAATCTTATGCCTTGATCTGCATACCCCAGCTTGCACAGCTTAAGGACAGAAATGCAAAGCTTTTATATTTGCTTGCCAGATTCTGTTTTAGTCTAGATCAATCCTTTTGCTTCAGGATTGGAGAGCTGGGTTCAGAAATGAGTGAGTGAATGAGGAAGAGGTCAGGACTACCCTTTCAGTAGCTCTGCCAGCTCTAAATGCTGATATCATCAAGGTTGTAATTCCACAAGTAGAGATCTTTGCAGGTACAGGAATCTTTGCGTTCAAATTTTATTGCAGGGTTGAAAGGTTATAGAGCTTTTTCCCTCTGTTCTTACAAAAAAAGCCTGACTAATCATTTATAAAGGGGGGGAGGAAGAGGAATGTCATTTGGAAACAGTGTTAACCCCTGATTGCCAACAGAAAACTACCCAAGCAGTCTTAGCCAGTTAAGAGCAAGCTCTGCAAGGTATTCAAATTAAGTAAAATTTTCCAGATTTACTTTGAAAAAGTGCTTTTATTTTTTCCCTTCTTGGAGGCTTGAAGTGGAAGAACTTTCTAGTTGATGGTGATGCTTTGAATGCTTTTCTAAATTGGTTTTGAAGATGTTTTTAATGGGAATTGGAATACTTTCTATAAACATGTAAGTAGAGAGGAAAAAATCATTCTTATGTCAGAGAATGTGGCTGTCTGGTGGGAAGATCTGAGAGGCTGTCGCTGTATTTAAACCATCCAAGTTCCTGGCGGAATCTTTTCCCTGCTTGCAAACCTGTTTGCTTCCTCGACGCTTCAGAAAGCTGAAGAGGGAAGATTAACAGTTTATAATACTTAACCTCACTAAAGAAGGAACAAACCAAGTGGTGAATGTCTATAATAACCTAAAGGCTACATTTTTATCTCTTTCATCCCTAACTAAATCTGAGACGTGTGTTTTTCCTTCCTACCTTGTTCTGTGGAATCAATGTAAAGATCGAGTTTTAGTGTTAATGGAAAAGAATATCTATTAATAGATTATCAGAAAAATCTTTCAGACACTGACTTCCATTGTGGCTAGATAGCAAGCTTGTACTGCAGAAGGTGGATTTTTCAGCAGGTGACAGTCTGGCAAATCAGGCCTTATGTTTTGGGTGTTTGAAGCTGGTGCGGGTACAGGAACTCGGCACTCGAATGCTTGGAGGAACCAGATTGTGAGTGGTCTTAAAGTACAGTTTGTTCTTACTGCTTCACTTGTAGGAGGTCATTGTAAACTCATTGGCGGGTCAGTCCTCCAGTCCCTGTGTACAGCATTGATTTAGAAACTTGTTCCTGAAGGGTGCTGACATCTTTTGCTCCACTGTGGAAGTGACTTACAGATGTTCCAAAAGCTTCTTCTGGCAGAAATTTGAAGTTGTGTAGCCTTTTAAAAACCAGAAAGTGTCTGTGTCCAACGTCTTTGCTCTTTTGATTTTTATATATAAGCAATATTTATAAATAAATCAGGTCACTGGGATCTTTTAGTGTGACACAAACTCAGCTGTCAAGGCTCACTGAAATTTTCTGGCTTCTTTCTGAGAGTATATGGAATAGCTACATTGAAAATGGATGCTCTCAGTTAACAACAGGTATATCATGATGGAATGTGCAGCTTTTTAGCTATGTTAGCCCCAGTTTACAGAAATAATTTTAACTACTTGAGGCATAATAGCATTGTGCCGGTGATTGATTGGTATGAGAGCATGTAAAGGAAGTGCTAAGATCCTGCATTGGAACTTTTATGGTTTATTCTTCCTCTCTAGACCTGTTTTCTTGTCCTTTGTTTTCCTGATACTGTTATGCTGCTATCTCTGCCATTTGGGCAAAATTTATTCAGCTTCTTTATGATGTTCAGTAGCACCCTGTGGATTTAAATGATTTTTTTTCTGAGGGGCTTTGGGGGTGTCAAGATCAGGATCCTGCTGCTTAGGGCTAAGTGTGTATTTTGATAGATCCAGTAAGACTTACGACAACTAACTGCTGTGTACTTGTCTATGAATTAAATAAATGCATCTGAAAGAGATCTAAAACAACATGCTACACCAGTCTTGGCAAATGGTTCCAGGTGGAAATGGTGAGGTTCTTATGCTCCAGAGGTGCATTCAGCCAAAACCTCGGCAGGAGCTGAGGATCTCTTTGTCTTGGTGAAACTTAAATGCTTTAGTCCTGCCTAACGTCTACACCTTCTGCAAGAAGAGGGGCATGTCACCTGCCTTTTGTCAGCAGACACAGCGTGTTCTGCCTCTCCCAGTAAAAATAAAGTTTTATTACAGGAAAACCTTTTGCTACTCTGATCTTGTCATGCCTTGTATGTAAATATGTCACCAACTTTTTCTTTTTTTTTTTTTTGATAGGTTATTTGGAAAGAGAATACTTTGCTGAACAGAACAGCACAAGATGACTTATGATTTTTACTCTTCATGGAAGCCTGTCTGGATCTCTGGATCGGTATGCTTTTTCTTTCTTTTTAGATTTGTCAAACTGACATGTAGTGATTGCACGTATAAGCCAAGCATTTAGGAAGCTTCCAACTTACTAGTTGTGTGTTAATAACTAGGCAGAGACTATGAATTAAAAGAATATATTTTCAATGTTTACTGTTCTTCTAGGTACTACAGTATTCAGTTAGCTTTTCAATGTGAATATGGTTAATATGACCATTGAACTAGTGGGAAAGTTAGAAGTCGGGGGGAATAATGTCATAGTACTAGAAATGAACGTAGAACTACGTAAGACCTTTCACATGATCTACAAATTGAGAACATGACTTTTCCCAAGAACTAAGAAAATAGAATTATTCTTTACATTTCGCATATTTGTGGTTTAGGATAGTAATGATTCCCATGGCTGACATTTCTTGACAGTTAATGGGTCTCTGAATTAAGGACAGAAAGAAATATCCTCAAGAGGGCAATTAGTTGTACTTAATGACCCAAAGCAGAGGTGGCTGTTTCCCACGTACTTTCCTATGAAAATTGCCTCAGTAGTGTTTATAGAGTGGAAAAAAGGAAAACTTCCTAAATTAAACTAATGCCTCTTGTGAATAGTTTTATGGGTCATCTACTCATGCAGTGTAGTTGATTAGTTTCAATTTAGGATATGTAAATAGGTATTAAAGCTGAAAACTGCTAGTTCCTTTTAGGATGAACAGTTAGGTAAGAACACTGTCCCTGCTGATTTGTGCTCTGACTCATTCTTCGCACTGGCTTTAGCAGGAAGGATTCCGTTGCAATATGTTCCTGCCTCTGCTTAATGGCATAGGAAACAATGCTCAATTCATATTGAGAGGGGAGTATGTCCTGGGCTGCTTTGTACAATAATGGGGTGTCAGCGAGCACATACTTGAGTATTTTCTATCAACACATAAATTTTTTTTGAAAACAAAATAAGCCCACAGCCTTCATGTTTGTTGTTGAATTTTTATCTTTTTTCCCTTAAAAATATTTTGCTTTTTTAATGTTTTTCATGTTGCAAAAATTATTTTTGCCAAATTTTACCTTCAAAATAAAATAGTATCTATAAAGCATGCAGAAGCTTCCTGTTTGTGACGACTTAAAATATACCCAAGAAATAGGATCGCTGTTTCAGGCATTGCTAGCTTCAGGTTTCTGAAGAAAACTGATTTCTGTGTGCTGGACCAAATCTGGGGTGCAGAGCAATACTGAAAATATGCTTACTTTTAGCAGATAAATTTAATAAATCATTGAACATTTTGGCAGCTGTTCATAGCGTGTTCTGATCTGTATTAAACATAACTTATTATGGTACTGTTATGTTCCCTATTTTGTCTATGTTGGAGTTACTGGTTTTGACTGATGTTGGCTTTGCATAGAAGATACAATCTTTTACTTCTGGTTGAGCATGCTATCCAAATTTTGAATGGAAACCTTTTAGCTTCAAAAGCTGTTAAAAACAGATGCCATAGTTCTAGCAATAATTATATTTGATGAATGAAATTTGTGTGGTATTTAGCTTTAAGTGTGTACTTCATTGAAATAATTGTGTCTATTATGTTCCATAAAAAGAAAGTTGCATATGAGTGAGAACCTTGCTTGAGAGAAAATGTGCATACCCAGTAATTTACAGCACCAAAATGGAAAAAAGTGGTTGTATGAAGCTTTTTTGCATTTGAAAAGAATCAGTGAGAGTACATGTTCCAAAAGTGAGAATGCTGTGACAAAAAGGTATACGCCTCTTGCATGAGTACTTTGACCATCAATAAGCTTACCTATTTAAACTGCCAAAGCATGCTTGTCTTTTACAAGATGTGTGATTATCATACAGCAAAGACTCTGGCTTTGAACCTTCAGGATCTGTCTTTCTGAAAGAGTGAGCGAGGACTGAAATGAAATTGCTGTGAAGTTAACTTATTGGTCTCTTTCAGCTTAAATTTCTATCTTTATGTAGTTTTGGGGAAGTAGGAAGGGTAGGAAGAGGGAAGGAAGCATGTGTTTAATAATCATGTGGATGCTTATGGTAGAAGAAAAAAAAATAAAATTATAGATGACTGCTACAGAAGGGGGGAATGTCTTGAATTTGTTGGTTGAAATGCCAGTCACTTTTACAAAGTATGATAGCCAGGAAAGAGCATAACTAACTTGCCTGCAGGTTAGGTAAGCGTAACTCCAAACCACATTTGAGCATGCAGATTCAGTATGCGGTGCACGGAGAGATTTCATACCTCAGAGTGATAAACAGAGTACAGAGAAGGGTGCTACCTGGAAACTGTCAATCAGGAAGCAACGAGCCCAGGAACAACACTCAAGTTTCTTTTTATGTGGGATCCACAGCCTGCAGTCCTCTTATTAGGTTAGGTGTCGTCTTTGCCACAGCTGATCACTGGTCCCTTTTTTGTCCTTCTTCAAAAGAAGATATGGCCGATGATTTATGCAACAGCCAAATGGCTAACGCTCACTTCCCACTTTAAGCACTTGGCTAAGTCTAGGCAGCAGCTTGCACGAGGTCATTCTCCTCCTCTTAACACTGTACAGAAAAGGATGCAAGCTTTACACTGAGGGGAGAAAGCACAAAATAGAAGGTAGCTATTTGCTTAGAGAGCTGGGATGGTGAAAGAGCATACATGAGGTTAATTTTCTTGGTCACTTTTTCTGGGTTTGTTAGGAATAGCTTATAAATACCTACAAGTCCTTTGTCCTTTGCTGTATACTGGATGCTGCTGGCTTGAGAAATGTAGGGTAGCACAATCTTTTTGGCTACATTAAAGGTGCATAACGCTTTTCATCCTGCTCCCCTTGTCTGGTTCCTTCTGTTTAGAAAGACAGTTTGTGATAAAGCGGTATTTTCTAAAACTTTGATTCTTTACATTAGAACATTTGCAGTTGGCTTTCTTTTCTGCTTCAGAGCTTTTATGATACGTGTTACCATCTAAGCTCTGCTGAATTTCATAATTCAGAATGTAAAGTTGTGTGGCATAAATGTGTTTAAAGAGTTGTAAACTTTACCTAAGTGAGCAAATTCTGTTGTATATATTTGAAGTTAGTCAAGTAACTGCATGTATGTGCTCAAAATGCCTGTATGCAAATCAGATGGCCATGTACCCTTTGCAGTCAGCAGAGGAAGATAGGCATGAGGGTGATTCACTTTTTCCTGACATGAACATATGTGAAATACATTCTAAATTGCCTTCTAAATCCGCAGAAGCTCTATGGCATCCACAGCATCCTGTGGCAAGTATTTTGACAATTGTGAAATAATAATTTCCAGTTCTGGGCTCGTCAGTTCGAGAGCCATGGACATACTGGAGAGAGTCTAGTGAAGGGCTACAAAGATGATGAAGAGGTTGGAGCATCTCTTCTGTGAGGAAAGGCTGAGAGAACTGGGACTGTTCAGCTTGGAGCAGAGAAGGCTCAGGGGGATCTTATCAACGTATATAAATGGGTGTAGGTAGGCTGCAAAAAGGACAGAGGACAGGCTCTTTTCAGTGGTGCCCAGTGACAGGGCCAGAGGCAGCGGGCACAAACTGAAACACAGGAGAGTCCCTCTGAACATCAGGAGACCCTTTTTTCCCCTGTGAGGGTGACTGAGCACTGGCACAGGCTCCTGGTAGAGGTTGTGGGGACTCTATCCTTAGAGATACTCAAAAGCCATCTAGACATGGTCCTGGGCAACTGACTCTAGGTGGCCCTGCTTGAGTAGAGGGATTGGACAAGATAACCTCCAGAGGTCCTTTCCAACCTAAGCTGTTCTGGGATTTTGTGATTCCTTTGGCTTTTCCTATTCTTTTATTGTGAGAAAGAGCAGTCATTCACTTTCCTTGTGCCACCAATAATTCTGTAGACCTTTCTGATACCTTTTTTCAGTCACTGTTGAATGGGTATCAGGTGGAACAGAACTTAACATAGTACTGATGATGAGATGCCATGGATGTGTATTGTGGCAGGCAGCATATGCAAATATACAGTGTATGTAGATAGCTCCTGCTTTTCTTTCTTCTTTCTTTGCTAGCAATTCTAAACACTTGGCTGGTGTTTTCATAGAGCCCACTACCAAAACCTGAAGATATGTTTTTCTTCTGGATGGTAATTGTTGGTTTAACATCTGTTATTGGGCAGATAACTTTTTTCTATGCATGCATAGCTTTAACCCTAGCAACACTTATTTTTGTCTGGCAGTTGATTAGCTTGTCACTAACAGTAATGAGAACCTTCTGTACCTTTTTATAGTTTTATTAAATTGGTCTGAAAACCAGTACATGTTCATCATCAGCAAATAATTGTGGTTTCACATTTCCCTCTTCTCCCCTATAGGTTGACAAGCTTGAACCCCAGTACAGATGTTCTTTGTAGCATCATTCTGGTGACCTTTTTTCACTTCAGAACTGCTTGTCCTTTTGTTTCCTGTTTTAAGCTGATTATTGTCTGTGAGAGGGATTTATGTTTATCTAATGGCAGATTAATTTATTTTTGTGCCTTTGTGGACAGACCTTGTCAAAACCAATCAGAAATGCAGAAAAGTTACCTTTGCTGGCTTATTGCTTACAGAGCTCTAAAGGATACTGCCCTGGGGATCTAATTTTCTGTACTCCGTGATTTTAAATCCAGAATTATTTGTTGAATTTATGCTCTTTTGCAGTCCCTGCAGAACGCTATAGCTTCCTTCCCTCTTCAGTATTCTTGGCTTGGGGAGTCATAAACCTCAGTGGAACTTTGGGTGAGATTTTTCATGTTCATTGGTAAAATCCTTGCTTATTTATCCTGGAAAGCTGTGTTAAACTTTCTGCTCTTGGTTATAGATTTTTTTCTAACAAATATGTTGAAGATGACTAGTAACAGCAAGGTTTATAAAGATCAAAGAAAGAAGAGTTTGGGCTACTATATATGCTTTAACCCGTAATTAACATTGAGACTTTCTCTAAAAGAGTTAACGTAAAAGAAAAATGAAAGGGAGAGAAAAGGAAAGTCTAGAATAAAGTTAACAGAATTTGGTATTTTTGCAAAATGTCAGTGTACATAGCTTAGTATACTCTTGCTGCGTTTAACAATCTTTGAAATATAATAGGATAAAATAGAAAATTATGGCATTCCCTCCCCACGTCTAGAAAGTAGACTATGTATGACTCAGTGAAATTAGGATGTTTATAATATCCCTTCTTGATATCATTGAAAAATAAAGGCGACAGACATGATATAGATAGGGCTGTGAAGATGATTAGGAGGCTGGAACATCTTTCTTATTAGGAAAGGCTGAGGGAGTTGGGTCTTTTTAGTCTAGAGAAGAGAAGACTGAGGGGGCATCATATCAATGCGTATAAATACTTAAAGGGAGGGTGCCAGTCTTTTTTCAGTGGTGCCCAGTGATAGGACAAGAGTTAATGGGCACAAACTTGGAACACAGGAAGTTCCATCTGAACATGAGGAGGAACTTCTTTATTTTGAGGTTGACAGAGCACGGGAACAGGCTGCCCAGAGAGGTGGTGGAGTCTCCAGCTCTGGAGACATTCCCAACCTGCCTGGATGCCATCCTGTGCAACCTGCTGTAGGTAGACCTGCTCTGGCAGGTGGGTTGACTAGATGATCTCCAGAGGTCCCTTCCAACCCCTAACGTTCTGTGATTCTATGTCATTTATGTCATTTGTCTTGGAAAAAATGCTGAAGACAGTCTGGCCCTGGAAATCATCCGCAGATACTGAGCTTGCAGACAGGGAGGGAATAGCTTTGCGATGGAGGGAGAGGAGCAGGTCATCGTACTGATGTTCCTTGGTGAATCCTTGGCAGCGGCCTGAGCAGGCTTGCATTTGGATTGCTAGAAGTCCAAACTGGGGACACAGGTTAGACTTTGTTGGCTTACGGTTTATTTCTTTGTTGTTGAAGTAGTATCCAGGAAAGAGTAAACTTTTGATCCTCCAAGAAGCACGTGGTACTTGTAAATTTGTAAAAACATTCCTTCCTCCTTTCACTTCTGCCCAAGGTTGACACCGAGCAGAACCTGTGTAAATATTGTAGGTAGGATTTGTGTAACCAGACATAAACTGCTTGAGTTGGTAGCACAAGTTTGTCGCCGTGTACAGAGATGGAGGAGATAGAATGCCCTCTGAAGTTGCATATATGCTCTTCTGACTTGAAAACATGAAAACAGCCTGAAGTGACTATTACAGTCATCCAGAATGAATGAGGTGAATTCCACTTTTTGTTTCTGGCTATGGTGATTTTTTTTTTTTTTAAAGGGCATAGAATTCTGGTTTCCAACTTGATCAGATGCCAAAGTAGTCTGAGTAATAGTCTGAGGTAGAGGGAAGGAGTTCTATGAAGAGACAGCACTGGAAAGGGGAGACAACTATCAACTCCTTTGCATTTCATTTGTCTGCAAGAACAGTACACTTAATAATACAATACATGTAATAATAGTACAACAAGACAGTACACGTAAACTCTAAAAGGAAATGTTGCATTGTGTCAGCATAATGATGAGGGAGAGAGTTCAGCAGAATGTCGAAAGATCAGATTTATAGGGGAAAAAGGGAATGCACACAGTTAAATTATGTGGGATACCAAGATGAATTAACAGACATGTCTAGATTAGTGAAAGCAGGGAAGCTTGCTGCAGGGAAAAGGGTTGTAGTGACTGAAGAGAAGTTAGTTTTCTCCACCTCGTTATGAGTCAGTTACTAAATGAAACAAATTAGAAATACTTTAATACTGTGGACAAGTTATTTAATAATTAATAACAGGTTAGGATGTTTTACATGTTTTTCCTGAGGCATCTACTGCTGATGACTGATGTGGAAACCAAGGATTCTGTATTATGTAGGATAGCTCAGATAGGTAGGCTTTTCAGTGCTTACCAGACAGGCAGATAGGCAATACTGATACTATTTAAGCTATTTGGAAATGTTATTAAAGTTTTCAGCTGTAGGCAACTTAAAAAAAAAAAAATCACAAAGTTAGTTTAAAAACTATGAGATGTAAATAAAGATACTGTTTTGATTAACTCATTCTTAATCAGTAAAGTTTGTTTTCATACACAAAAAAAATTCAGTCCTGGTTATAGTAGAAAAAAGTTGATGATTTGAGAATATTGTACAGTACCAGCAAGACTACAGGAGCAGGATATATAAGAAAAAGAGCAAATATTACAAGACTCCTGTGACTGGTGCAAGTAAATTGTGTCAGCCTGAAGTGTAAATATTTAAGGATCCTTTTGTCATTAAGGAAAGCAGAGCAATCACTTGTTTCCCATTGGTTTTAGAGAGTCTTACTTTGTTTCTTAAAATTTCTTCCTTCTTTTTCAGATGGAAACACTGACATGACTTTAAGAACTTTGATGCTTTCAGATGTTGAATTTTGATTTGTTAAATGACCAGGAATAGCATACTGCCTGAACAAGATGACATGCCTTGAAGACCTTTGGTTCTGCTTTCATTTCTCCTGAAGCAATGGTTTTATCAGCAATGCTGACGCTGGCCCACTCTGGGACCTCAAATGCTACTTTTATTGTTTATGAAAATGCCTATACGAATTTTACCACTCCACAGTTCTTGCTTCGTAGTGGCACAACACAGCCATTGAGATATAGTTCCGGTGCCGTGCTCACCACTGAGAGAAGTACATTTCTGGTAAACACTACAGCTATCCTGCCATCGCAAGAAGTTTTCAGGAGCTTGAGTTTGCCACTCCAGATCATTCTTTCTGCTGCTATGATATTTATCCTATTGGTTTCTTTCCTTGGAAACTTTGTTGTCTGCCTCATGGTCTACCAGAAGGCAGCTATGCGATCTGCAATTAACATCCTCTTAGCAAGCCTGGCTTTTGCAGACATGCTGCTGGCAGTGCTGAACATGCCTTTTGCTCTAATAACAATCATTACCACTCAGTGGATTTTCGGGGATACATTCTGCAGAGTCTCTGCCATGTTCTTTTGGCTTTTTGTCATAGAAGGGGTAGCCATTCTTCTTATTATTAGTATTGACCGATTTCTTATCATAGTTCAGAGGCAAGATAAACTGAACCCTTATCGTGCAAAGATTCTCATTGTGATTTCCTGGGCGACATCCTTTGTTGTTGCTTTTCCGTTATCAGTAGGGAATCCTAATCTGCAGATACCCTCGAGAGCACCTCAGTGTGTTTTTGGCTACTCTACGAGCCCAGGCTACCGAGCCTACGTGATAGTTATCTTGCTAATTTCTTTTTTTATTCCATTCCTGGTAATGCTGTATTCTTTTATGGGCATACTCAACACCGTCCGCCACAATGCAGTTCGTATCCACAGCCACCCTGATAGCATATGCCTCAGCCAGGCCAGCAAACTTGGTCTCATGAGCTTACAGAGACCTTTTCAGATGAATATTGATATGAGCTTTAAAACTCGTGCCTTCACAACCATCTTGATTTTGTTCCTCGTGTTCATAGTCTGTTGGGCGCCCTTCACCACTTACAGCCTTATTGCCACATTCAACAGCCACTTCTACTACAAGCACAACTTTTTTGAGATAAGCACTTGGCTCCTTTGGCTCTGCTACCTCAAGTCTGCACTGAACCCACTGATTTACTACTGGAGGATTAAGAAGTTTCATGATGCATGCTTGGACTTGATGCCCAAATACTTCAAGTTTTTGCCCCAGCTACCTGGCCATACAAGGCGGCGCATTCGACCCAGTGCCATCTATGTGTGTGGGGAGCATCGGTCGGTAGTGTGAAGCTACGGTTGCTTGACGATGATTGTTATTTTCTGGGTTTATTTGTTTTTAGGCTTTAGGTTGAATTTTGTTTTGTTTAATATGGCTTCTTCAGTGTGGCCGTATCTTACAACTTGATAAAATTTTTCCAGTACTCTGTGCAATTTTGGGAGGAAAGATAAAGAGAGGGAAAGTGATTGGTTATAGTTGGGTTTACTGACAGAATACAGTGTAAACAAAAAAACAAATGTTACCTCTAGGATTCCATGGAAATCCATTCTTTAAATGAATACTACATTTGTAACATTTTGTCAGGTTTATGCTTATTAGGCCTGCAATTGCATCTAATTGTAAGGACTTTTTATGCTGCTAAGATACAGTATGTTTAGTTGGTGTAATTTTTCTGAAAAATGTTGCTGCTGTCTGCCAATATATTAGAGCCAAAAAGTCTTACTAGATTGCTTCTATTTAATTTTAACAATATTTCAGAAGTTTTCATGGTGACACTAGGAAACTTTCTTCTCTTTTTTTTTTTTAGTATATCCATTAATATTTTTGTGCACTTTACAAAATTCACTGTGGAATTTGTTCATTGGAATATTTTGTTCTGTATTGAAGGGATATTATTATTATAATTATTATTATTATTTGTTGGTGAATTTCAATGAAAGACCCACGTAAGCTCTAGGAGGGCAATTCATGTTGATACACATGCAGTCATAGATTTGCTGTTTCTCTAATAATTGATCAAAAGTAACATTAACTTTACAGTTATCAGGGGAGTTGGAAGGAGAAAGTGGAGGAATGAAAGGGAAAGAAAACAATGAAAATACCATGTCCTCAGGTTTAGGCTAACGCAAGATTTAGAAAAATAGAGTTCATGTGAAAATTGTTACAGGAGGAAAGGGTGGCTGTGGTTGTTATTCTAGGCTGTTACGAGCTATCCAAACCTGATGGTATGCCTGAAAACCTGTCTGGAATTGTGACTTTGGGTCTACAATTTACACTCTGTTGGTATAATACTGTTTCTGCTTGGAGCTCATATAAGGCTAGGTGTGCACTGCACTGCTGAAATCATGCTGTCAGGCGTTCACTGGGGTAGAATTAGAAATAGTAGGGTAAACCAGCCAACAAATAGCTAGGACTTAGTCTATATAGCGATGACTGGGAAAGTCAGTCCTCAACTTGCTTGTTTTCCAGTTTAAGTGTTAGACTGAAACTATAAACTGGTAATAATAGGTAAAAGTTGGCTAGCAGAGTCTGCTGGGGATGTAAGTTGAATTCCCCTTCTCCCTCCAATATTATTTTACATTGATTTTTTTTGTTTTTCTTTTGTTGCCCCTTTTCCTCTGTAGTGCCTGTGGCCTTAATGGTTTACTCTGCTGTACTTGTCTATTGAACGTCAGCTTCTCTCCCTGAAATGCCAGCCCACCTTTCTGATTAATGTCAGGCTGACTTGGTACCTGCCTAGAAAGCAGACAGGCCAATGTTTTCCTTGATGATAGCAATCTAGACTCAGATTATTTTTTTAATCAGCTAAATAAATATTTAATGTGGGGTAAGTAAAATAAGACTTAGGTTTGGGCTTTGAAGTGAGATCCCCAGTTGCTCCGAGGCTTCTGTCTCTCTTTCAAGTACCCCAAAGCATGGGCACCTCTTCATTCTTATACCCGAGGAGCAGATAATAGCGATTTTATCTGTTTCTGCATAAATACTGAACTGAGGGTATGAAGGAAATGCTGTGTACCATGTGGATGTTCAGGGACTGCTTGCTTCCTGAGGCCAACTAAACATTTACGCCCCAGATTTTATTTAGGGTTTCAGTGAAGAACTAGTTTATATCCTTCTCATTGACAACTATAGGTAAAAGTGTTGGCAATATTTAAATTTTGTGAGTGTAAAAGGAACACTGTGGATTTAGTAATTTCATTATTTTATTTTATTTTTAAAAAAATGCTGGTAGCTGAGGTTGTGGGTTACGTGTAAAGGCACCCAGGCAGTGGTGATGTTATTGATGTCTGTTTTGTCCATTCCTTGTCAACTTTGCTGCTGACGGTGTTGATTTTTCTGATCAAAATGACAGGCAGTAAAGGAGTTACACTGTAAAACAGAGTGTTTTAGTGTGTCTTTGCAGTATAGCTTTTATTTCTCAATTACATTTACATTGATAGCGGAAGTTTATGACCTGGTTAGTATGGATTTTCTGTTTCAGAGCTGTCATGCCTGTTTATCTCTGCAAGCAGCAAAATTGTGCTTAGAGCTAATGTAATAGAGTGAGAGCATACACTGTCTAAGATGGCAGGAACTGGTATTTTTACTGTCTTCCAGAGCTATAATGTAAGATTTGAATGAACATTGTAAAACATAGTAATTCAAGAAGGAAAGAAGATGAGTAATACAGGAAAGTCAGTGAAATTACTTTCTTGAGGGAGGAAGGGAAAACATTTTGTGAGGATTGCGTAAGTTCTGATAAGTAATGGCTGTGAAGTAGAAATTACAAATATTGAGGAAAGTTAATTCGTCTTGATAATTTATTGTTTGTTTACACTGACTGTAGCAGAGTTTCTGTTCGGAGCTGAGTCTGCTGATACTTGGAGAAAAAACCCCATAAATTTTGTGGCCAGAATTCAGAGGTGACTTACATGGTGACACAGTATTCACACTTACCAGGTTTTAGACTTGATCAAAGCATACAGTGAACAAAAGGGTGTTCAAAAAAAAGAAAAAAAGGCGGTATAGAAATATCCCCAGGGTAATTATGTGTTTACAGAACCATTTGGCCTATTGTGTCTGATATACTGTCTTTAGAGCAGTGCCTTGATAATTACAGCTGAAATCCTAGGACCAGGTTGAAGACCACTAAACTGCTCAGTCTTGCTGTCTCTGATCCTGCCAAGATCAGCATAACCTTGCTATAACGTGTAATGTTAAAACACACGCTTCTTGGCAGGATTGGGGCTACTGAGGCTTTTTAATGGACTTGACCAAGACTAAGGATTTTAAAAACTGAAATGGATCTGTTTTTATTCTACTAGGGAATTATAATCTTATTCCTCTCCAGAAATGATACTTGTTACTAAACTGTATTCTCTCACGTTACATTTTCAGAAATCTTCGGTATGGAGGATTGAAATGAATGTATTTTGAATTATGTTGCTGTTTAATTCATTCTGTCAAAGCATGCTGCTTACACAAATCTAATTTGTACAAATCTATTGCTAAAATGATTCTTTTGTGCTCAGTTGTGTATTTTTGACATTTCTTGTAACTCATGTAAAAATATTTCTGTATATATAGAAGAAAATTGTTTTGCCTCTTATTGCTTTCTGTTACTATTTTTTCACTTGTATGCTTAATGCTTTCATATTTTCTTTTATTTGGGCATATGCATAAACAACTGCCAGATTTCAGTGGTCTTTCTGCAACTATTTGAGATTTTTAATTCTCAAATCATTCAACAATGCCCTCCTTGAAAGAGATTTTGATTTATTTTTATGTGAAAAATAAAAATTCAGAGCACAAGTTTGTTGCGGTTGGAATGGTGAGGAGTTTCTTAAGTCCAATTTTCCAGGAGCCGCTACTTTGCCGTTATGAACTGGTTAGATTTTTTTTTTTTTGAGGAATAGTCATATTCTGATGTGGAAAAACCTTGAATTACTGTTTTGAAAAAAGCTGTTAAGTAGAATGGCATTGTCTTTTCTGTACATATTACCCCTGTGGAAAATACCTGAGAAACAAACAAAACAAAAAAAGAAAAAATAAACATGAACGTTCTCCAAAACCATGGCAAAAGTCTCTAGAATTGCTCTATCTTTATGCATTCACAGGTTTCTTGGATTTAATGCCCGCCTTCATGGTTTCCAACACTTTATTTATTTTATCTGCGTAGCTGCAATAGCCAAGATTGCCTGATTTACATGGTTTTGTTTAAGCCAAAATGTTGTATTCTTATATTGTTTCTAGTATAAAGAATTTACAGAATGCTCTTTTCTGAGATGTCTGGGTAGAGATGTGTCAATATGTCCAAAACAAAAGAAATACTATGCAGTGAAAGAGAGAGAGGCCTAAAAAGAAAATCACTCCTAAAAATACTACCTGAACTGGGTCTACCACCTCTTAGCTAGGACTGAGTAATTAAAATCAAGTTATTGCGCAAGAAATAAAACGGGCAGTGGTACTGCATGGCATGATTAATTTCAACACAAGACAGTGACCTGTATGATTCAAGTGCTGCATGTTTGTATGTGATAGATTATTCCCCATATTAGTAGAATGAAAAATGTTCGGCATCTTGGCTGTTTTGGGGAAATTTTCAGCTTGCTAATGATTTAGCAGAAATCCTGCTGGAGTAATTTCTCCAAATGATAAAAGAGTCAAGGCATGTCCTCAAAGAATGCCTGAGAGGGGATGGTTATTTCCAGTTGCTCAGCTGCCTGCTCGGCTAATTTTGAGGCTCCTTCTCTGTACCTTTGCAACAACCACTTCTTCCTTCCTTCTCCTCTCCGGGTCCCTGAAGCAGCACCTTGTGCGCTGCTGTGTTGCAGCGGGTATGGTGGTGGCAGGAGGCTGATGGCAGGAGGAGATGGAAGTGCCTGGAGAAGCTGCGGAGCCAGCAAGCCTCTTTCACCTAGTGCTGCTCCCTCCTGTCTTGAGCACAATTTAGACCACCTGTGATGGGCTGAGGGTGTGTTTTACCACCTTTGGTTATAAGATTAGAGCTGTCAGAGAAGAGCTGTTACAGGAGCATGTATATTTGCCTCTGGTGCTAGTGCAGGATTCTTTATCCCCAGTAGATGTTACAGGTTTCATTCTACTTCTGTCTTTCGGCAACTGAACTACAATGATCTGTAGCCAGTTCATGGCTGAATAAGAACCTGTTGGCTGACTTGTGTCTCTGTGAATGCCCTGGGCACAGGACCTGCTGGTGAGAATCCACCAGAGCAAAAATTCCTACAACTTGCACTCAAACAAAAATGGGATTCACAAAGACAGTCACAACTGTCCTCAGATATGAGGGGGCGGGGGGGGGAAAGAGCTGTAAGTACATGACTTATGTCATGTCATGGAGGAAAACGTGAGATGTAATGGGTGATACTTCTTAAGTACCCCTTACAGAGCTGAATTTTGGTTTTAAAATAGAAGTTGCAGATACTCTGCAGAGAATATTGGGTTGTGTTCTGTTTTATTGTGTGACCGTGAATGCAGCTTGGTATCAAATCACTAACAGTACTGCAGATAAGTGCATAGTATTCATAAATATCAAAGTAGAACTTGTTCCTGTTTTATTTTATTATCCTGTCTAGATAACCAGCTTTTCTGGTGTGTGGGTGCAGAACATAGCAGTAATGAGACATACTCCTTGTTTAATTGGTGCTCTGCCTTAAATAGATTACTGCAATTCAAACCTCTGTGGTTGACCTGAAATAAAATTAAGCCTGTTCACCAACAAGAGTAGGAATTCCACTAACACTGCCCTGTCGAAAGAAAAGGTCTAGTCGAATAAAGGACAATAATTCCTCAAAGAGTGAGTTAACCTGATCTCCAAAGGGGATGTAATCACTGCTGTGATTAAATTTAAGTTGTATCCTTTTGATTTACCAGACCTGGGCTTTGTGTGAAAGACAGAAGGGAGATTTTGGTGGCTGAGAGCAGTTCCTAAACAGTTGGGATGGCAAGAAGAAGCCAAATTTACAGGAGAATCTCAGTGCCAGAGTGTAGTTTAAGCCCTGTCGTTCTTTGGGGTGTCAGTGTCATCTTTTTCTGAAGAAGTCATTCCTTTAAAGGAGGAGAGATGAGTTGGCATCTCTTACATTGTTTCTAGCTTCTTTGTGAACGTTTGGGTTAATAACTTGAGAGGAATAATTTTGAAGTTGTTTCCCTGGGCTTGAATTTCCTTCCCTTCCTTCCTGGAGGAGATTTGAAGTCGTGTATCAGCCTGTATACTGTGTTGTGTTCTAGAGGAGGTGAGAGATACTGTCTATCCACCTCCTGTGGACTCTTCCACACCGAGTAACTTAATGCTCCTTGGGCCAGAGAGAAAGCGTGAGCATACTCAAGAAAGCAGGAGGCGGTGCTCCAGCCACCATTTTTACTAGGTGGTGGAGTTTCACAGTTAGGTTTTTGGGAGAGCAGCAGTGGAAATCAGTTGCTCCACCATCACTGATGCGTGCAGTAACTACCCCAGCCCAGGTGTCTCTCTCCGTTCTAGTGAATATTTAATTATTCCTTTCAAAGCGGAATGACTTTTACAGGAGACAGTGAGAGTGCCCTTTCTCTTCTTACCTCAGATTAGGTAATAATCCACTGATTAAAGCACTCAGGAGAGATAGAAGCCGTGGTTTAAAATCCTCTGAGATCTTAAGAGGAACTGAAATTATATCTCCATAAATATATCAGCTGTTGTATGAGCTCTGAAAACATCTATGGATGGACTTTCTCATGGGACACAGGCAATGTAAAGTCTAGTTTGAGGTGGGCATTGCACTGTTCGCTGCTGTCAATGCTGCAGCACATCTGGTTGTATGCAGAAGCAGCTGTATATGATGGGATACATCTGTGATCTTTTAGCATAGACATTTCCACTGATTACTTAAGGCCCCTTTGCAGTCAGTGGAGATGAGTGGATGTTTTCAGTTACGATTTATAGGAGCTATTTTAGAAGATTATCTTCCAAAAGGAGTAAGAGAAACAGCCACTGTCTCTCCACCAAGAAGGAAACCTGCAGTGTTAAATTGAGAGATCACATGTTCACAGTCAGTCAGAATAGTCTCACTCGAAACCATTTAAGTTATAAAGTGGAAAACTTAGACACCTATGAACATTAGGGTCAAATGCAGATGAACAGGGCTTTAAGGCTCTACCTTTTGACTTTCTAAAGTGTCTGGATCTACCTGTAATATTTTTTTGACTTCTGGTGATAACTGTGCGGGAAAAAAGAATTGTGTATTTTAGAACTTGACTCATTTCCTCCAGTGCTTCTTTGTAGACAAGAGAGATGAGATCCCAGCACCTTTAACAATGGTGTGGATTGTCTCCTGCAAAAGTAAATTGGCCTCAGTTGGTCCAATTTATCTGAAGGAATTAGACCACTTTGCTTCTGTGTGAGAGCATCTACACTGAGGCCCAACATTGTTCAGCTAGAATGCGTTGCCTTTGTACCCTTAATTACTTGGTCTTTGGTTTCTTATGTTCAGGTGTAGACAATTCTTTATAATAAAGTCAGTTCTGAAATAGCCTTCTAGCATGATTTTTTTTTTTAAGTTCTGGTAATTACTCCATTTCCGTTACTTCAAATTTAGAAATCCAGAAGGTACCATCATTGCATAGACTGAGCTGCTCTCTTATCTAATTTGTTAGACTAGATAGAGGGAGCAACGTGATATTTATAAGACTAAGTGGAAAATAAGAAAAAAGCCTAGGGACTCACTTGAGGGGGGCCTGACTTTGCAGCCTACTAATTTGAGCAAGTTGGAAAACACAAAGACGATCCTAACTGACTAGCTGATTTTGGGTTTTGTTCAGTGATTGCCTGATGTGAAATGCATCAGCAATCCCATAAACGGAGGTGGGAGTTGAAGCTTCAAGTGTCCTGGTCTCCAGGCACTAGCATCTCACTCATTCCTGGGCACTCTTTTTCTGTCCCCATGAAGCTTTCGGTGCTTCTTGCGCTGTGCTGTGGCTCCCAGGCAAGTGGTGGGAGAGACAATCAGACCTCACTTTGCCTCTTCAGCAGTATGTGCTAACCATCAGCCTGAGAGGGATTAGTCCTTTTCCACATGGCCATGTTTTAAAGGAGATGAGTTCTTTTTAGGTAGGTTCCTGCCTTCCTCCGAATGGAATGGAGATGTAGGATTTCAAGTGAGTGCAGTGGGAGGTGGAAGCCAGGACTTCAGCAGGAAGGTGTCAGTCCTGCCAAGAATTTCACAGAATCACAGAGTGTTAAGGGTTGGAAGGAACATCTAGAGATCATCTGGTCCAACCCCCCTGGCAGAGCAGGTCCACCTACAGCAGGTTGCACAGGATGGCGTCCAGATGGGTTTTGAATGTCTCCAGTATTGGAGACTCCACCACCTCTCTGGGCAGCCTGTTCCAGTGCTCTGCCACCCTCAAAGTAAAGAAGTTCCTCCTCATGTTCAGATGGAACTTCCTATATTCGAGTTTATACCCATTGCCCCTTGTCCTATCACTGGGCACCACTGAAAAAAGACTGGCCCCCTCCTCCTGGCACCCTCCCTTTAAGTACTTGTAGACATTTATGAGATCGAAGATTTCTAGCGAGCAGCTCTGTACAGCTGCTTCCTTGTCATGGGGGTGACCTGAGACAGCCCACAGAGGCAGCTGACTTTCTCTGCTCGCAGCACAGAGGATGAAAGTTCCTATCTCTGACCCTCTGAAAGGGAGTCTGCAGCTCTTCTGGTGCCTCTCTGGTCCTTAACCCCTCTTCCTTACCACGTGACAGGAGTTCTAAGGAAAAAAGAAAAATTCAAAAAACATTTTATATTTGAGATTTTTGTTTTAAGAGGTGCCTGTGTTAGGAAATTAATTAATTAATATAACTTATATTACACAGGACGCCAGACTATATGACTGCAGTAATTCTTTCAGGCTTTATTCTGTATAAAAGCATGATTTCTCTTACATAAAACTTCACGTTATTAGTGCCATTGTCAAGGTGAGCTTGGGTATCGGTAGAAAGAATCTTGAACATAATTTAGGGGGTACAAAGAAATGGCCCTTTCCAAGAGCTTTACTAACCTTAGTAATTCATCTTAGGTCAACATTGGTGATACTTGATTCTGGAANTCCACCTACAGCAGGTTGCACAGGATGGCGTCCAGATGGGTTTTGAATGTCTCCAGTATTGGAGACTCCACCACCTCTCTGGGCAGCCTGTTCCAGTGCTCTGCCACCCTCAAAGTAAAGAAGTTCCTCCTCATGTTCAGATGGAACTTCCTATATTCGAGTTTATACCCATTGCCCCTTGTCCTATCACTGGGCACCACTGAAAAAAGACTGGCCCCCTCCTCCTGGCACCCTCCCTTTAAGTACTTGTAGACATTTATGAGATCGAAGATTTCTAGCGAGCAGCTCTGTACAGCTGCTTCCTTGTCATGGGGGTGACCTGAGACAGCCCACAGAGGCAGCTGACTTTCTCTGCTCGCAGCACAGAGGATGAAAGTTCCTATCTCTGACCCTCTGAAAGGGAGTCTGCAGCTCTTCTGGTGCCTCTCTGGTCCTTAACCCCTCTTCCTTACCACGTGACAGGAGTTCTAAGGAAAAAAGAAAAATTCAAAAAACATTTTATATTTGAGATTTTTGTTTTAAGAGGTGCCTGTGTTAGGAAATTAATTAATTAATATAACTTATATTACACAGGACGCCAGACTATATGACTGCAGTAATTCTTTCAGGCTTTATTCTGTATAAAAGCATGATTTCTCTTACATAAAACTTCACGTTATTAGTGCCATTGTCAAGGTGAGCTTGGGTATCGGTAGAAAGAATCTTGAACATAATTTAGGGGGTACAAAGAAATGGCCCTTTCCAAGAGCTTTACTAACCTTAGTAATTCATCTTAGGTCAACATTGGTGATACTTGATTCTGGAAGGCTGGCTTTTCTAATCGACTTTCTCAGAGGAATTAATTATCTGAAAACCTGTGACTAATGAAAGATGTTTTGTTCTTTTGAAGTTCAAGCTAATTTCCGTGAAGGTTACTATTACTAAGCAACAGATTCTGTGGAGTGTCTCTTGAGGGACTGAAACTACAGTATGTACAAAAGTAAAGCAAAACACAGTGAAAAAAATGATGAAATATTATCCCCAGACAGAAAGGCCATGAATAGTACCATGTACAAGGCCTGTTTTGGAGTCTTCTTCCTTGAAAGCTGTTGTTTGACCCACGGGAGCTAAAGATCAGCATGAACCATATCACCATCTACTGTGAATGTAAAGCAAGATTCAGCCTCCTCAAATGTAAAGATACACCACAGCGTGGCCAAAGGAAAAAAAAAATTCCCAAATATGATTCAGAATAGTCAATTCTTTTGACAAAAGCAATCAGCTGTAACGTATGTTAGCTGTATTAGAAGCAAAAATGGTTACTCTAGTTGGGAGGGCAGAGTGACATGAAATACAAGAGCGCTTTCTTAAGTCACAAAAGTTGACATCTTTTCTCTTGTGCAGTTTTGTGTCGGAGCAGAAATATGTATTTGCAGCTTGCTTAAGTAAAAAAACACACCTGGATACTCAGCTGAGATTTCATTCTGTCCTCTTACTTTGGCTTTATCCACTGGCTTTGCTAAATACAAGGTACAAATGACAGAGGATAAGGGAAAAAAAAAAACCAAAACCAAACCCCACAATTACTGTCAATAATTTTTTGAACGTTTGAGTAAGTTCCTTTGGTCTTGACCTTTTTCTCTGTGTGTGTGTTTGTGTTCAGTTTGGGTAACTTTTCAATTGATGCAGTTTTCTAGCATAAAACTTGCATGAACTGTTTTTCAATATTTTTTCAATAGAGTATAAACTTTACAGTAATAAAAATATCAATATCATACACCTTAACTCACTAATCATGGTATGTGTAGGATATGTGCAATATCCAATGGAAATAAGTGAAATGTTCTAAATATTTGAGTTAAATATATCTGGTCATGAATGTCAGACTCCCCAAGGTAAGGGTAGAATATCCAAAATTATTGTTAGCATAGAAATCTCCCTACCTTCCTAAGTATTTTTCATTCACTCTGATCATTCCGGTCACAGTTTCTTTTTAACAGAGCTTTGGGGATATTTTTCCAAATATACAGCGCTTCTGCCACTGCAAAGGGAAGATATATTATTATCCAAATTTTTATAAAGTGAGAAATGAGGCACAGGAGACATTAGTTTAAAAAAAAAAAAAAGTAATCAGAATCTCTGGTCAGATGCTTCTCTGTCCCTGGAGGTGAGGGTTGGCAGGTGTCTACACCTCCCACACTACATGAGGTCTGTTCTTCAGGCATGCCTAGAAACAGCTGTGTCCTCAGCTTGCTGTGCCGTAGGTGCCTTAGTCACACCAAAGCCCTGTCGGTGTCCATGCATTTAACGTAAGTCTTTCGGCTGCAGAGCTAATACAGTAATCTCACGCCACCTCAGGAACCCAGGACTTTAACCCAGGACCTGTATTCATTAAACGAGGACTTTAATTCAGGTCTCTCCTCTGGAGACATGCCACCACATCTGGTGGCAATGACTGATTTTGGACTAATGTGTATCTTCACGCCACGTACTGAACGTGGTAGCGCTGCCCAATACTGCCGCAGGAGTTCTCTGCAGCTTGTGGTTGGGAGGTTGTTCTGGGAGATGCCCTAGCGTGTGAGAATCATGATGCCACCGTGGAGCAGTATCTCATGTTTTGCTGTTAAAAAAATGATAAAGTTCAGATGATGAGTTTGTGTCTGATCCACAAGACACAGGGTAAAGCGTTAAGTGGTGAATTTAGGTAGCTACTTGGTACTCAGAGCTGTAAATACTCAAACAGGTAAACAATTTTAATATAGAACTTGACTAGCCTGGAGTTGCAGATAAGAATTATGTTCAGTTCAGGGCTATACTTGGTTCAGACCTAAAGTGGCTCAGACCTTTTCCAGCTCATACTGTTTCTTGGACATAAATTTTGTATGATGTATTTTTTTTTTTGCAGGTGACTGATTCTGAATGTTAAACCTTACCCAGTTTAAAGGGATCTAGCTTTTAGAGATGGCAAAACCCCATTTTTTTTAGAATCTGTTTCCCTTTGACTTCTCGGACAGGGTAAATGAAATAAAAATAGTGGGGAAAAAAATGTCTGGGAATCTGAACCCCTCATACCTCTCCCACGAGCTGTGTAGGAACTTTGCAGCTCAATTTAAAGATCAGCACTGTCTCTGTTGGATCTGCTTACATTACATGTATCAAGTGATGGGATGGCTTTTAAAAATGAATGTGCCATTAGAAATAGATTCTCTTCTTTAATTATCATTTTATGTTGCAAGCTCTAAATCACTTTAAGCAGGGCTTGAAATAAATAAGTTGCAGGAAGTCTGATTAATTGATTACAGAAAGTATTGCATTCAGTCTTACAGCAATTAAGATTTTATGGTGTTGCCATAGGTAAATTGTATATCTGGATTGATGCTTTTATTTCAGGGATTTGAGTCATAAACCTTCAAAAAATTACTGTTTTTTAAAATTCTGATACTAGCACCACTTTAAAATTTTGTGTTAGATTGACATAGAGGAGTTGCTGTTTGTAGGCTTCAGTACATTTTGTTACATCCCAAACTATAAGGAACAAAGACATGGGATTGAGTGTTTATGGGTAAAGATCAGGGGGAG
>VZTS01003527.1:0-48344 GCA_013400795.1 Pluvianellus socialis
CCAACAGCCCCAAGTCCCTCTCCTCAGGGCTGCTCTCCAGCTATTCTCCTCCCAGTCTGAATTTGTATATGGGATTGCCCTGACCCACATGCAGGACCATGCCCTTGGCCTTGTTGAACCTCATGAGGTTCACACAAACCCATCTTTCAAGCCTGTCCAGGTCCCTCTGGATGGCATCCCTTCCTTCCAGTGTGTCAACTGTTCCACACAGCTTGGTGTCATCAGCCTCTTCAGGCCATTTTAAAACAAATTCAACCATTGAAACGGCGCTGCTTTGACTGAACAAACACTGGTCCCCCATCAGCTTTGCACTTTTGATTAAAGAAACTGAAGAACTCTGAGCATCTGTGGTGAGAGGAGGACTGCAATCATGCCCTGGGCTGCAGGCTCCAGTTGTGTTGCGTGTGTTGCTGTACACGCTCTTTGCACCTCCCGTACCACAAGAGTGAAATAACATCCTTCAGACTGAAAACAGAGACTCATCAGCTCTAAAAGTCTCAGTCCAAAATGAGCAAATGTTCTCCAGATGGTTCTCCTGTTTCTTCCCATCACCTGGAGGCAGCTCCTTGCCCTGGTCATAAGTTTGCTTTCATGTTAACCTTTTTCTTGGGGCCCTGATTGCTCAGCAGCACTTTGAAGCTCCACAGCACTGTAAAGAAACAGAAAAGCCCCAACCCCATCTCTTGCTTTTGTTTTAGTGATGCTCTGATAGCGCAGAAAATAAAAGAGAACACTTATTTCACAATTTAACAACAAATTGCATGTGGCTTCAAAGCATCCCCCGACTCTTACAGAAGTTTTCTTCACCCTAGGTTTCCCGTAGCAGAGTCTCAGGCAAGAATCCCAAAAGAAACGATTTATTCGAGTGGTACAGCAGCAAGGACAGCTCGAGCTGTGCACCTCCACAGAGGGACCCAGAACAAAGAAGTTCCTGGGCAACTACACCCTTACAGTCTATGCATCCACCCTTCAGGTGCTCTTCGCGTGCCTTGCACGTGCCCCTTGGTCCAATGGTAATTTATGGTCTGGGGTCTTCTTATCCCTCCTTGGACTCTTTCTCCATCTCCAGGCAGGCCATTAACTGTTGTCACAGGGTCGCAGCCTCCGCTTACGGCTGTAGCTTCCTTATCTCCTGGTTTGTCCGGCTATCAGGGCCTTCCTTTATGTAACTGAGTAGAAGTTCCGCACAAGTTCAACTTGTCTCGGTGAAAGTTCTCAGCTTGTGGCCTATGGCTTCAGCAACTTTAGCTACTAATGCTAAGCAAGTCCTATAGAAGTAGTATGCCGATGCAGTTTAGCATTAAGTGATTAACTATAAGCGATTAATTTTATTTAAATCGAACCACTAATATTCCACATGCCTAGACACCACCACAGCCCCTGCCCCGACATCCTGAGCAAAGGTAGATGCTGTCCGGACATCGGTCAAGCTTAAATCTCCGCCCAGTTTTAAAAACACCCCAGAGGCACCAACTGTCCTACAGTCCTCGCACAGAAGGGACCCAGCAATGGTCTGGGGACACCTGATGGCCCCATGTAATTCGTTAGGGGAACACATGCTCTTTGACAAGCAAGATCAGCCCATACCCAGGCAGTTTTGCCATGGATCTAAATTAACATCACCTCCTTTATTTTGCTTTAATAGATGAAGAGTGATAAAGAACCTGGTTGCGTTAATGGAAACCCTCTCTGCAGACCACAAGAAGAGGCGAGCTCTCTCTGGCTGCCTCCTGAGTAGTAATTTCACGCCTCAAACAAGGTCAGCTTCCCTTTGGCCCATGCCACGAGGGAACGAAGAGTTGCGTGGCCTCTGCTGTGTACCTGTGGCTCTTGTGTGGTAAAAAAAAAAAAATAAAAAAATTAGAAACTCCCCCTAAACATTCTCCGCTTAGCATCCTTTTTTGTCAATTGGCTGGCAGAGACTATCCGGCGGACTGGAAAAAATCAAAGGTACTGTCACAGCTGAGGAGCGTAATCCTTCTGTTCATTGTCACCTCCTCTGTGAAGGAGAAGATGATGCCGGGCAAAAGAAAACATATCATTTTTTGCGCAGTTTTCCCATTTGTTCTTACCTTCCCTGAGACTGCGGGGACGCACCAAGGCTGAAAAGATATGACTGTGCCGGGTAGCGCAACAGGACTGTGAAAATGTCTCCGCAAGAAGGATAAACCAAGCCTGGTGGTCCAAATATTGCTCTTCAGGCTTCTCCTGCTGTGGCCATGGGGAAAAATCCAAGGACTAGAAGACCCAGGTCTGTCTGTAGCCCCTCTTCCAATCAGGCAGAGGTCTAGTAGATGCTCATGTAGCGGGTAGAGAGGCATGACCGGCTTTATTAAAGCTTTATAAATATATATAAAGCTTTTTTTTTGGTATTAAAGCTTTATAACTAGGCATGTTTGGGTGTCTCTGATGGGTGCAGAATGCAAATAAAAAGGACTGCTACATATACATGAGGAGGGGACAAAAATATTTGCAAGATACATATGAACATCTTCTACAGAGATACACTCCATATGCATTATACAATATATATATATATGCATACATGTTAATCTTTGTTTCAGACAAAACTCCTCATGGGGACAAAGCAGACTCAGATTTTCAAGGAGGAGAATTTATGATACAGAATTCAGGCCCTTTCAACAGGGTGGGGTTTTCTGCCCAGCAGTCCTTGTATGATCCTGGTCAACTTTTTGCCAGTCTGGTCCTCAGCTTCCTTTTCTCCTTGCTGAAGAGCTAATGGCCACTCAGAGCTTTGACTTAGGGGGAAGACACGATGTGCAGCGCAAGGGCAATTTCTCAGTTGCCCCATCCTGTTCTGCCAGGGTTTCTTAGAGAGAGACAGTCCCTGAAAGGTCCAGCGCTGCACAAGGACAAATTAAGATATTCATAAACTGTTGCGAATATTGTGTCCAAGCACCCATCAGGGAAACAGGGCAGGAATGGGTAGAAACCAGAGCTTATCACTGTGTTGAAGCTCCACAAAAGGAACAAGGCATTTCTGCAACGGTGTGAATGTTGGGAAATGGCCCTATTCCACCCAGTCTGAGCTGGTGTGATGTGGAAAGTGTGAGCAAAATGTGAATAAATGTGCGAAACCAGGACTGTATAAGCCATCTAATTGCATCAACAGCCTGCATCATGGGAGGTGTTGGAAGGAATACTCCAAAAACCACATAACCGTTGGCAGGAGTGTCTCACCAGGGGCCAGAGATATCTGCCACCAGTACCCAGAGGGAGCCCTAAAAGTGTAGATCTTTTTTCTAGCTATCCAGCAGCTTATTTCCACAGCAGATGCCCAAGGATTTCCTCTTGATCAAAGCCTCAGTCTCACAGGGTCCCAGAGATACGCAGCCAAAGTCAGTCTTCTCTTTACTCATTTCTACTCTTACTCTCTTTACTCTTCTCTCTTTCTTTTCTCTTTCTCTACTCTCTTCTACTCTTACTCTCTTTACTCATCTTCATACTTTTCTCATTACCAGGGGTAATGGTTTTAAATTGGAAGAGGGGAGATTTAGATTAGATATTAGGAAGAAGTTCTTTACTGTGAGGGTGGTGAGGCACTGGAACAGGTTGCCCAGCGAAGTTGTGGAGGCCCCATCCCTGGAAGTGTTTAAGGCCAGGCTGGATGGGGCTTTGAGCAACCTGCTCTAGTGAGAGGTGTCCCTGCCCATGGCAGGGGGGTTGGAACTTGATGATCTGCAAGGTCCCTTCCAACTCTAACCATTCTACGATTCTATGATTCTTTACCTCCTATTTCTGTGAAACTAGCTGTCAGCAAACGGTCTGTTCTCTCAGCCATACTTTTCCCTGACTAGCCCAGCCTTTCCTTTCCTACCACCGGCTTCGGAGAAGCAACAAGATCAGGCATAAACCCACTGGTTGGGCTGTAATCCTTCATAGACTACACTGAAATAATTTTTTCTGCAGATCGTCCTTTTTCTGGCTAGACTGACAGCATCAGCTTGAACTCGGATTGGAGACAACCCAGTGTCCCTCAAGAAGGAGTGACCAGCTGAATCACAGAATCACTTAGGTTGGAAGAGACCTTTAAGATCATTGAGTCCAACCATCAACCCAACATGGCCAAACCCACCACTAACCCATGTCCTTCAGCACCACGTCTGCCCGGCTGGTAAATCCCTCCAGGGACAGCAATTCCACCACTGCCCTGGGCAGCCTCTTCCAATGCTTGACAACCCTTTCAGTGAAGAAATTGTTCCTAATATCCAATCCAAACCTCCCCTGGTGTCACTTGAGGCTGAATGGACCCATGCCAACATGTTTAATAGGACTGCCGTGTGACAGGGACCTGGGAATAGTGGCACCCACACATTCAGCTCTGCCCCACACCCTTCATGTGGCATGTCAAGAGTTGGTGGAGAGCTCAGGAAGGGAAAGCACATGAGAAGATAAAGATGGGCAAGAAGAGAGCACTGTTGTACCTAGTTTGGCTTCTTGCTCCAGGAAAGCCTACAACGTAACCAAACATGATATAAACATGGGAAAGAAGTCAATTGGCACAAGGACCAGGAGAATAACATGGTTTCTTAGGAAGGTGAACACTGATAGGCCTGTTGGGTTGTTCTAGCCAATGGCAACATGAGTTGTCAAGTCTATATCCCAAGGATGCCTCCCCGCATTCATCCACTGGGGATGGCACATGCATTTGCTTGGCCAGGAGGCATTTTTCTCCCTTGACTTCTGATGGTGTCCTGGGGCCTGTCCAAAGCCAGCTCAGATCACCATATGAGCCACCAGCCATGGATTCCCCAGGTCCGTGAGTGGGTGGAGCTGATAAACGGCTGGAAGGCAGTGAGTAGAAGTGCCATGGTGTTTGCACAGCGTGTGGCTGTTTGACTTGGGAGCGGCTCCTGGACGGCAGAGCCACCAGCCCAGCTGCACAGGTGCAATTCCTGAGCAGAGGCAAAGAAAAATGCTGGTGGTTTTGCTTTTCAGCAAAATTTGCACAAATTACGCACGCTGGCCACAGGTCACCAGAGCAACCTGGCAATTTGCCAGAGGCAGTGAAAGTACTTCAAAAGAACAACAACAACAACAACAAAAAATCTGGTTTTCCTGTGACCTTTGCAAGAGTCCTGGTTTGTCTTGGTGCATCCCCTGGGAAACTCCAGGACACAGATTGGGATGCCCTGCCAACTCCTAGCTGGAGTGAATACTGTCCATATGGGAGTTCAGAAGAGCTGCACCAAGTTTGTTGCCTCCTCTCTTTGCTAACCCATCCATCACTGTTTAAAATAACCTGGCTCGTTTTCTAGTTTTTCATGGGAATTTCCTCCACTAAGATGCCCTGGAGCAGATGGGTCCTGGGAATCACCTTCTTTAGGTGCCCAATCCACTAATTTGTCATCATTCACAACAGTGATTAACGCTAGAGGCTGTAACATAACACAAAGGGTGGAGATCAGCTATGGATTGTCACCTCCATACTCCAGGCAAATGGACCAGAGCAAAAGGGCTTTATTCCCTGACACTGGAGAATAGGGAACAAGAGGAGAAAGGCAAATAGGAGCTGCTCCCAGCTGCTTCCCCTCATCCAAACTTCTCATTTCCCTTCCTGTTTTAAGCATGTAATTCTTTTTTTCACCCTTGGATTTAGTGTATTTACTTGTACTAGGACATAAAACCCAAATCTGAATGTTGTTGACCTACTTCTATTAAACAGAAGCTGCCAATTCCATGTGTTAAGGAAATAAATCTGTTATAAATACTTTTGTGGATAATACTGTCTTTCAAGCTGATGTATGTACCAGCATAGGGATGTTCCAGTTCATTGTTATGTACATATTTATACAATTTTCAAAACACACATTTATTCCCCACAAAGCTATTGTCAAGTTATTCCTTCTTTGGCAGACACAAAGTTCTCACCATGAGTATGATTATTCTTATGATTCTTATTGTGGTTGCTCGTACAAGGTCCAGGCACAGATTAATCCCTTACGGAAAGCCAGTGAAAGGATGGTCCCTGCCTGAAAGAGCTTACAATCTTGGAAATATCCCTCTTCCATTAAAAAAAAAAAAAAACCAAAAACAAAACACATGGCCAGAGGGAAAACTGCTTTTGAAGTGTCTACAAAAGAAATGTCAACACCAGGGGCCACCCCGAGTAGAATAGGCAGGAGGCTTGAAGCATCACTGTGCCCGAGGAGCCAAGGCACATCTGGAAATAGAGAACAATGGAGAACAATCCAATGGAGAACATCTAACTGGTTCTTCCTCCCTGTCCTTCTTATGGCTTTATGGCCCAGCTGGTCACAGAATCACAGAATCACAGAATGTTAAGGGTTGGCAGGGACCTCTGGAGATCATCTAGTCCAACGCCCCTGCCAGAGCAGGGCCACCTACTGCAGGTGGCACAGGATGGTGTCCAGGCGGGTTTGGAATGTCTCCAGCGTCAGAGACTCCAGATGTCCTCTCCAACAGATCTCAGCAGCCTTCCCTGCGAGGGCAGGACCTTGCTGATCCTGTTTGATTTTCTCTGCAGACATCCTCAGATCTTTCTTTCTCTGCTTGGCATTAAGCAGGTGGATCCCCAACAATCAGATGCAGTTTTAAAAGGCCCAGAGGATGAAGGATTTCAGGGAGCCAGGCCAACTGGTAAAAACCATAAAGCCCAAGAGAGATCCTGGGTGGAAATTCCAGCTTAATACAACTCAAATCCTGTTCCCCAAAGGGAGAAACCCAGCTAACCTCCCTGAGACAGCACAGCCATGGCCAAGACTTCTCCAGCGGGTGTGGAGCAGCAGCTACAGTGGAGCTGCTGGTTGTGGGAATCCTGGGATCGTGGTCACCTGAGGCTATGGAGATTTTCATGGTCTTGGCTTTTTACTTCCTTCTCAAGGGAAGAAGGAAATTCACACCAGCCTCAGCTGGCTGTTAGCAGCAGCATGGACCACTGAGAGCCTTGTCAGCGCTGCCTCCTCCAGTCCCTTCCAAAACCCTGATCCCACGTCTGCCTTTCATGGGCTGCTCCCCCCGACACTGCTCTCTTCAGCACGGCTTTGACCGTGGGGTAGAAGGAGGACTGACAAACTGCAAGACTGTTTTCACTTAGTGCAGGCACAGAGGGCTTCGATGCAGAGTCAGATGCCTGCCCAGCAAAGCTGTGACACCAAACAGGTCAGATGTGTGGTCCCAGTAATCCAGGATGCCACCTCTGGTGTGACCACCTAAAAAAAAGGCACCAAATCTCCATGGGCAGGCAGCGATGTGCCCATGGCTTGGGCTGTGAGAAGTTCTTCCTAAGGGCTCTTTTGGGATCAGATGAATTTGGCAGTTTAAATCAAATCCTTATTGAAATGGGGGCGGGGGGGGTGGGGGGGTGGAATCCAACTGGGAGTAATTCATGTGGCAGGACAGAAAAAATGCCATCTTAATGCAAGTCATGCACTTGGTGGGATTAAAAAGCCCCAGAAGGGGCACAAATAATAACAATCAGACTTTTCACATAGGTGGTGACTTCCAGCCAAAATGCTTGACAGACTTTCAGGCTCATTCTTTGTCCCCTGATGTGCCAGCAAAAGCGGCCAAGATATAAAAAAGAAGTAAAAGAGTGGGGGAACCAGACCAGTATGTTCATCAGCCTGAAGGACCAGCTGCGTTTGGCCTAGCAGTAGAAAAGGGTTGTGGGCATCAGCTGACAATTTGTCCTTTTGCTGAAGTGGTGAGGATGTGCGCTGTGGCATTGAAGGTTTGGCTTCAAACCCCACCAGCCCCCCATGATTCTGGTTTGGAGAAACCTCCCAGATGAGCTTTTGAACAAAGTAACCTCTTCCATTGCTCTTCATCCTTCCCTAGTGAAAAGCTTGTGGGAGCTGAGAGGTGACGGTCTGCTCGTCTATCCAGTTCTGCAGCTGCGGAAGGTTATCACCGCCGGCATCGAAGACGTGCCATGTAGGAGGAGTCTGAACTCCACCTCTGTCAGTTATATCCAGGATATTTTCTGAAGCACCTACATAAGCCAGCCTGAAGAATGGGATTTGCAGGAAACAAAGGCACAGAAGATGCAGAGCTCTCCCTGTTTTCCAATGAGCATTGATTTTTAAAAATTTATTACAAGTCACAAAACCCGGGCTTCCAAGCAGACCTCACTAATGCATCCAGCACCGTCAATTCTCCTGGTCCGGCAAAGGGAAAATTCAAGCCCTTTTCTATTCAAAGCAGCAGAGATAACACAGGCACGGGTTATTATTAAGGATCCCTCGGGATGCTTCAGAGCAGCAGAAGCAAAATTAACTTGTAGTCAATGAGAGGTTCTCCCAAATGCACAAAGCTTTCCAAAGAATCTGGGTCCAGCTTTGATGGAGCCTTGGCTGAGGACTGGCTTTATTCTCCAGGTGAGTGAATCAGTGCAAATTATAATGCTTTTTTCTCCGTGCCTCAAGCTTCTGGTCAGATCGATCTCCTCTTCTGGGAAGATATAGATCCAGCAACAACCCTGGAGGAGGCAAAACCAGCCAATCTGGTGCCATGGAATCACAGAATGGTTTAGGTTGGAAGGGACCTTGCAGATCATCGAGTTCCAACCCCCCTGCCATAGGCAGGGACACCTGCCTACGAGCACAATGCAGATTTTGTGCAAATGGTTTCCTTTTATACCATGCTGTCATTTTTCATCATTAAAATCTCCCCCAGGAAGATTTTTAGGAAGCACTGTACTTGTCTGAGACTTTCTCTTTGACTGCTGGTATCAGGAAGCAGCTTGAAATGAAAGAGCGAGGCAAGGTTGGCAGAGCAGGTAACACGTTTGATTAGACCGACAAACTGGAAAACTGGAAAACTGGAAAAAAATTAGAAAAAAAACCCAAGCAAGCTGAAACAGAAGCCGACAGACCTGGGAACGCCTCATGTGCCCTAAAGCACAGATGTTTTTATCCATCTATATCAGCTGATCTAATAAAAGACGCTGTGTCTCGTTACAAATGTTGACTTACAACTATGTCCACGACAATTTTGCCACTGTTAATGGAACAAAGACACAGAAGTGATAAGTGGCCTGGAGACAAATTTGAAAGCAACAGTGCACTCAGAAACACCCAGAATAAAACCAAGGAGACTCTGCAGGCCCATAGTTCGGATCTGGAGAGGTTTTCTTGGCTCACTCTGACTGGAACCTCTGCATTTAAAAAATGTAATGAACACAGACATCCTTCTGAGTGGTTCAGTGCTGCAAGAAACAGTCCCACTACCGCTAAATCTGCGGTGCTCTCCACTTCTGATATTTGATGGATACAGGATATTAGAAAACAGTGTCATGCAAAGATACTGATCAAATATTTATGTCCAATCGCAAAGAGTCGTTCAGGCTCAAGCAGAGATTCAGGTTTGATTTTACTCACCTTGCTCGAATTACTCAGCGCCCAGAGATTGTATTGGCAAGGAAGAGAATGCCACCACCTTGGACAGATTGCAGACACCCGGGATCTGACATCCACGGGTATGACAAATGGGATCAACGAGATGGTTTGGGATAACCCGTGCAGCGCCGGGAGGCCGAAAGGCTGTGAAAAGGCTGACTGGTTTCGACACAAACCAGTTCAGGAGGCAGAGGCGGTCACGCAGGCACATGCTGTGGGGCTCCTCGGAGGTGCTGTGGGCACTGGGCCTCCTTTGGAAAGGATTATTTGGCTCTCAGTCACCGCGCAGAGAGTATTACAGGAGGCTGGCAGCCAGCCCGAGTCCACCCTGCACCTTGCTGGTTGCCAGAAAACTAATGAGCAAATACTTCCGCTTTCAGGCTGTTCCCTCCCCTCTCCCTACACCTGCAACCTGTACCGAGGTTGTGCCTGGAGCAAACCGGAGCCTCCGGGGCAGCAGCTGGACTGGGAGCTTGGAAAAAAAAACTTACCCAAGGAAGAAAAACCCAAGCGAAAGAGGACTGGAGCACGGCGAGGAGCCATCCTGCGTGTCGAGCAGGACCTGAGCAGAGAGCAGCCGGTTTTCCCGCACCACTCAGCCGTCACCTCCCGGGCGAGATGAGCATTTCGTCGGAGCACAAGCCCCTCGGGAAGCAGGTCACCGGCAGCCTGCACACGGTGAGTACGGTACGGGCTTGGGGGCACAGTTTTCTCCTGTGGGATCAGAGAATCCCCTCTGGGCTACTTTAGAGGGTTTTTTTTTTCCTCCTGTCTGCTATTTTGCAGACACCAGGGCTTGCCAGATGTGTGACCAAGAAGAGAACTTTAGGTAAAAAAGCTGCGTCTGACTCTGACCTGTTTGCACCAGTTTGCTCACAGAAGGGCCGTGTCCCTCGCAGGCACACAAGATCTGGCAACAGCAAATAACCGGAGCGGTTCTTTTCCTCCTTTGACAAGAGGTGGAATTAATTTGACGCGAGCTTGAGTTTGTCAGATCCCTAAATAAAAGCTGGTTGTGAGTTTTGGGGGCTTGTCAACAGTTCTTAGCGTCTCCAATAACGCAAAAGCTGCCCCGCGTTGTAGGCGTGCAGAATCATCAGCTGCGAGCAGTAGTTTTTCCAGCTCTAAGGAAAATTAATGGCAATCTCAAGACAAGCAGTGTGCCACTAGGCAGAAATCAGGGACAAGATCAGCCAATGTTTTCCTTTTCCTCTCTGCCCTCAGCCTGCTGCTAACCAGTTTGCTTCGTTGCAGCTATACAGCCTCCCCCCAGACACCTCTGACTTTAACAAATCCAACCTCCTTTCGGGCACAGGTTGCAAGTTACTGCAGTTACCCCCAGGAGGTAACTGTTTTGCAGATGAATAAACTGGAGCACAGATGGGTGGAATGACTTCTGAAGTGTCACCTCACTGGCTAATTACAGAGCTGGGAATCAGCTGGTGCCGGTATTCCCAGTCTGCTGGGAACCAGTTCGGTCCCAGGCCAAACCCATTAATCAAGATCTGAGACCATAACGTTAGTTAGGCTACTGGGTTAACGAAGAACGTGTTATCCATCTGTATGAGTGACAAACAGCATGAAACGTCTGACCTGACATCAGAAAAATGAGCAAAGGCTCAAAAGCATGAGATCCTCCTGTCAAATGATCCCTGCCAGGGAAAGCTGTTGTTACCACTCCGACTAATGGCAAATCTGAGCGGCTTTGCTACAGAAACAGCTTTGGGCTATGTTCTTCAGTGGGCGGAAATCACCAGATAGTCTCAGACAGAATAATTTTTTAATGTCTCCTTGGCCCTCGCGCAAATGATTGCCCTCGAGATGAAGCCACCCACACTAAGGCAAAGTAATATTCCAGCTATCTTTGGCCTGAATCTGCCGTTGTTTCCTTGCCCGTGAGGAAATTTCTTCTAAATCTGACAGCTTGCTGTTGTTTAAAGGGAAAGGTCTCCCTCTGCTCCAGGTTGCCTGTTCCTAGTCCCTTCCTTTTGCCAGCTCTGGTGCTTGTTAAATCCTCTGTGAGCCAACGGAGCTCAGGAAGATGAAGGAGAAGCAGAGCTGGCACAAGGTGAGCCACAGAAGCACGTAGGTAGGTAGGTACAAGGACAGAAAGGGGAGAGGGCAGCAGGTGCTTCCCCTTCCCTTGGTGTGAGCTGTGAGGTCAGCTCACATCATCCCACGGGATGATGAACCTGTGGGATCCAGCTAAGCACTTCAGTACGTGCTTCACTTGAGGCATGTGACCAGCAGCACTGAAGCGGATCCTTGCGTGATCGGATCCGAGAAAGAGCAGGTGAGCTCCTGGAAAAAAAGGGTTGTTTATTGACTCACACCTTCCCAATGGCAGGTGTGGTCCTGGCCAGGCATGTGACTTGCATTACAGCAGTGACGACGGGAGGAAAAATAACTGCCTCCTTTCTTCCCTCTCCTTGCCCTTCACCGAGTACTATAAAAAACAACCAAGCGCAAAAGGAGGCTCTTAAAATTCTTCAGCGCTGAACCATCAGGAAGGTCCTCAGAAGAGACACCAGGTCCACCTTTGCAGGCATCCCAGGCAGTGGTGTTAATGCACAGTGAAATGAAATAAATCCAAACAAAAAATCCGAACTTCACATTCTTCCTTCTTAAGCCCATGTCAGTTGCATGAATTGCTTCCTTTATGTTGTAGCTAAAGCTATCATACATTTTAAAAGCGCTTTGATAAACAGCTTCTGCCCTCCGCCTCTGACATGCTGGATTTTCATGGTTTGGTATTTCCAACTAAACTCCCAGACGTGTGGAAGCCAATTTCACCCATTTCTAAAGTTTCAAAGAGCTTTAGTTCTTCCTCTCAGGAGAAAACACCAGCTGAGGTGACAGGAATGGAGTCGCACAGCTCTGAGCTCGGTCCTTGTCCCTCTGCACGCGGGGAGGGTGGGAGGTCCGATCACTGGAAGGACAGAGGCCAGCAGGGACAACCCTTATGTGTGACTTAGCAGATCGACAACCAACCCTGTAGCCACAGACAGGGCAGGGTACTTCTTGTCCCTCTTCCTCACTGGCAAAACAACATTTTCCTACCTCCCAAAGATGTGGTGAGGACTCAGCCATTTAGAAATGTCCCACTCCCTGCTGCTCTGGCTATCAGGGCCATATAAACCTCCTGCATCTGCTTTTAGCAGTAAATGGGGTGGATGTTCCCATCTGTCCCACAAGGGATGGGGGCTTATACCGCTCTCCTCACCATCATTCCAATTTCCATCTGCAATCGCCTGTTTTTTTTTCTTTTCCTTGACACTTCCCTGTTGACAGCCTCAAACACGTAATGCACGTGGCTTTTTGTCCCCTTGTGATACTTGCAGTTGTCACCAATCGTGGAGCTGAACGTCGGCGGGGAGATGTACACGACAACGCTGAGCACCTTAAAGAAGCACCCTGGCTCCAAGCTGGCGGAGATGTTCACCGGCCAGCCCAAACTCAGGACTGACTCCGAGGGGAGGTTCTTCATCGACAGGCCAGGCACCTATTTCAAATACATCTTGGAGTACCTGCGCAGTAACCAAGTGCCCACCCAGTGCATCCAGGACGTCTACAAGGAGGCGTTGTTCTACGACATCGAACCCCTGATCAAGCAGCTAGAGGACTCCCCGCAGATCTTCGGGGAGCTGGTGGCGAGGAAGCAGTTTCTGGCTCGTGTGCCCAACTACAGCGAGAACATCGAACTGATGATCCGCATCGCCAGGGCGGAAGCGGTGGCAGCCCGCCGGTCCAGCGTCATCGTGTGCGTGGTCAGAACCGAGGAGGACGCGGCCAGATGTCAGGATGCCTTGAACAGCCTGGACATGGATAAAAAATCCGTGGTGAAGTTTGGCCCCTGGAAGGCAGCGCCCCATATTTCCGATCTGCTGGACTGCATTCAAATGGACGTTGAAGCCAAAGGGTATAAAATATCCTTTCAGCCCCACGTTGCTGAAAAAGGTTTTCGCTTCAAATCGCATGACTTCTTCTACAAGTTCCTGTTCACCTGGTGGTAGCAAAGTGCCACCATTGATGGGGAACGGAAGAAAGCAATTATTAAAACAAATTAACTTGGGCCACAGAGACTAAGCCATGGACTACTGGAGGGACAGGAAGAAATGCACGGCCCAATGAAAGGATCTCCTTTGCTCATTTGCCAAATTAAAGAGCACCTAAGAGCCACTGTTTTCCTGGTATTTAGGGGATAACTGTACAATTTAAAAGGCATCAGGAAGAGAAATTTTACTTTTTCGGGGTGGCTGACTATTAAGTTCAGAGAGGCAGATCTGAGGGTCGAGCCAATCTCACTCAACCTACGAGAAATTAATAATCCCAAATACGTCTTGTGGACATGTGGAGTTGGTCTCTCAGTGCAAATGGGAACAGGTCACATACATGCAATCCCGGATGGAATCACTGGCAGCAGCATTAACACACGCTCGACTTGAATTTGGATCCTTAATGAAAAGGCAAAAGCTCTTCTCACTGCTTTCCATACTAGAACCTAGGCTAAAATGAAGGATTCGGCACCCCATGCTCTCTTCTTGTTCCTCTAGGAGACAGCCTACTCTCTAGCCAATGTATTTATTACCGTTATTTATTATTTATTCTGAAGGAAAGACAGAGAACCTCAGCTATGGTCCAGGACCAACAAAAGGCAAAATGCCACCGCTGATGCGAGGAGTTTATAATCTAAGGACACGCACTCCTCTCCCAGGCCACACTATTTTAATCTTTTTCTTATGACATTCATTATTATTACGAGACTATTTCTAAATATATAAGCTTCTGGAAAAACAGGGAAAACCCACCATGATTTGACGGGAAGGAAGCACTACCAAAGCGACAGCCTGGGACCTCAGTGCAAATTCTCCTTTACAGAACATGAGTTGGGTCCTGCATTGTGTTTTAAAAATCTTAGTATTCAAAAGTTTATTTTTATACTGGAGGTGGCTGTTAGCTTGGGTTTAATCACTCTGAAAATCATAATGGCTAATTTGATTGCGATCATATTTCCTTTACTTCTTAGAAGACGGATTTCTGCCAGTTAAGGACAATAATCTCTGAGATATGAAATAAATAACTTCTAAATGCTCTTTGAATTATACAGAAGTGCTTTATTTACTGACATCTCCCCCCCAAAATCCCCAAATTCTAAAGACTTGAAGTTTTATCTTTATGCTAACGAATTTGAATCATTCCTAATTAAGCTTGGATTCAGATGTGCTCATGCTAGCAAAGATTTCTCCCAGGTGAAGTTGGGAGTCATGCCACCGACTGCAGGGCAGTTCTGCTGTAGGTGTGATGGGACCCTTTGAGACCTCTCATGTTTATAACCGTGGTAAGAAGGGACAGAGTCAGTGTCTGAGAGGACAAAAAGGTTTAGAAAATAGGATCTATGATCATACCTTTGATCATAACCAAGTGGCTGGTGGTGCTTAGCCTTGAAAAAGAGAGACTGAGGAGGCCTCCAAATAGACAAAGGCTGCTTTAAAGAGATCGATTACTCTTTGTACATACTAAGGGTGGAAGAACTGGCTTAAGTCACAACAAAGGAGATTAAAATTAGATATTATAAGAAAAAATTCTGATTATAGGGTAGTTAAAGCCTCAAACCAACCAACCTGCTAAGACTAGAGGACTGCTGTCATAAGAAACTTCAGTAGTTTTATCAATGATGGTCTCATAGAAAAGCCCAGGCTGGAAGGAACCTTGAGGGATCATCTGGTCCTGCCTCTGATGGGAAGAGGAGCCTGGATGAGATTATCGAGCACCCTGTTCCCATCACGTCTTGAAAACCCACAGCGATGTGGACTCTGCCACATCCCTGGGGAGGTTGTTCCAGTGCACGATGGTTCTCACTGTAAAAAAATTCTTTCTTATATTGAAAAGAAAACTCTCCTGGTGCAACTTTTACTTGTTGCCCTTGTCTTCTCCACACGTCTCTGTGAAGAGAGAGCTGCCATCCTCTTTGTGGATGCCCTTGAAGTACAGGGAACAACACTGTGCTGAGGTCCCCCCAGCGAGCAGAGACCCAACTCCTTTGATCTTTACTTGTAGGGAAGGTTCTCCAGACCTTTGATCACCTCCCTGGACCTCCTTTGGACCCTTCAGCCCCTTCCCAAATTGCCTTGTCCCTAAGATGTGACCAAACCGTGGCCAGCCCTGGCCACCTCTAGCCACGCAGTGTCACAGACGTAACTTCTGCCCATGTCTCCCGACATCTAACTAAACATAGGTCTGTCAGGGGGCTCCTCACTGCTGGGACCTCCTTCCCATCTCCTCAAGGGAGACATGATTGAAGGCCATGCTAAGTTTTCACATGTGTCTAATACAAGCTTGCCTGGAAATGTCAAGCCATGTTATTTATGGAGGTACTGTTCACTGTCTTCATCAGTGACACAGACAGGGGGATCAAGTGCACCCTCAGCAAGCTTACGGATGACACCAAGCTGAGTGGTGCTGTTGACACGCCTGAAGGACAGGATGCCATCCAGAGGGACACAGACAGGCTCAAGAAGTGGGTCTGTGTGAACCTCATGAGGTTCAACAAGACCAAGTGCAAGGTCCTGCACCTGGGTCGGGGCAATCCCTGGTATCCATACAGGCTGGGGGATGGAGGGATGGAGAGCAGCCCTGCCGAGAAGGACTTGGGGGTGCTGGTGGGTGAAAAGCTGGACATGAGCCACCACCATGCATTGGCAGCCCAACCCCCCCGCCCCCTGCATCCCCACAGCGGGGGCAGCAGGGCCGGGGGGGGATTCTGCCCCTCTGCTCCGCTCGGGGGAGACCCTGCCTGGAATCCCGGGTCCAGCTCCGGGGGTCCCAACAGCAGGAGGACATGGACCTGTTGGAGTGGGGCTGGAGGAGGCCCCGGAGATGCTGGGAGGGCTGGAGCCCCTCTGCTGGGAGGACAGGCTGGGAGAGCTGGGGGGGTTCAGCCTGGAGAACAGAAGGCTCCGGGGGAATCTTAGAGCCCCTGCCAGTACTTAAAGGTGGCTTATAAGAAAGATGGGGACAGACTTTTTAGCAGGGGCTGTTGTGACAGGACAAGCGGTGATGGCTTTAAACTGAAAGAGGGGAGATTTAGACTAGAGAATAGGAAGAAAAGCTATACACTGAAGGTGGTGAGACGCTGGCCGGGGTTGCCCAGAGAAGCCATGGCTGCCCCATCCCTGGAGGTTCAAGGCCGGGTTGGACGGGACTTGAGGAACCAGGTCTCGCGAAGAGGTGTCCCTGCCCAGGGCAGGGGGGTGGGACTGGATCTTTAAGGTCCCTTCCAACCCAAACCGTTCTATGCTTCTATGATTATATTTTAGTCTATGCATGTTCTATATGTATTTTGGGGGAAAACTGAGCGGCGCTGACAGGGCTGGCCCCTCGGCGGCCTGTGTCTGCGAGGCGGGCCAGGCCGCAGCCGCCATGTCAGACCCGCGTTCCCATGGCAACGGGAAGCCGCCATTCCCCCCCCCCGGCTCCCATCCCTGAGCATAGAGCGCGGCCTCCAGCCGGCAAGAGCGGCCGCTCCTTTAGCCACCTCCCTGCGGGCGACTCTATGGTTTCTCTTCCGGGTTGCGCCTACGGCAGCCGCGCAGGGCCTGGTGGCGGCAATGGCGGCGCACCTGAAGAAGCGGGTGTACGAGGAGTTCACCAAGGTGGTCCAGGTAACGCACCGCCATCGTGCCTGGGTCGAGCGACCCGCCCTCGGGTCGGCCCCGAGCTCAGCCGTGAGGCCGGAGCTGTGGGAGAAGCGGCCGGCCTAGGCCGGGGCCTAGTCCGGGAGCGCTGCCCGCCGCCTCGGCGCGGGGGCCTCCGGGCCGGGGCGGCCGGTGAGAGGCTGGGGAGGAGCGGGAGGGGTTGGCCCCGGATTTAGGGAGGCCGGAGCTGCCTGGAGGGGAGGGGGCTTCTGCAGGGGGTGTGCGGGAGGGGGAGAGTGCCGCCCTCAGGGCGGGGAGGGGCCGACACGGGGGGGGCCGCGACTGCCAGAGGGGGAGGACGTGGCTTTCCCCAGCCGGGGCAGGGGAACGGCAGCAGGTTTCTGGGCTGCTCCAGTCTGGTGGGTATGGGAGCAGTCGGGTTTGTCCGGGGTTGGAAAAGGCAGGGTTTGCCACAGGCTGGGAGAAGTTGGGTTTGCCCTGGGTTGGTTGTCTGGTGTTGGAAGGGACAGGGTTTGCCCTGGGCTGGAGCTGGGAGAAGTTGGATTTGCCCTGGGTTGGTTGGGCATTGGAAGGGGCAGGGTTTGCCCTAGGCTGGGAGAAGTTGGGTTTGCCCTGGGTTGGTTGTCTGTGGTTGGAAGGGGCAGGATTTGCCCCAGGCTGGGGGATGGGGAGAGGCAGCGTTTCCTGGGGATAGGGGCTCCCAGGGCAGGACAGGAGTAGCTGCAGGGGGCTGAGGATGCGTTCCTTCCTAAGACAGAGGAGGGAGAGGCCAGCGACTGCCGTGGGGCACGGGAGCTTCCTGAGGTTTGGTGCCGAGACAGTGTTTCACTCTGGGAAGGAGCGGGTCAGGATTCGCTCTGCAGTTCTGAGCCTGTCCCTCTGCCCGCAGCAGCAGCACGAGGACCTGTCTGCTAAGAAGCTGCGGCTGACCAAGCCCAGCAAGTCGGCGGCGCTCCACGTTGACCTGTGCAAAGCCACCTCGCCCGCAGACGCCTTGCAGTACCTGCTCCAGTTTGCCAGGAAGCCCGTGGAAGTGGAGAGCGTGGAAGGGGTTGTCAGGATCCTGCTGGAGCATTATTATAAGGTGATGAAGTTGGGAGCCAGCTGTGCTTCCAGAAGCCTACTTCTGGTCCTGTTTTCTTGGGATTGGCTGTGGAATAGAGAGTCACAGGCTCCTCCTGGTCCTGACTCGGTTGCCAACAGCCTGGGAAGCCCTGTGCAAGAAGAGTGAGTGTCTGTAGCCCTTTACCCAAGTGATTCCTGGTCATCTTACTTGGTCCCTTTGCAGGTGGTTTCAGGAGCCTGTGGCCACGATGTGACTATATTATCCCTGCAGTTGGCCTGTGTGCTTAGCCTTAAATGAACTTAACAAGGGACAAAAGACATGACAAGAAGTTTTCCAGGGAACCCATCTGTTCATAGCTGGCTCAACTGTATCTGAATCCTTCCTGACTGATGTTTCCTTAGCTTGCTCTTAATTTCCTCTAGCAGTGGAGAAACTTTTTAGCTATTGCTTATGCTGCGAACAAACCGCTTTTAAAATGACGCTTCTGAGAGACTTTTCAACAAAAAATCCTAACAGCAGAATAGCAAATAAATAACAGAAACAAAATATGCTTCATACTACACAGATAATGATCCTTCACTTGATAAAGCAAAACTTTATTGCATCTGACAAAGCTGTGCTGTAGGCTGAAATATTTCTCATAAAGGTCCTTGTGCTATTCTGTCTTTCTTTTTACAGTTGAGCCTATCTTGCTTTAAACTCACACTCTAAGCTATGTTTTACCTACTTCTGTATTCTGCCTCCTTTGGCTTGTGTGTTCACTCTGTTTTACTTTTTTTTTTGATGGGAGCTTATTTTCATCATTGCTCCGTGTTCAGCGTTGCACAGTTGCTTGGTAAGATCTGAGTATGAAATCCAGGCGTCTTTTTGTCTTTCTACCCTGATGAATACAATGAAAGAGAGAGTTACGACCAGAAGTCTTTTGTGCACGAGTCTGTGGAAGACTCAAAACAGTAACTCTTTGAAATGCACAAACTTTTAAAATGAGTTTAAAATTAATACTAATATGTGAACCTTATTTATGTGATTATGACCTATGGCAGCTTTTGTTGTTGCTTAAATGAGTAGATGTATGCAGCTAACATACGCTTTTGGGTTGTTTTTTTCTTTTTAACTTTGTTGTGTCGGGTTTCTTTATTTTTTTTTCTGTCAGATCAGCAGGATTCCTCCCAACCATTAAGAGAAACAGTTGTTTTCTGTAGCCCACAGGCCCCGCTGCTTAGCAGAGGTCAAGAGACCATCAGTCTCAGTTCACCTCCTAAATTCCTCCCATTTGTTCATTAAAAACTTGCAAAGATATTAACAACAAAACTGAATTTTCCGGCATCTTGAAAACATGATTTGTTTAAACTTTAAATTTTCAAACAGTATGAAGGTAATTCTGAGGAATTATGAGCAAAAGAACCATTTTGAAATGTACTGGGAGCTGCCACCTAAACATTCTCGTATGTTTAATTTTCTGTGGGTGTAGGGAGGAGGAAGGAGCCTGACAGTAAAATTCACACCCTTGTGCTGAGTGGGTGCTGCCTGCGTGTGGTGTTTTATGCTCTGCAAACTGGAAAATGAACGAGGGTGTCTGTGCTTTCCTTCCAGGAGAATGATGCCTCTGTAAGATTGAAGATTGCTTCCTTGCTGGGCTTGTTATCGAAGACTGCAGGATTTTCCCCGGACTGCATTATGGATGATGCCATTAACACGCTTCAAAACGAGAGTAAGTCTCACTTTTCGGGTGGTGCTTGAGCTCAAGGCAGAATCACGCTGTCTTTTAAGCATTTAGGGCAGTGGCGAGGCCCTTATGTCTAAAGTGTATAATTGGGAATTGTTTCTTGTTTTCCGCTTTTGTGGATGCTGACAGGCAATAACCGTGTTCTGAGGAGGAGGAAAGTGTCCCTCAGACCTGCCTGCTTGTAATCCTTTCTTTTAAGGGAGCGCAAAGTTTGCTTTTGCATCTCTGTGTGAGAGCTGCTGCTTCTGAGGTGCTCTGTTCTAGAGGACCGTCTTGCTTTAAGTGGAACCTTGTTTGAAGATTTGTAGTGGACAGTAAAATACAGGTTGTCCTGTTTGTGGCTTCATTAAAGTCCATTTTTATGTTCTATATTATATTCACAGTTTGTATGTGCTTTACTTGATGCAGTTCAATTTTATTTTAATGTCATTTATAGAGTCATAGAATGGTTTGGGTTGGAAAGGACCTTTAAAAATCATCTAGTCCAACCCCCTGCCGTGAGCAGGGACATCTTCAAGCAGATCAGGTTGCTCAAAGCCATGTCCGACCTGACCTGGAATGTTTCCAGGGATGGGGCATCTCCCACCTCTCTGGGCAACCTGGGCCAGTGTCTCACCACCCACCTGACCTGGAATGTTTCCAGGGATGGGGCATCTCCCACCTCTCTGGGCAACCTGGGCCAGTGTCTCACCACCCACAGCATAAAAGAATTTCTTCCTTGTGCCCAGTCATAACCCACCCTCTTTCAGTTTCAAACTGGTGTCCCTTGTCCTGTCACTACAGGGCTTTGTAAAAAGTCCCTTTCCAGCTTTCTTATAAGCCCCCTTTAGGGACCGAAAGGCCACAATAAGGTTCCCCCGGAGCCTTCTCTTCTCCAGGCTGAGCAACCCCAACTCTCCCAGCTTGTCCGCACAGCAGAGGGGCTCCAGCTCTCCCAGCATCTCTGGGGACTCCTCTGGCCCCGCTCCAACAGCTCCGTGTCCTTCTTACGCTGAGACCCCCAGAGCTGGACCCGCAATTCCAGGCAGGGTCTCCCCCGAGCGGAGCAGAGGGGCAGAATCCCCCCCGGCCCTGCTGCCCCCGCTGTGGGGATGCAGCCCAGGGTCGGGGCGGGGGTTGGGCTGCCAATGCACGGTGGTGGCTCATGTCCAGCTTTTCACCCACCAGCACCCCCAAGTCCTTCTCGGCAGGGCTGCTCTCCATCCCTCCATCCCCCAGCCTGTATGGATACCAGGGATTGCCCCGACCCAGGTGCAGGACCTTGCACTTGGTCTTGTTGAACCTCATGAGGTTCACACAGACCCACTTCTTGAGCCTGTCTGTGTCCCTCTGGATGGCATCCTGTCCCTCAGGCATGTCAACAGCACTACTCAGCTTGGTGTCATCTGTAAACTTGCTGAGGGTGCACTTGATCCCACTATGTCATTGATGAAGATAGTAAATAGCATTGGTCCCAATACGGACCCTTGAGGGACACCAGTCATTACTGGTTTCCACTTGGACATTGAGCCATTGACTGCGGTTATCCAGCCAATTCCTTATCCACCAAATAGTCCATCCATCAAATCTGTATCTATCCAATGTAGAGGTAAGAATGTTGTGGTGGTCCAGGTGAAAAGTAGGCTGAAGGTGCATCAGCGGTGAAGGCTCCCTGCGTACTGCGCTGTATTAACAGGAGTGCAGCCAGCAGGTCCAGGGAAGAGACTATTCCCCTTTACTCAGCGCTGGTTAGAACACATCTGGAATACAGCATCCATTTTGGGGCTCCCCGGTGCCAGATAAGGGCTAGTAAGGTTGAGTGAGTTCAGCAGACGGCCACTGAGGTGGTCAGGGGCTGGAGTATGCAATGTGCGAGTTGAAGCTGAGGGAACTGGGCTTGTTCTGGGCTTGGAAAGGAGAAGGCTTCAGGAGGACCTTCCAACCTGGATGAGTCTGTGATTCCGTAGCTGGTGAGGAGCTCAGTGAAGAGGAACGTAGCCTTTCGCTGTTTTCTTTTGCAGAGTCTCACCAAGTCCTTGCTCAGCTGCTGGACACCCTGTTGGTGATTGGCACAAAGCTCACAGAGAACCCATCTGTCAGGATGAGACTGGTAGAGGTAGCCTGCAAGGTAAGGCGGCCTCCCTGGGGCAGGAAGCTTTTATCACTGCCACAGGTAAAAAAAAAATTAGTCAGTGTTGAAATCATTTTAATTTTACTTAAAAAAACGGTTGGAATATTACCATTTTTTTTTTAAACTGCTCGGAATCTTAGTATGATTAATTGTTTTGAAGGGGTGAAGGAGCAATAAGAACCCAGATACATCTGTTTTTCTCTCCCATTCCGCAGCATCTGACAGATTCTTCCCATGGGGTAAGGAATAAGTGTCTTCAGTTAATTGGCTGTCTTGGACCAGTGGAAAAAGGTGTCGCAAAAGAAGTTGAAAGCCAGGCTGCCAAAGATGTCCAGAAGATAATAGGAGATCATTTTAATGACCAGGACCCTCGTGTTAGGACTGCAGCTATAAAAGCCATGGTACGTGTTGCTAGTGCAGTGGAATAAACTGTTTGGGTTCTATAAGAAAGCTGGTGGGGGCTGCAAATTAATCCAGAGAGGTTTGATTTATAGATTATTTTATTAACTTAGTAAAGCTCCACCTAGCCTATCAAAATTACCTGGAAAAATAAGCTGCATCTTGAAATACGAGAGTAACGCTGAGATCTCAAAGGGCATTTTAGTGACTCATGACAACTCCTGTTGCAGCTGTAGCTGAAGAAGCTGTTTAATTTGTTGACTTTTTTGAGCGCGCGTAGGCTCTTACTTTTAGTGAGTAATGTGTATTTCTCAATTCAGCAGTGGTTGCCATAATTACAAGAAGCCGCTAGGACTCCAGCACACAAGAGAGAGCTGCTTATGACAGGAAACCTGTGTGATAAGTCCAGAAAGAATTTTGTTCGCTCGGTTTTAAACAACATTTATGTTTTGGCCCCGTGGTCGTGTTCGTTAGCGTTCCCTACCTGTTTATGAGGTTTACTGGTTTCTGGGCGGGCTGGAGCATGGTGACCCTTCAGGAACTTTTAGCTGTGCAGAAACGCTGGCCAAGACCGTGCGCTTGAGGATTTTGCTTAACGTGAGTTGCCTGTGAGTATGTGGGTATATAGAAGTTTCTCTTATTAGCTTTAAAAGTTGTAATGGTGCCTCATCTCGTGTGATGGCCGACAAGGGTATTTGAATTAAGGACATTAAACTCCAAAGAAAGCAGCAGGGTGCGTAGGAGGAGATCGGATTGCGTTTGGATCTGTCTGGGATCTCCCTCTGCTGGAGGCTGCGCTCATCCTTCATGCTTATTCCATTCTGATTTTTGTTGGTACAATTATTTTTTTATGAAGTTGCTTGAGTGGCTTTTACGCTGGCATTCAGCCATATCCGTAAACAGATTTATGACCTTGAATTTATCATTACAGTGCAAGGACAAACTGTCCTTCTGTCGTTTGAAGCACGGTGACACCCCAGATGAATTCAGGGTCACTAACCACTGCTAGGGTTCTTGATTGTGGTTTTCCTTGCTGCTGTGTTTGTGGTTTTTTTCTTTAATTTTGTCACTGGCTTGTACTTTGAAGAAGTGGATGTAGGAAAGCAACAGTTTCTTGTTGACCGTATTCAAGTAGATATTGTCCCTCTGTTTGTAAGTCAGAGTTATGATACTACTTTATTCCAGATAGAAACAACGTTTAGTAGGACAGTTTTTGCTATTCCTCTGGTTTGGTATTTGGAAAGGTTTACACGGCATGAAAAATTCATTGGCAATGCTACTTTTGGGTCTGTGTTTCAGGAGTGGTATTAAAGTAATTATTTTGAAAATACTTATGTCTTTTGTAATTGTGGTTGAGTAGGGCTGACACTGAACAATGGTTTGGAGGTTGGGAGAATGGACAGTGTATTTATATAGGTTGTATTTTCCTAGTGAATCAAAGTAGGAGTGGCTGTGAAGTTTTAAAAAATTATATTGAAATCAAGGTTGTTATTTAAAATACTTACGTCCTAGGTAATGAAATATTTTAATTATAGCAGCAATCAAGAAAAGCAAGCAAGTTTGCTCGAAGCAGAAAAAACAGTGGTGAAAACTTAGTCTTCGTCACTTAAACCTATAGTTATACTTTGTTGTTTTTTTTTTTTCCCCCCCATAGCTGCAGCTTCATGAAAGAGGATTAAAATTACAGCAGGCTATTTACAGTCAGGTAAAACCTTGTATTGATTCTATTTATTTTGTACTTGTTTGCGTATCTCGCTTTTTTTAGATTCTGTGACAATGAGCTTTGAGAGGAGGAGGGCGCTGAAGAGAGGTGGAGTATTTTGCGCTTAGGTTGCCTCTATTCCTTATTGCCCTGTGGCAGGGGAAGCAAAAATCTGGTTTGCGTCCTGTGCTTAAACCTACTAAAGCATGTGCTTTGATTGGAATATATTGGGGGAGATAATCATAGGAATATGTAGTTATTACTGTCATCTGGCAATCTTGAAGCCTTAAACCTTTGTTCATTGGAGAGTGCGCATGGAGCCTGTGTTTGGTGTGTCAATAAGGTTGTGCAGCTGAAGCCAGTATCAAATTAATTCTACTACAGATTCACATTTCATGCTTCCTGCGTAGTACAGGCAATTCTGGAGTTTTACAGGATGCGCCTGACTGACTTTGTTAGGACTAGTCTACCTAACCAAGCTTGGAAATACTGGGGAGTAGGAGGGAAGACTGAATTTTATAGTCTGTCCTAACTGCTTCGTGGTAAGGATACTCCTTGCCCTGTGGGAGGTGAATGAGAGTGCGGGTGGAGATGTTCCAGGAATTCTGGTTTTGTGGATCTTCTTTCAGGCCTGCAAGCTGTTGGCAGATGACTATGAGCAAGTGCGCAGTGCTGCAGTTCAGCTCATTTGGGTCCTCAGTCAACTTTACCCTGAAAGGTACGCGCTGTATGCAAAATGACTCAAAGTACTGGCATAGTGATTATCCTCATCTCGAGAGTTTTCTGCTGGGAAGTCTCAGGAGTAGCTGTTAGAAATTTCTACCAAATTTCTGACATGTATGAATTGCTGAGACCTGATGAGAGTGCGCTGATCCGGCTGAAGTTTTGGCTCCTGATGCTTGCTGCACATCCACAGGAAATCAGCATAGTTGTTTCTTGATGCCATCCAGTGTGACGTAAGATCAGCGTACTGATTTATGTTTCTCTGCGTTAGCATCGTGCCGATTCCTTCTTCTAATGAAGAAATTCGCTTGGTTGATGACGCGTTTGGAAAAATTTGTCACATGGTTAGTGATGGTTCCTGGGTTGTCAGAGTACAAGCTGCTAAGTTATTGGTAAGTTGCATTCTTTTCTATCTGAAAATAGTTCACCTTGTGTTACTTTAGTTTTCATATATATTTGAAAAGAAATGTGAGGTTACTTAAAAACTGTATAGGTAAATTTCTACCAAATTTCTGAGAAGAAAGAAATGAGAGAGGTCGAGGAGACCCAAAAGTTTCTCGGCTGAACTACGCAGCGATTGTCTCCTTGAGAGCAGAGGGTTGGGCATCCCAGAAAAAAAACAAGTACTCGTCGTATTTCCCTCCTCCTACTTCTCCAGCACAGGACGTATGAACCAACTGAACTCAAGAAAGACTGTGTTAACCTCAGTGGGAAAATAAGATGTTCTGACTGTCTTAAGTAAAGTGTCAAGCATTGTATAAAGCGGGTAGAATGAGTGGATAAGATTGGGTGCCGTGTTGGAATAAATCAGGAAATTACATGGTGTGATTTAAAATAATCCTGTTCCTTCCTTTTGATGTTTTTCCTTTTTTTGTTTGTTTGTTTAGGGTTCTATGCAACAAGTCAGCTCCCATTTCTTAGAGCAGACCCTTGACAAGAAGCTCATGTCAGATCTGAGGGTATGTAAATGTTTGCGTTTGTTTTTAGTGCGTGTAGGTACTAAAATCCCACAACAGGTATGTTAATGTTTGAGTGTGTTTGGTTACAGTGTCCTTGCCTCAGGGCTGCCGAGAGTTAATTGGCGATGACAGGTTTTCTTTTAGATTCAAGTCAGCGAAGCAATTGCTAGTTTTAGATTTCATTAGCCGAGCAAGTAATAAACATCTCTAGGCTACTCAGGTCTCACAGATGAGAAGTAAATGTTTGCGTTCTTCTGATGGCCTTTTTGGCTAAAAGGTTTATTTATTGTGTAGGGAGTGATCTCATCCTAGGTTTGGGAGCAAGCTGATGGAAACATTCTCCGAGAGCTGACCAGTAGACATTTCAAGAGACATGAGTAGCTACAGGCTGGGCCTCCTGAGCCCTAAGAGCAAAACTTCTCAGTAAAATTCCTTCCTTAAGCCACTGTCTTGAGGTGTCGCATATGGTTTTTCTGCCTACAAAGGAACAATGAAACTAGAGCTGCTAGTTTTTGTGGGCTGCTTTGTCAAGTCTATCAAAGAAAGGGCTGCACAGCTTGATTTTTACAGCACGGGGGGAAAGGAGAGCAGGCATGCCGGATAAATATCGCATTTTACACGTGGCTGAGCTCTGTATAGTATTGATAGTCATTAAAGTATTTAATTGCAGTTCGACTTGTTAAACTGCAAAGTGATAGCATCTTTTTTTGCAGATCAATTATTGGCTACTTAACTAGACTGGCCTTTCCTCTGACCCACTGTGGCTGTTCTTATAATGGATGTCTAAGAACATCTTAATTAAAATATATTAGTTATTATCCTTTCCCAATGTCAAAAGTACAAAGAGTTACTGGTAATTAGAAATATTCATAGAAGAGAAGGCAGTATTTGCTTTCCTTGGCATTTGTCTGTCTCTGTCAATGTCTAAGTCTCTAGCTACGTCTGTTTTCAAATTCAGGAAAATATTTTGTTGGGTCTTACTTAAAAATGTACCATGGTTGTAACTGAAAAACTTGTTTGGACAGAGGAAGCGCACAGCGCATGAAAGAGCCAAAGAACTCTACAGCTCTGGGGAGTTTTCAAGTGGCAGAAAATGGGGAGATGATGCTCCCAAAGAAGAAATCGATACGGGTGCCGTAAACTTGATTGAATCGGGAGCTTGTGGGGCCTTTGTTCATGGCCTGGAAGATGAGATGTACGGTAAGTGTTAACTTATCCATGGATTGACTGAAGGAGAAGATGTGTGCTAGCTAATAAGCTTTTTTGGTTGTCTGTTTTGGTTTGGGTTTTTTGTTTGGTGTCAAAATAGATCACTTGGCTAGTGCGTGTGGAGTTTTTTAATGAATTGTGGATGTTGGGGTGGTGGGGTGTTATTCCATTGTTGTCTCTGATATGGCTTTATTTCAGAGCTGCTACAGCTCCTGAGCAGAATTTTGGATAGAAATGTTCCATTGAGTAGCCAAAACCAAATAGAATCATAGAATGGTTTGGGTTGGAAGGGACCTTAAAGATCATTGAGCTAGTTCCAACCCCCCTGCCCTGGCCAGGGACACCTCCCACTAGACCTGGTTGCTCCAAGCCCTGTCCAACCTGGCCTTGAACCTCCAGGGATGGGGCAGCCACAGCTTCTCTGGGCAACCTGTTCCAGGGACTCGCCACCCTCACAGTGAAGAACTTCTTCCTGAGATCTCATCTAAATCTCCCCTTTTCCAGTTTGAAGCCATCACTCCTCATCCTGTCACTACATGCCCTTGAAAAAAGTCCTCCTCCAGATTTCTTGTAGGCCCCCTTCAGGTACTGGAAGGGGNCCCCTTCATGTACTGGAAGGGGCTATAAGGTCTCCCTGGAGCCTTCTCTTCTCCAGGCTGAACAACCCCACCTCTCCCAGCCGGAGGTCCTCTAACCCTCTGATCATCTCCATGGCTGCCTCTGACCCCACTCCAACAGCTCTGTGTCCTTCTGCTTTGGGACCCCTGGAGCTGGACACAGAATTCCAGGTGGGGTCTCCCCCAAGCGGAGCAGAGGGGCAGAATCCCCCCCCGGCCCTGCTGCCCCCGCTGTGGGGATGCAGCCCAGGGGCCGGGGGGGTTCTGGGCTGCCAGCGCACGGTGCCAGCTCACGTTGAGCTTCTCCCTCCCCAGCACCCCTAGGTCCCTCTCCTCAGGGCTGCTCTCCAGCCATTCTCCACCAAGTCTGGATTTGTGCATGGGATGGCCCCAACCCATGTGCAGGACTTCATATTTGGCATAGCTTCCCATAAACGGTCAAGTTTTAGTAAAATACCTAGTAAGAAGTGGTTGCTTATGTTATGCAAAAAGCCACTGGGATTATTTTTTTAGTGACTTGAATTCAACAGTTGCGTGTGGCTCTGAATTGGCAACGTTACTTGCTGCTGTTTGAAATTGGTGTTTTCTCTGCAGGAAGGAAAATTGAAGTTTATAGAACCTGTTGTTTAAAACATGGCACTGCAAGGAACCTATGTCCGTGGAGTCCAAAAATCATTCATTTTGTAAACATAGCAGCCTCCATGCTAACCTCTAACAAAGGTTACAACTAGTGGAGACAAACCCACATATTTTCCAGAATATTTCCAAATCTGCCAGCTCCAACAAACAGAATTTTTATTTTTTTGTTTTGCACCCCAATTTTATCCGTAGCCAATTTATACCCATTTGTTCTAAGCCAGCGATAGGTTGCAAATTAAATAGCTGTTGCTTCTCTCAGGGATTGGCTTCCCTGATGAATTAATAGAGAGCTTTCATTTTGCGAGGGGCTAAACAGGCTCCTTTTAATCCCTGCTGCTATAAAAGCTTTCCTTCGGCCAGCTAGAGCGCATTATTCTTGAAAATCGCTGACTGGATCTGTATGTTTTCAGGTACTTAAATTTCAGGTGAGGTCTTGCTTACATCTTTAGCAGTATTATTGGTAATTCCTTTTCTTTAATGGAAATATCCATGTTCTGAGGTCACATTTACCTGTTCCATAGTGCTGTTGTATTGGTCTCTGGTGGTTTTCCTACGATGGACTTGGAGGCCACAGTCTCTTTCCAGCGGATTATATCTGCTCTGTTCTTTTAAAAAAAAATGGATTATGAGTGTCAAACTGGAACACAGACTCAGGAAAGTCTGCGTGCTGCCCTTCCCAGCCCAACTTTCCCATGGATAAAGTGAAGATTTTATATATAAACATATATATATTTTTTTAAGGCTATTGAGAATGGGTGATATTGGCGTAGAACTGCGAAAGATGCCGAGCCCTGACTTATTCCCGAGTTTGCTTTTAATGTTACTGGAATGAAGGAGGCTAAATTAGAAAGTACAAAACCACCATAACAAAAATATCACTGTAGATTGCGTTGTAAAAGTTGGTTTATTGTGCCATGACTCCCGCAAATAAAAGCGCGTTTTCCTAATAGCTAAACTCTCCCCAAAGCTTGAAAAAACTTTGGTTTTTTTCTGACTAACAGCAGGAATTTTTTTGCTTAGTTCAATGACCTGTGAAACATGTTCTCCAGTTTCTTGTACCGTAGGTCTTGTGGCAGTATGGTGCTACTGGGGAGTGTTGATAAAATGGACAGATGTGGAATATACACAAATCTTTAAATAATGTAGATCTCTCCCTCTACTGCAGCGTTTTTTTAAATACTACTGAGCTCTCTTCTTCCTTACTTGCAGTGCTGCTTCATTTCTTGAATTCCATGTTGTAACTTAAATCTAAATTAGCATGTCAGCTCAGGAAAGCAATATTGGCAAAATGGTTTTCTTCTCTAATACCTTGGCCTTAATGGCCACGGAGACTCGTAGATGTGACAAAAGCTTTATTACAGAACAAGCAGGGGTCTTGTTGCGTTTGCATTTTTCCACTTAATCAGAATCATCAGGAATCGAATGTGTTCTTTAAGAACAATAGGCCTAAAAGCTACACATGAGTTTAAGTAGATGTTTTCAAGATGAGCTAATTTGAATGAAAAAGTATATTTAAAACAATAATGCTTGCAAGACATCAGACTAATTCTTATTTTTAGGATCCCATGAAAGTATGGAAGCTAGCGAGGATGGCTGCAGGGAAGACAATTTCTTCTCCACTTAAGCTTGTTGTATTTGGGAATTCTTCAAATTCCTGCAACATTCTACAGGATGAATACACTCTGGACACCTTTTTTCGCTTAAATTCTGAGACATTTTAATAATTAGGTGTCACCGTTTTCCTTTTCTTTTGAGGAATCCAAAGCTGTGAAGCGGAGGAATTTCATTCTGTTTACTGCCAAAGTGCTGATACTCTAGGGCTTTTCATAAGGTGCTACATAGCAAGTTAAAAATGCGCTGAGTGCTCTGAGCAATTAAAATGTCAGGAAGAATAGAACAAACAGTTTAATTATCCAAATTAGTTTGCCTGAGATGCCGGCGTTATAGCTACACTTGCAAAACGCGCTATGAAATACGTCATATTTATTGCTGGGTAGGAGACCTGGTTTTCACCTACGAGTCTCTCAGCAGATGCTTATGACAGCAGCACACGCTGCATTAGAGGTGAAGCTTCTGGTTTGAAGACTTGCCTGTGGAAAGGTCCCTGCTTGGTCTCCATCATCCTCAGGGTTTCCATAGCATCTCCCATCCTTAGCCCAGTCCAGGAATAATATGAGGCCCGGTTGTTGGATAATACGCCCTTTCAAAAAGCACTAACAATTAATCAATTAATTCCTTCCTCTTTTTTTTTTTTTTTTATAATAGAGGTTCGGATCGCTGCGGTTGAAGCCCTCTGTATGTTGGCTCAGTCCTCGCCTTCGTTCGCGGAGAAATGCCTGGATTTCTTGGTCGACATGTTTAACGATGAAATTGAGGAGGTGAGATTGCAGTCCATACACACAATGAGAAAAATTTCCAACAACATCACGCTGCGGGAAGACCAGCTGGATACTGTGTTAGCTGTCTTGGAGGTAAGAAATTCCCGAGGGAGGAAAACAATTGCATTCCTGCTTTCTTTGAGGTGTTAAAATTATTAAATGCTGGTCAGCCCCTTCCTCTGAGCTGAAACTATCCACCTTTTTGTTCTTTTTCCTCTTCTTTGAAGACCCCCAAAGGCTCCTAAGGTCTTTGTAATCTCCAGGACAACAGAATAGTTTTGAAATAGATGAATTTCAGATAAAACCTCTTCCCTCAATCGCTGCGCTGTTGCCTCGTGTCTGTTTCCTGTTGATGGGCTTGATCTGGAAGGGGGGGAAGAGGTTTTTTTGGCTGTATGAACAGTGGTGTGACGAACTGCTTTCCCTCAAATCTGTTTTATTTGCTGAAAGACACGGGTTTTTTGATTCTGCTGCATGTGATAGGCAAGTCTCTGCAGCTTTTGCAGTCTCCCAGCCTTGGGCGGTGCTGCAAATCCGCTGTTTCTGTCTTTTCACCTGCTCTTTGCTTCACCCAGGGCAACAGCGGCTTCTTCCGGCTGTGCCCCAGGAAGAAGCAAACTAGCCAACCTATTTTATCAGTCTAAAAAAATGCTGTGGAGCGTGATCTGAATTTGCAAATGTAGCAAAGAGTTTTAGCCACCTCACTTTTTTTTTTTTTTTAATGTAGTTGATTTACATTTTTTCAAGCTGGGGACTTGTGCATCAAGGTATAAAAATGTCATAGTTAGACTGGGGTTCTGTCTCACACTTCTCTGCTGATTTCCCATGTATGATAAATCACACATGTATTATGGTTTATATTATCGTAACGATTAACAGGTATTAGGGTAGCTAAAGTGTGAGAATGATTAACATTTTCATGTGTTTTTCTGATTCTGAAAGGTGCTTGCTTGCTTTCTGTAAAATCTATCTTCCAGTATCAAAAAAAAAAAAAAAAAGGCTTTGGAAAAATGGCATTAACTTTGGTACCTAAATCTGTTCTGAGAATGTAAATACGGAACAGCTGGGGACAGAGATAACTTTGGTTTTCATCCAACTGCTTAGACTTTATCTGAATAACTCTACTGGTTACTCCTTGCTTTGCTGACCTGGCGTTGTATTCTGCTTTTCCTGTTGTTCTTGATCTCTGTTTCTCTTGAGTCGTGTCCCTCTTTGTCCCTTCGTTGTCTTCTGCCTCCCTTGTCTCTGTCCTGCCCTTCCAGTGCTCCATGCAACTCACCTAGAGCATGGTCCCTCCATGGTCATTCCAGTCCTTAGAACGTGTCTTCTCTTTGGTCATGGTTTCCCTCCCACCACCAAAATAAGGAACAGCTGAGCAGCCCTGCTGTGCTTTCCTCCTTTGATGGGGGGTGTGTGTGTGTGTGTTGGCTGTCATTTAAGAGCCTTTTCAAGAGGACTGCTTTTTTTTTTTTTTCTTTTGTGTAAAACAGTGATGAATGAGCTGTTGATGCGTAGCAAATTATAATTTAAAGAAAAAAAAATAAATCTGCTATTGAAACGCATCCAGTTCTTGTATCCTGTCAAATTTTCACGTTCCATCCAGCCGTGCCGCACAAACGCTGATAGCGAGGAAGTGTAATGCATTGATACGGAACAGCAAGGTGGTTTTTGGTGGAAGGAATGTAGTTAATTAAGCTGGAGTTTGGCCGCAGCGCTTCTAAAAATACCGCTTGGAGATTGCATAAGCTCCTCTGTACAATGTCACCCTGGCCTAAAAAATAAAAATGGGTGCAGTGTGACTTTAGAAGCAGCACGGTAGGGATCCCGGATGCTCGTAACGGTGTTCCTGACTGAACTTGTGTGTCTTATCTTTTCATTGCCCCTTAGGACAAGGTAGAAAATCGAATATAGGCAGTTCCATCTCAACATGAAGAGGAACTTCTTGCCTTTGAGGGTGGCAGAGCCCTGGCAGAGGCTGCCCAGAGAGGTGGTGGAGTCTGCGACTCTGGAGACCTTCAAAACCCGCCTGGACACCATCCTGTGCAACCTGCTGTAGGTGGACCTGCTCTGGCAGGGGGTTAGACTGGATGATCTCCAAAGGTCCTTTCCAGCCCTTAACTTTCTGTGATTCTGTGATTGTCCATCTATAAACCCGTAGTCGGGTCCGGTTGCTTTATCCTATAGATGATCACTCTTCATCTAGTCTGTCCAGCCATTGACATGTCCTCAAGTTTCACAAATCCCCTGGAGGCTGGTGAAAGGGTTAAAGACTTGTGGAATTGAGCTTCAGTTATTGAATGATGAAACGCTTCTCCACAGATGAGAAAACAATCTTCAGTGATTGTTTTGCTGAGTTACCCCGCGCCTTCCTTTTCTGTTATTGCCTGTGCCTAAGGGTACAACGTCACCCAAACCACAGAGTGGTAGGTCAGCAGTGAAGCAGTTCCCGTTCATTCCTGTAAATGGAATCACCTGGGTGGATGAGACCAGGAGGAGACCCTGTGATAGTTGTCTGGTCTGTCACAGAATCACAGAAAGTTAAGGGTTGGAAGGGACCTCTGGAGATTGTCTGGTCCAATAAGACCTGCCAGAGCAGGTCCACCTACAGCAGGTGGCACAGGATGGTGTCCAGGTGGGTTTGGAATGTCTCCAGAGTCGCAGACTCCACCACCTCTCTGGGCAGCCTCTGCCGGTGCTCTGGCACCCTCAAAGTCAAGAAGTTCCTCCTCATGTTGAGATGGAACTTCCTATATTCATGAGATGTCACTTCACCTGTGCTTTGCTATGATAATTGGAAAAGTGTGCTGTTTGTCAGATGCCTCTATTACTAATTCGGCTGGAGAACAGGAACTGCTGCCTTCAAAGTAAATGTGTATGCAGGCACGTCTTCTCTCTCTGTGCTCAAAGGTGTCTGGGTTGGGTTTTGGTTTTTTGGGTTTTTTTTTTTTTTAAGGATTCCTCAAGGGACATTCGGGAAGCGCTTCATGAACTGTTGTGTTGCACCAATGTCTCAACTAAAGAAGGCATCCATCTGGCGCTGGTGGAGCTGCTGAAAAACCTAACCAAGTATCCCACGGACAGAGAATCCATATGGAAGTGAGTGTGTCTCCTTATTTTCCTATTCTTTTTAGTAATTGAGATGTTAAGCAAATATTGAGCTAACTGAGGCTGTAGCAGGTATTGCAGGTATACGCTCCTGTTATTCTGTATATATTTGGAATAGTGTCTATACTAAGTATTGCACATGTTCATGACCGCAGTAGAAACTCTGTGGCGTTCTTACATTTCCATACTTGTACTGGGAATCCAGAACTGGTGATCGCTCCTGGAAATAGCCCTCTTCTAAGCACTCGGAGCATTCCCAGAAAAGTTGAAGCCAACCGTTGGTTTAAAGCCTCATCTCTTCTATGCAACTAATGATTTGTGCTTACTTGACTCTGCATTAAATGGTAATATTTACCAGCAGTTGATTATATCAGTCGTGACAAGTGGATTGACCGTGTGGCATTGTGCTGTTGGAGGGACTTTTTCTGTCTGAGCAAAAATAATGAACATTTGTTGAGATTTTTTTTTTGTCTGTTTAATGGAAACAACAAAGGAAGGGGTGCTCCAGCACGTGTGGTTTGAGGTGGAATTCTTGGGTATTATTGGAAACACTGATTTTAGCTGTCTTTGTCTTCCAGTGTACTCATACATTGTTCTGGGAGTTTGAGGTTCTTGGGTTTTATTTCATTGGTTTTTTACATCTTCACTCCTTTATTTCTGAGAAAAAAAAAATAGACTCATCTGTTAGCACTTACTATGAAAGCTTCTCTTGGGTTGTATAGCTCCAGGTGTTAAGTATTTCTTGGACAGTTCAAATAAACAATTTTCATTACTGCTTGCTTTTTCAAGCTGTCCTCTCGGGTTTTTTTTGAATCCTGCCAAATATTAATGCAAATACTCAGCTGTGAAGAGACAGTGTTGCCCCAGGTTTGCAATATGCTATTACTGTCGGTTGTTGAAGAGGCTTAACTGCAAAGTAAAATTACTGAACAGAAAATTGATTCTGTTTCGCCTCAAACTAGGACAACCGTACGCTTGGACAGTAGGATTTTGATGCTGACTAGCACCTCCAAGTCCCCCTGCAACGTAAAGTAATAATGCTTCAATGTGTTGTAATTTGCAATGTGCCTTTTATGAAGAAATATTTCAATCTGTGTATTTTCAGATGCTTGAAGTTCTTGGGAAGCAGGCATCCCACTTTGGTGCTTCCGTTAGTCCCAGAGCTGCTGAGCACACATCCGTTCTTTGACACTCCGGAACCAGACATGGATGACCCAGCCTGTATCTTTTTAATGAAGCCAGTTAATTGTTTTGACTGTAATAGATGTTATTCCTATTTTCCTCGTGCTCACGTTTGTTAAAACATTTCAAACTGTAGTAGACGATCCTGTAGCTATTTCTGAATTCCTTTGCTGCTTAGTTTTTATAACTCAGCAAGTGACGGAATAACTGTTATCTGGAACCATCTTCATAAATACCACTGTGGTATAATTGGCCTTTTTTAACGCTGTGATGAATAATCTGTTTTATCAAGCAATTTGTAAAGGTTTAGGCATTGCAGCTGAGTCCTTTGATGTGAAAACGTTTGTCTAGTTTGCACTAATTTTGAAGATGCTTTAGGTTTTAAATGGGAAGAGTGGTTTTCCTTGTCTCTTTTCTTTTTAGGTAAAGCCTCTACTATCCTCACTCTCGTGCAGAGTACAGAACAGCACGGTCTCTGAGCATAGCCGTGGCTGAATCCCCGTAATCCTAGAAACGTATCATCTCTTTGAAATAATTTAAAATCGAAAATCCTTATATTGATGTTAGCTCTTCTAGTTCTTTAGAATGCAAACTGTTATTGTAATTCCATTATCTTTAACGATAGGAGATGCCTTGGAAGTGCAAAACACCATTTTTTTCCATTGTTCATTCTCCTTGCTTCCTTTCTGTGGGACTGCGGAAGGTAATGTTATTTCTGATGCGTGCTGTGACACATTGGGCTGGAACAACTCTCTTCCTCTGTGAAGCTACTCTTTATTTCTCTTACTAGTCCCAGGCCATCATCTAGAAATTCTATATAGATCAAATAAATACTTTGTGAGAGTTGAAAAGGGCTAGAGTCGGGTGGAGAGAAAGATTAATCCATAATCAGATAGTTGGGTAATAATCTGAGTAAATTTGTCCTGTGGGTGGAGAACTGAAGGAACATTGGTGTGGGGAGAAAGCTGTTACTGAGCTGAATGCACCTTCCTGCCCCGAACCGAAGAATACTATTTCAGAGAATGTTCTGGTGGTAACTTGCCACCAAATTTTATGGAGATACGTTATGTGAAGACAGGCCTGGGAACCAGAAAGTACAAGGTAGACCTGAATGGTGTGTTTCCAGTGTAAACTGTAAANGTTAGTCGAATAGCTTCAGCTGAAAATTTGGAAAGGTTTTTGGGTGAAGAGGAGAAATTGGTTTGTCAAGTGGAAAGCTTTCTGCTTGGCAGCCCATGAATGCAGAAGGCTTTTCAGGAGGCGAGACGTGGATTCAGTCCCTTCTGTGGCTGAACCTACTTCTTCCCTGTGCAGATGAGATCTTGTGCTCGGGGTTGACCCTGTTGCAGGCGAGTGCCCCGGCCTTTGGGCTCGCTGGTTAAAGCCTTTGGCTTTTTTCAGTCTCTCAGACTGTGAAAATGGTTGATTTGTTTTGTTTTTTTTCCCCTGTTTCAGAAACGTCTTCCCGTGTTTTGACTCTTTGGTTTCTTTTAAGTCTGTGTAAGAGGGATGTTTTTCAGGACATCATGGGAAATGCAGCAGTATTCAAAGACTCAGCGGTAAATGTTTCATTTTGGGTGGTGTTTGGGTACCAAACTGGTAAGCGCAGTGTAAGCTTTGAGGAAGAACGAAACCTAATGAGTGTGTTCTATGTTTATAATCCTGGCTCCTCTCCTTTGTGTCGCCTCTGAGCCATCCCACGTTGGCACTAACATCCTTCCTCCAATATGGCCCATCTTCTAATGTTTGTGCTTTGCAGTTTGTTTTCGTCTGCTCAGGCAGCTGCCTCTTCCCATTTTGCTCCGCGTTTTCTCGACTGTAAAGAACTTCCTAAACCATCTCCAGCAAAGAAAGGGTTTGTTGAGTAGTTGTTGGTGTTGTTTTAACTTGCCCTCCCCAAGGAGCTGTTCCTGCTGTTGTTTGTTTTTGCCTTTAACAATCCATTTCAATAGACATTGCCGTTCTGGTTCTGATTTTTAACGCTGCTAAAAGTTGCCCAACAATGCCTGCCCTGTTCTCGGATCACACGTTCAGACATTACGCCTATCTTCGGGACAGTCTCTCTCATCTGGTCCCTCCATTAAGAGTAAGTTGAGCCTCTTTGGTTTGCACTTTACCACTCTGTTACGAATATTGCTGGTCTCTTCCACATCTGTTTGTGTCTAACACGCGGATTCAAAATGTTTTCTTTTTCCTCCCAAGCTGCAAGGGAATAAATATTGAAATGTACATTAAGTAAAAAGAGCCAAATAGTAAATCATTACAATATGGATTTTGTAATTTGGGGGAGAATAATAACATTATTGCTCTCAAGTGAGAACAGCACATGGTTTGCTGGTTAGGAAAGAATACTGGGAGGGCAGGATTCCCGGGAGCTTTCTGTAGCTCTCACTGTGTGGGGAAGGGGAGCTTTGTAGACATTCCAACACTTGACTTGTGCCCTACCTGATGGGGTTGCTCACGGGTGAGATGTCTTCTGCTTTGAAGCGTGTTTTTTTCCTGCGTGGAAGTACAGGTGGGACTTAGGTTGATGCAGCTCGTAAAATGAATTGCGGTTTGTGTGGTCTTGGACTTCCCTTCCCTTCACGGCCTCATAGTAGATCAGGAGGATGTTTCCCTCCAAGGGATGTCGAAGTTTAACCTGAAGATCTCTAGCTGTGTGTGGCATTGTGAAATGGAGAGCATTAACTAACAAAGGTAGAAGATGTAGGCTTGAAATCCGTGGTAGAAATTTTGAATTTGAGAAATAAATGGGAGCTCTCAACCGGTAGTTGTTAAATAAGGCGGCAGCATTTTGCGGTACTTGCATTGGACTTTTTCTGTATGTCTGTGTTTCTTCTTGCTTAGTTGCCAGGTAGAAAGCTGCTGTCCTCCCCAGTCTCTCCCAGTATTACACCTCATGAAGATCCTTCCCAGCAGTTCTTGCATCAGAGCCTGGAGAGAGTTTACAACCTACAGCACCTTGACCCGCAGGGCATACAGGAACTGCTGGAATTTACCATCCGGTAAGGCTGCAAGCTGACCTGGGCATGGGAAGATCAGTGAGGGTTCCCAATTTTCTCCGAAGCGGCTGCTTTGCTTCTGAATATCGTGTCGTACTTTGCCATCGGGTGCTTAGTCTGAGCCTTCTTCTAGAGAGCGTTGCGATAAAAAGGTATTCACGGCCTGTTTGGAACAAAACGGATGGTCTCAGCTCTGGCTCTGCCCACTGAATAATTAGTGTGTGTTTTAGGAGAACATCTGTTTGGAGCGTGGTAAGGTCTTTATTTTTTTTGCTTAGTTAAAATACACTTTCAGTTTTTATGGATGACAGCCTTGTGTGTCGTTCTTAGCTCTTTGTCCCTGTACGAGTCCCTCGTTTTGATTATATTATTTTTAATGCACGTGCTCAGGGGGTTTTTTGTTTCATTTTTGAGGGAAGAGAGAGGTTGTTCCCTTTGCTCTTCAAATTTCCAGGTCCTGGGGCCTTTCATTCAGCAGGAGAGGACCTGCTTGTGGTGCTTTGTTGGGTTCTTATGGCCAGTCCCGGGATACTTGGGCATTCTTCATCAGTTTGAAAATCAGAGAGAGATTTTCCTGGAACAGACAATATTATCGCCTGTTGCTGTCTGCTGTTGTGTGGATACAGGTGTAAACTGTGGCGTCTGAATGTGGATTTTATGCTACCTCTTCCGTTTCATCTCTGGACTGATTTAAACAAAACACTCAAAAAGCATCCTTTCAATAAGATTGGAAAGAGGAAAAGAGCTTTATTTTGAGAGCTGGAAAAACAATCTAAAAGGCTTTGCTTGGCATACAGAATTCTGAAAAGCTCTTACTTTTTTCCTTCCTCCAAAATAGCTGCCTCTTCTGTATGTGTCGCCCTAAATCGCTTTCACGCCCACCTGCGGGGGCGAATAACCAGCGTGCTCCTCACCGGAGACCCAGCTGGGAAAACGAGATGGTTTGTCCTCAGCTGTTTTGAAGCTGCGATGTGCAGCCTCAAACATTTAGTCTCAAAGCATTTCACGCACTTAGCGCTTGAAAAAGGTAATCTCTTGGCAGATCATCCGGAATCTCAGAGGCACGATGAAGGTCTGGAAACCTCCCAGGCTGTGAATGTTTTCGATTTTCAGCGTAGGAATCCTGTCGGAGGCGGCTGCGTGTGTGACCTGTGTGCGGTACAGGGCAGCCATGCTTGGGAGCTGATGGACATTATTAGCTTGGCTTTTTTCCTGCTGGGATCACCACCCAGGAACCGTGCTAAACCAGCTGCTGTTTTCCCACCTGAAGAGAAGGGGGGATTTAAGACAAAAAAAAACCCAACCAAACAAAAGTGTTAGAGGTTATTTCGCAGAGGGCAAGAGTTTTCTGCACCGGTAGTTTGGTTGCTGAGAGTCAAAGGGGTAGAAGAAGCTGACAGCGATGGATTTTTACGGTGGGACATAACTCCCTCCTCCTTTAGCCTTGTTGTCATCGGGGGAAGCAGAGGAGACCTCGTGGAGCGGCGTCTACGTGGGACTTAACGTTTCCAACCACGCTCAAGCCTGACGCTCTTCCCCCAGGCTCCGCAGCTGAAGCGGCAAGACAGACTTTTTAGCACATCGGTCTTTTGTGGTTTAGTTTCTCCCGTCTATCTACGGCAGGAATTTTATTTTTTTTTTGTCTTGCAGGGATGCAGAAATCTGTTTAAGATTTGTAAGGAAATAGAATTAGTGGAATTGGGAACTGTAGGAGACTGGGAAATGGAATATCTGCCTAGCTGTTAGCTGAGAGATGACATCCTGTTCCCTGTTAGTGCGTTGCGATGCATTAAGCACGACGTGGGAATTAAGCACTCAGGAGTCTGTTCTTTTTTTCTCTGGGAAAAAAGACGGAATCGAATCACTGTGTATTGCTGGGGCTTTACTGTTGTTGCACTGAAGGAAGGCGTAGCCCCTCTGCTTGGGAGAGGTTTGCAAATTATTTTTTTTTTTTGGCTGCAAAATTATACAGATAATCTCGTGGATTTTTTATTTTTTTATTTTTGGAATGTGGGAGCGCTCAGGTTTGGCGAAACCAAAGTTTCAGAATTGCATCATAAATGGAAGGATAAATCGAAAATAAACAAGAGGAAAGGGTCATCTGGGAAAAAAAAAAGTATTCTTTTTAATAATACTATAGAAAACATGGAAGTAGAGGGGCAATTTGAGCACACTTGGGATCAAAGTAAAATACAGAGAAGAGCAGAATCCACATCATCCAACCTGTTTTCAGTTCTCTAACAAAAAAATGAGTTTTGTTTTCTTAATAGACATGTTTTAAAATCAAAAGTGTGTAAGAGGAGAGAACTAAAGCCTTTCTGGGTTCCATTAACTGTCTTTTTTTTTTTTCCTGTGAAGTGAAAAGCTACTTCTCTTGCTGTGTGACTTACAATACTTGCACCAGGCAGCACACAACAGCTTCTTGGGCAAATACATCAGATTTCAGCTTGCTTTTAAAAAGGCAGCTGTATTTCAGATAGGCTCGGTCCCCTGAGCCCAACGTGTTCCAAACAGCCTTTCCTAGCCAAGGTGAACAGTCAGATTTCCCAGCAGTGCAAGGCGAGTGGGTCGGTAGCTGCAGTAGATGGTTGGCTGGAGTGTTTGAAGTTAAATCTGGAACCGCTGTGCCGTGCGCTTCCCGGCGGGCTGCGGAGTAACGTGGGTTGACAGACTCACTGCTGCCACTGCTGTGCTCGTGTCAGCCTCCGGGAAGAAAGGAGATGCCAGGTCCCAAGGTGCAAAGTCTTGTAGCGCATGTTTCGCTCCTGTTTCTGGTGCTACGGACAGGAAAAAGCAAGATGCAGAAATAGCTGCCTTCGCCGTTGCTGTGTTCCGAGTGTGTTTGGATTAACTTGCTGTCTCAACGGGTTTTTTCCTGTTTTGTTTTTTGGTTTTTTTTCTCCCCCCACATGCTTCAGTGACCTTCAGAGGCTTGGAGAACTGCAGTCGGAACTGGCAGGGATGGCAGATTTCACCGCAACTTACCTTCAGTGTCAGCTGCTCCTCATCAAGGTTTGACGTCATCTGGGGGTTTGGGTTTTTTTTTCTTTGGGCCGTTCTTCAAAAATGCCCTCAGTCCGCTTAGCGGTGCGCTTTCGTGTTTTGATGTTTGTGCTGAAAACTGGTGTGTGATAAAAGCGCGGGTTCCACGGATTTCTGATATTCCTGCTTCCCTTCTGTGGCAATTTATGCAGTGGCTTTGCCAGTGAGCGCGCCAGCGCAGAGCTCTGCTGTTGTAGCCAGGGATTATGTTGGTTCGTGCGCTTTTTGGCAGCGCAGAGTTTATTTTCTGACAGAAACCACAATGGAGGCAACTACTGTGTAGCCTTTTACGTTATGAGAGTAACTTTTCTTTTCTAGTGGCCACCAGAATGCTTTTTGCCAAACTGCTGCTGCAAGAGGAGTTTTTATAGGCGATGTTTTGTAGGCAGCTTTTTTGGCACCCAGACTGAATGAATTCTTTAGACTTGCTTGAGCAAAATATCAGTCGTGCTTTCTTTTACGGTGCTGAAACGATCTGTTTGGCGTTAGCAGATGAAGTGGCTACTTTGACATCATGGCAGCAACCCTTTTCAAAGTCAGCTTCTTGCTATAAGCAGGAACTATTTTTTTTGCTTCGCTTCTCAAGCTGTCAGCTGGTATTTTGGGTGGTTGAACGTAACTTATACACGTGTAAAGGAAGAACTAAAGCAAGCAACAAACAGGTTTCCAGGAGGGGCTCAGTAAAAGCTTTGTTATGTAAAACCAAGAAGGGATTTCAATTTCTTTGCTACATGCGTAGCTGCCAGCTGGCCTATCTCATGGCAGCCCTCAGATCTTTGGAATACATTTATCACCCAAAGAAGGTATTTTAGAGGAACAGTGTTACGGTTCAGTACATTCCTAGCTAGAGCCAAAACTTCTTCCAGAACAAAATGTGCTGTCCAGGCAGAGGAGCAGCATTTGGAGGTGGCTTTGTTGCCCTTCTCCTGGGTTTGGCTGGAGGGAAGCAGTGGCACTGGTTTGTATGTCCGGCAAGGAGGAATGCTGTGTTTGGAAGAAGGGGATAAACGCTACGCCAGCCGTGCCTGGCTCGAGCTGTAGAACAGACAGTACCTCAGCGATGTCGAGGAGTCAGTAACATGGCTGAAATGAAACTCATCATATCGTCCAATTACAAATTGTATTCTGGGGCTGCAGAATTGCATTCTCCCCAGTTTAAGAAGGACAGGGAACTGCTGGAGAGGGGACAGCGAAGGGCCATGAAGATGATCAGAGGGTTGGAGCATCTTTCTGATGAGGAAAGGCTGAGGGAGTTGGGTCTTTTTAGTCTGGAGAAGAGCAGACTGAGGGGGGATCTCATCAGTGTTTACAAATCCTTCAAGGGAGGGTGCCAGAAGGAGGGGCCCAGGCTTTTTCAGTGGTGCCCAGTGACAGGACAAGAGGTGACGCGCACAAACTCAAATATAGAAAGTTCCATCTCAACATGAGGAAGAACTTCTTGCCTTTGAGGGTGGCAGAGCCCTGGCAGAGGCTGCCCAGAGAGGTGGTGGAGTCTCCAACTCTGGAGACATTCCCAACCCGCCTGGACGCCATCCTGTGCCACCTGCTCTGGGTGACCCTGCTCTGGCAGGGGGTTGGACCAGATGATCTCCAGAGGTCCCTGCCAACCCTTAACGTTCTGTGTGATTCTGTGATCTTCGGTGAGGTGGAGACCATCAACAGAAAAGTTAAGAAATATGACTGTGTAGGTGTGTTTCTGGGGAGAGTTCTAGTTTCCATGTCTTGGCCTGCAATCTGAGATTCCCCTGATCTTGGTCTGGGGGAGGTGATAACGCCATGGGCTATTGTTTTTCTAATAAGTGACTGCCTTCTGCATAAAGTTCTCACTTAAAAAGTACAAAGAGTTTGGCTCAGCCGGTCTCTAATTCATAGTTTTGTTAATATTATTCTCAACTTCTGTTTTATATTTTATAGTTGTATAGGTATGTCTGCATCTTTCTGGAACAACACCACGTTTCTAGAACACGGGCTTTGGTTCCCTGTGTATTTAAAAGCACAGAAGACACCTTTGGCCGGCTTTTTCAACCAGCCTGTTGGTGTACAGCTGAGAGACATGGCATCTTGCCTGCTCCCAAGCCCATTTAGCACAGGGTTATAGAATCATAGAATCACTTGGGTTGGAAGAGACCTTCAAGATCATCGAGTCCAACCATAAACCTATGCCAAAACCACCCCTAACCCATGTCCCTCAGCACCACGTCTGCCCGGCTTTTAAATACCTCCAGGGACGGTGATTCCACCACCTCCCTGGGCAGCCTGTTCCAATGCTTGAGAACCCTTTCCGTAAAGAAGTTTTTCCTAATCTCCAACCTAAACCTCCCCTGGCACAACTTGAGGCCATTTCCTCTTGTCCTGTCGCTTGTTCCTTGGGAGAAGAGACTGACCCCACCTGGCTATAACCTCCTTTCAGGGAGTTGTAGAGAGTGATAAGGTCTCCCCTCAACCTTCTCTTCTCCAGGCTGAACAATCCCAACTCTCTCAGCCGCTCCTCATAAGACTGTTCTCCAGACCCCTCACCAGCTTTGTTATGATGTCTAGACTTTTGGACTGAACTGGGTATTTATCATCAGTTCATGGTTTTCTTCTGTAGGCCTTGCAGGAGAAGCTGTGGAACGTGGCAGCCCCTCTGTACCTGAAACAGAACGCGTTGGCATCTGCTGCAGCCAAACAGGTGAGGCAGGAGCAGCTGGGTCTGCGTGGAGGCGAGTCCTCGGATATGGGCCTTTCCTTGGCCACGCAACAATAATACGCTTCTGACCTTCCACTGCCGTAGTCTGTCATAGAATCATAGAATGGTTTGGGTTGGAAGGGACCTTAAAGATCATCCAGTTCCAACCCCCCTGCCCTGGGCAGGGACACCTCCCACTAGACCAGGTTGCTCCAAGCGCTGTCCAACCTGGCCTTGAACCTCCAGGGATGGGGCAGCCACAACTTCTCTGGGCAACCTGTTCCAGAGCCTTAGTTCCCCAAAGTGGAGTAATTTCTCTCATCTTCAAAAAATGAGAGGCATGCAGAGGTTCATGACCACTGTAAAAAGGCAAACATCACACCCATCTTCCAGAAGAACAAGAAGGAAGATGTGGAAAACTATGGGCTGCTTGACCTTGCCTGACTTCTGGGGAAGGTTATGGACCATCTCATCTTAAAAGCCATTTGTAAACAAGGGAGTGACAACAAGGTGATGGGAACAGCCAAAATGCATTTCCCAAGGACAGATTATGCCTGAGCAGCACCATTGCTCTGTGGTGAGGGGACTGGGGCGGTGAGCAAGGGGAGGGCTGGGACTGTTGCGTCTCTTGCCTTTAACACAGGCTTTGATGCTGTCTCCCGTTGCTTCCTTTTCACCCCACCGGCAGGATTCTGGCGAAGTGGGTGATAGAGCTCCTCCAAATTGAGGAGCCAGTTGATGCACTGGAAGGCATGGCTGCTGTTCCGGCTGGTCTGGACAGGCTGGGGAATTGGGATGACAGGAACCTCGTGGTGTTCCACATAGGGATCGTGGTGGACAACACGTTGAACGGAACTGGACTTCTCCAGCCTGGGGAAGAGAAGGCTTCAGGGCAGATTTACTGGTGCCTGCCGCTGCCTTGTCATGGGATATAGGTGAGACGGAGCCAGACTGCTCTGGACAAGAGGCAGCGGACACAAATGGGAATATGAGAAATTCTGATTAAATATAAAGGAGGGGGGGGTTATTCACCATACGGGTGGTTAAATGCTGTAACAGGTTGCCTGGAGAGATGGGGAGAATCTCCGTCCTTGGAAGTGTTCACATTTTGATGTGGCCCTGAGTAACTGGATCTAATTAGCCCTGCTCTGAGCAGGAGACCAGGCTAGATGGCCTCCAGAGGTTCCACCCAATCTGAGTTATTCTGCTTCTGTGATATATAAATGATATAAAAACTCAAGCTAAGCCCTAAGAAACGGTAAAGGAGAAAACAAGCTATTAAATAATCCAGAAACAAATCTAGGGTAAAAACAAGTTCATGGATCTGCTGGGAAACTATGCTGACATTTTGAGTCTTCAGTTAATTAAGGTGTCATAAGAGGCAGGTACTGCTGTGCATCAGAACCTTCTATGCTGTTGACAGCTGTCCCCAGGGATGAGTAGAAACAAAAGCCTATCAGCTTTTTAAGTCTTCTCTAATTGAACTGTCTGTCTTGGGCGCCCTTCTCAGTAGTATGTGATCCCCCCGAGGAGTTTTATCTGTTGTGATTGTGAATGTAGATCACTTCCCATCAATGCAAGGTGAGGGAATATTTCCTGTTAAATAACTTGCAAGTTCTGGGCTTCTGTAGTGTCATACTGAACTCAACTGTATTGATTTGAGCGCTTCTCTTGTCTACTTAAGCCAATCTATTCGACAGATAACGTGCGGTGAGTAAAACTGGGCAATGTCCTGTCTAAGCTTTTTACCACGTATCTAAAATATCCCAGAATGATACTTATTTTGTGCGTCTCCAGCTGCAATATGCAACGTGTTGTTGAATGTAAAGTTGTTTTCAAGAGACCTTTGTCAAATCTAGCTCCAAAAATGTAAACCTGAGCTCACGTTTTGTGTTCTGGAGCAGCCAGTGGGAGTCAGCAAGCGCTCTACCCCTAGGAATTTAAAACGCAGTGGCAAAAGATAGGCTGCCAGTGGAGGGAGGGCTTGATTTGAGGCCAAGTTTCATGAATTGTTTCTTTAATGCAGCCCAGATAACTTTTTAGTATGAGGTGCCACTTCATGCGGTGAAGAGTTTCACCAAAAGAATGAGGCTCCTGGATTAATACGTTCCTCGGTATGAGGAGAAATACCAGAATCTTTGTGATCGTGCTCGTGCAAGAGTTTAACAGAGTCTGATGGTTGGGTTTTTTTTTTTTACCCCTGTGGTGTCTGTCTGACAGATCTTGGAAGAAACTTATAAAATGGAGTTCATGTACAGCGGCGTGGAAAGTAGACAAGTGGTCATTATTCACCACATGCGACTGCAAGCGAAGGCGTTGCAGCTCATAGTGACTGCGCGAACCACGAGAGGGTAAGGATGAGGTGGTAAAAGGACCTTCTTGGGGTTAACCGTAAGCTCAGTTTCCTCAAACTTTGTTTAAAAAAACCAGCGAGGAAAAATTAAACACATAAAACATCACGGCATGCCAATAACCATTTGCTGAAGTACTTCAGCGTGAAGAGACGTCTTTTGTCTTTGGTGTAGCGGCACGATACGAAATTAGATGACAAAATTATTGGGAAGACACATTTAGGGGGTTGAGTTCTCTCAGCTATGAACATATAAATAGGTTAAAAATGTCATCGAGTGTGTCTTAGAGTTGATATTTGAGACCTACGTAAATGAGGAAGTCGTGTATCAAAAAAATGTGCTAATTTTGTTTGCTTTGTTAAGTATCAGTTACTGAGTTTTTACCATCAGAAAAGAATTGTCTTTTTGACTGATCTGCAACTAATGCCTGTGTGACTCAGCCTTTCTGGCCTCAAAATTGTAAGATCTTGTAGTTTATTTAAGAGCCTGAACTGGATTCCAAAACACCTAATTGTTCCTAGCCATAGAACCGGTTTTCTTTGTGTAACGCTGAAACAAGGGATGTTACCTTCCTTACAGAGTGGAACCCCTTTTTGGGATGTGTGAAAAATTCCTGCAGGAAGTGGATTCCTTTCAGAGGTAGGTGAGAAACTCCATTGCTGCGTCACTTCGTTAGAAAGTCCGGATGCCCTTTAAAGGTCCCTTCCGATCCAAACTATCCTATGACTCTATGAAAATCTGCTCACTGTTTTCCTCGGGGAATATTCCACTTGTCCTACATCTCTTCACGTCTCCCTTCCCCTGGTGCTGCCCTGCTATCATGAGATGATTTGCTTTGTCTCTTTCCCTCGCGCTAAGTCTCAGGATCAGCAAGAATTAAACTCCCTTCTAAATGTCGGATCAATGGAAGAGCTTTCCCGGAAGTATAACAAAAATGGAATTTCTCACTGCAGAGCTGTTTCTTTCGTTTTATCCAAATCTGGATGTCTAAAATAGATCGACTTAGGAATGCGCGGTTTTATTCCATTGACTCAGAAGGGAGTTGGATAGGTAGCCCAGAGACATAGGTATCTGGAATTGGCTGAGCAGAATTCCATCTCTAGTTCTGATTAAATTCCCATTTATTCGTGGTCCATGTGCTTGGCACTTGTGGCTGGTTAAGTGATGAGATGAGGGAACCAAATCTACCCGTTCCCTAACGCTTAGCTCGTTTGGTAGTTGGCGAATAGAATCATAGAATAGAATCACAGAATCACTTGGGTTGAAAGAGACCTTCAAGATCATGGAGTCCAACCATAAACCTATGCCAGAACCACCCCTAACCCATGTCCCTCAGCACCACGTCTGCCTGTCTTTTAAATACCTCCAGGAATGGCGATTCCACCACCTCCCTGGGCAGCCTGTTCCAAAGCTTGAGAACCCTTTCAGTAAAGAAGTTTTTCCTAATCTCCAACCTAAACCTCCCCTGGCACAACTTGAGGCCGTTTCCTCTTGTCCTGTCGCTTGTTCCTTGGGAGAAGAGACTGACCCCACCTGGCTATAACCTCCTTTCAGGTTCAGAATAGAACAGGAATAGAACCGTTCATTTGCTTTCTAACTTTTCCTTGCACTGAGTCTCCGGATCAGCAAAACTCATTGCTGTTTCCCAGGAATGCAGCTCCTACAGGCAGTGGTGAATTCCACAAAAGGCAATCTGGACGATGGTAGGTGTTGTCTGGTAGCTGTAAGGTCACCTCTAGATGCTCGGACATGTAAAATCCCCGTGTTTAGGTTGTGCAGCCAGATTTTAGCTGCATCCCACGACAGAAGAGTTGAAATTTGCTGTCCGTGCAGTGTCAGGCGTAGGACCACAAGGATGCGTATTCCTGCGTAACCCTCGCAGCATGTACAGAGGAGTGTGGCTTTTCTCCGCCCTTGCCAAGGTGGTGCTAGAGGCTTCCCTTTATGGATTATCGGCTCCTATAGAGCGCCACCAGAATCCTAAAAAAAATCTCACTTCTAGGGATTTAGGACCTGCAGCTGTTTTGGGCGTATCCAGTGTTTCTATCCGGGCTTTATAGGCTCTGCTGTAGGTGAAGATATGGCATAACACCGGGCTTGAAAACGGGAGAGGAGAGCCCGGTGTTCGAGAGCCTGTTCGCCTACAGAAACAGTGCATTGTTTTTTTTCACCAAATTGTATTTGCTGGGCTTAAAAAAACCTGCTGAACCCAACAGGAACGTTGCTGATAATAACAGATAAGTCACCAATGACTCAGTCTAACGAAGCGTCTTCTGCATGCGGGCATGTAGGGTGGTAGCCCAATTTTACTTCTATATAAAGAATAAGAAATATTAAATGCTCTTCCTGTGAGAGGCTGTTGTCCCACACTACAGAAGGGATTCTGTTCTCTGTTCTTCGCTGCTAGAACTAGCTTCCCCCCCCCCCCCCC